>PVJL010000937.1:177869-319164 GCA_004026885.1 Lyroderma lyra
GTGTTCATCAGACATATTGGTCTATAGTTTTCTTTTTTTTTCAGTCAGGACTTTTTTGTTTTGTTGCCTATGTATTTCAGTCTTCATCTTTTTTTTTTTTTTTCAGGCCAAAAGGTGTGTTTTGCTGACTTCAAGCACCCCTGCTACAAGATGGCCTATTTCCATGAGCTGTCCAGCCGGGTGAGCTTCCAGGAGGCACGCCTGGCCTGTGAGAGTGAGGGCGGGGCCCTGCTCAGCCTGGAGAACCAAGCAGAACAGCAGTTAATAGAAAGCATGTTGCAAAACCTGACAAAACCGGGCACTGGGATTTCTGATGGTGATTTCTGGATCGGGCTTTGGAGAAACGGAGAGGGGCATGCCACAGGTGCCTGCCCTGATCTCTACCAATGGTCGGATGGGAGCAGTTCCCAGTACCGGTGAGTAGGGTCCTGTGGAGTGGAACGTGCTCTGGGAGAGGGAGCGGGCAAGGGCACATCGCTGTTACCTGGAGAGGATGGTGGAATAGGAGGGGCACGGTCACCCACAAGCGTTCCCACTGCTCTGTGTTTGCAGGAACTGGTATACTGATGAACCTTCCTGTGGAAGTGAGAAGTGCGTTGTGATGTACCATCAACCAACAGCCAATCCTGGCCTGGGAGGCCCCTACCTTTACCAGTGGAATGACGACAGGTGCAACATGAAGCACAATTACATCTGCAAGTACGAACCAGGTAGGAAGTATTGGAAGTGGCTACAGAAGATTTTGTGCATATTTGCTTACATCAAATTTTTGTCTTCAAGATTCCCTACCTTTGGCTCTCTTGTTTTTTCCTGTGAAACATGAATTACTTGGCAGCTTGTCCTATCACTCAATGTACTGAAGCACATGTATGCTATAGAACAAACTGCCTGATGAGTTAAATAGACTACCCAGAAACTAAAAACTACAGTAACTAGAAATACAAACTACAGTCACTAGAAATAGAACTAGGGAGTAACTAGAAACGTCTCAGAAGTGTCTTTCGGAGAAAATAATAATTTCTTATATTAAAGTCAAATTGTGTTTCTGTAAATAGATTTTATGAATAATGAATGTCTATTTTAAATATTTAGTATAGTGTGGGTGAAGTAGGTATACATCACCAAGGAACCTATAGGTTCACATCTGAACAACAGTTCTTTGGGTGCTTATCTGGGGAATTGAAGAGAACAAAGGAAGTTTCTCCTGGAGCATGAGCTTATCATTTCATGGCATGATACTTGACACGTGCTCCTCAGTGAATGTCAAAACTGGTCATAGCATTGAGCCATTGTGACAAAAAGTAAGGGCGTGAGCCGTGTTCTTCCCATGATCCTCATGCTTTGAAATATGCCTCCTTGGTCAGCTTTCCTTTGACGTCTCTGACTTGCTGCTATGTGCAGCTAACGGTAAGGTTGCATGGACCTGGAATACACCAGTGTGCTTGTCTGTGGAAATAGCGCACACCAGTTACACTGAATAAGGCAGCTGAACTGAACTGATATTTGACTGAGAGACTAATCAATACTGGGTAAAGTCATTTTAAAAAATCATTTAAAAATGTCAAATTCGATACTTAGGCCTTGGGATTTTGTTGTTGTTGTTTGTCTCCTTTGTGGTATTTGGAAGTGTCATTTTAACTCTTCTGAGAGGCTTGACCTTATGTGTTTATGGAAGGCAATTATAATCAAGTACCACTATCTCCATTATTCTCTTGAAATTACATCATTCCTTTTCTCATAAGACCACAAAGCACAAGGGATTATTTGGATTAGATTTACTCTTCTCTTATGCTTATCCTGCTCTTGAGTGTATTAGCCAACTTTCTATATCCCTGGTGAGTTTATTCTTTAAACTCCTAGGTTGCTAAAGCCATCATTACCCTCCTGGAAGCCTTTACAAAGCTACATCTGTTGTCCTTTGTCTTTATTTTTTTTCTTAGAAAAATAGAAAGTTGAAATTCTCTGGTAGTTTAAATTAGCAACAAACAGTATGTACTCAAAACTTAAATGAAACAAAGTATATTACAAAGTCTTCTTAATATAATATTGTCTTCTTTCTTTGAGCATTTAGGTGAACAGTTTGACTCTTAAGTGCCTTTGTTTATTTATTTACTTGTTTGTCTTCATAGTTACCACATTATTCAGGATGGTATTAACCCCAGAATCTTCTTAACTGGTTTTGTGTTAGGTAATCTAGGTTTGTATTACTCATGGAAGAACATTGAGGATATAAAGTTATTTTTTCCTTCATCTTCTCTGTTATACCTAAATCTTCAAATATTTGTACTTTTGAACAATATTCTTTTATGTATTTATTGCTTTTGAAGCATGTGTACAATTTTACAGTTGGTCTTATTAATATACTTAGAATTTTTATTCTTTGCTTCACTTTAAATATTTTCATCTTTAACTATTTAGTTAACCTTCTTGAGCTTGAGTGTTTTATTTATGGGGGATGTTGGTTTGATTAAACTCCTTACTTATGGAATCATTTCTTTTTTAGTGGTGGTTGGTTAGCTTTTTAATGGTGAGGAGATTGAAGGATTTGGCAATGGAACTACTTAAAATTTCCAAATTATAACACTAATTATTTTGTACTTTATTCTCCAACTATACCACAACTACCGTGTGATCTGAATATAATCTCCTCTCTTTGCTCTGACACTCCATCTTATAGCTTGACTACTGACATCCAAAGTGGTAAAAATTTAACCTAGCTATATAGAAACTGAATAATTCACTCACTTCTAAGTTTTATCACTCTCTCTTCTACTGTTTTATGTTACTGTCCTGTGAGTTTCATATCTATTCTTTCATTCTATCACTGTTATCCAAAGACATTTTTGGGGGGATATATCTGAACCTAATTTTTTATATTTATTAAAATTGCATTATATATTCTTGTTCTTAGACATTATAAAATGATGTGTATGAAATTATGTTTCTAAAACTTTATCACTTAACCAGCAGTTGCATTAACTTGAAGTTTATTAAAGTTATTTTTAAAATAACAAGTTCCACATTGATATATGATATAATATCTGTATTATTCACTGAGCACAGGCATGGAGAGCCTAAGCTTTGTAGAATGAGTGTAGGGTAGGACTGTATCTGAAACTTAGAGGAGGCTATTAAAGTGTCAGGGTGAAATATGTAGACAAGAATAAGTATTATTATAGGATGATACATGATTAAACTTCCAATGAATAGAGACTATATAGCCAAATTAGACAAGTAAATATTACATTAAAAATGATTTATTATTCTAAAAGTAATACAAGATATTGCATGCATTTTTTTCTTTTCCACCAGTTGACAAAACTAAATAGGAAATTACATTTTGGGAACAAATGAAAATAAATTTACAGGGTATTACTTACTAATTCATTTTATATTCACTGAACTATTAATTTAACAAATAGAACCTAGAAAAAAAAGATTAGGTGATGGAGTGACACCAGATCATGGTAAGGTATTTCAGCGTTTTTAAGGGCATGACAATTAAAGAGGTCTCGTCTCATAAAACTAGGGAAAGAAACAACTCACTAAATACTTAATTTAGTATTATTATTTTTTAAAGAGGTAGACACTATTGCAAAGCAAATCTAAGGATTACAGTGTTTGTAGAGGACAGAGATGTGCTTCAGAACGTTATTATTTAAATCACCAATTCCAAATGCAAACCATATATAGTCTTCTACTGATAATTATTATGAAGAGAAACCTAAACATTGCACTGATGTTAGCAACAAAACCATCTTTGCTTGCCATTGAATTGTAGTTAGTGGCTTGCATTCTTATGTTCCCATTCCCACCTATCTATGCCTAGCTTTGTACCTGCTTCCTCATGGTAGCCTCTAGCAGCAGACTGTCATGAGCATGGACACACTGTTGATGGCTCAATGCAGGTTTGGGTTATGAGGATTCACCAAGAAGATCCTTTGTGTAAACATAATTAAATGGTGACTTTCTAGTTAGATAATTTCATGTAAATTTAAATTCAGAATATAAATTTTTAGCTGTAAAGTGCTCAGAAGTCAAAACACTGATGTTTAAATGGTTTAATGAAAAAATAACCTTTATTTTCATCTCTGCTTGCATTTCTCTTGTTTATCATTATATGTGATACCTGTACTTACTGTATACAGAGATGAATCCAACAGTTCCTGGAGAAAAGACTTATTTTACAAACCAACCGGGAGAGACACATCAGAATGTGGTTGTTACTGAAGCAGGTAATTTGTTCCTGTGTCTTTAACTCCTCCATCCAGAATAGAAACTGTATATGTGAACTCTGCTTCCAGTGGGCCCCAACTTTTCTTGCTGCTTGGTGAACTAGTGTACCAAAAATATTAAAATTCCAATAAATGAGCCTATGGAAATTTTCTTTTGAACTAGGTTAGAGTATATGATGCTAAGCTTACTTTTGAACAGAAGCGCCAACTTTCTTTTTTCTTCTCATTGTCACTTCAAGTGAGTGTACCTAGTACTAAGTGATTCCCCTTAAAAGCTGGATCCACAGGAGCTTCCCCAGCACCACATAGGTGTTATGATGTCAATTGGCACATTCAGTGGCCTGCAAACATTGGTATACTGGTAAATGTGTGGGTGTAAACTAAAAAGCCCGACCTGTAGACTTTGCAATTTTCTGTGCTGTAAATACTCTCTGGATGATTTCCAGCCACCAAAGTGACATCACTGAACAGTAGGGTGGTAAGAATGCATATAATGAGCTCTCAACTCAACTGCCTCTAGCACAGCCGTCTCAAAAGAAACAGTGAAATCCCCATGCAGATTGCATGTTACGGAGCCGGAAATCAAGGAGCAGTGTTTTGTGAATACAGAGCCAAACACCCAAAGTCCCAGGACCTTTTCACAGGTGGTCCAAAGTCTACGAAAGAGTAGGAAATACTTTCTTATTAGGTATTTTTCAAAAGACAAAAGTATTTTGTGAATGTTTAACATCCTTGAAGTCATTTATTGGAAATTCAAGAGTAGGTGAAGACATAGCAAATTATTCCTCAAATACCCTGTCACTGAACTGCACTTAATAATTATTTTCCTGTTAAGAAAGGAATTGATGTGCAGTTATATGGATAGTTTGGTCTAAGTTTGGTCCAGTTTGGCCAGAATTATCTACATTAATAATGATGATAGCTAAATGCATAGTTTGCAATTTGCTTTTCTTGTGTGGACATGATAGTAAAATTTCGCACTTTTCGCTTTTCAGGCGCCTAATTAAAGATACCAACAAATCATTATATTAGGAATATTTTCTCCCTTATGACATTTTAAAAATGCTTATTAAAGTAATTTTAAGGTGTATTGGACTTCAGTTTTTTATTTTACCAAGAATACCCAACCTTATTAAGTGTTGGAACAGAATTTAAAAATGACTCATTCTAGAATTTAGTTAAGATCAAGTCTTTATGTCTCTGGAGTCTGGTGTGTCTGGGTTATGACTGTATAATCAGTTAATATTTACATATTCTGATTTAATCCCAGGGGATCTTGCATATGATCATGGCATTGAGCTGATTGATTAGAGTAATTACATATAAAATAAATCAACAATGCTAATAATAATAATTCTTTAATAATTAGTGCTTGTTTCTCTAAGAACTGAGAAGGATTGATGAAGTGAGATAGCTAAGATTATTAATACATTAAAGAGGCTAGTTCCTATCTGAATTGTGGATTTAATAATAGTGTTGGAAATAGGAATGTTGAATTGAAGCATGGCAACCAGTACAGTATGAATTTGTTATTTTTTAACAAACATGAACATATCATGTTATTAAATCATTTAGTATGTAGAGAAGAACCTTACTTACAACCTATTTATTGATAATATTAATAATTTTATTTTACATTAAGTTCTTTTGGAAAATTATTTTATAACTTTGGTGTTATTAATAGAACCCTGCCTCTACTTGGTGTTACACGAAAACTGTTTTACTTTTGTAGGCATAATTCCCAATCTGATTTATGTCGTTATACCAACAATCCCACTGCTTTTACTGATACTGGTTGCTTTTGGAACCTGCTGCTTCCAGATGCTGCATAAAAGGTAAATAATTCGTAGATGTAGAGACACCTTGAAAATTTTTAATTAAGTTTTAAGAACTCTTTAAAATATTAATATAAAATTCTGTTTTTAATTTGCCTAAAGAAAGTTCTGATTTTTTCGTATGTCAGTACAAATCCAGTATATATGAGTATGATGTAATAAGATACACCTTTTTATAGGATTCATGCATTATCTCTTTTAATCCTCACAATGCAAATGAAGTAGGTACCCCTCTGTTTCTGTTTTTCAGTTGAGAAAATCATTGCTTAGATGGGTGTCACAGCTTGCCTTGGGTCTTATAGCTAGTGTTAGGTGGTAGATCTGAAATTTGAGTGCTTGGAAGCCTATGACATATGTTAACTGTTCAATACTGTCCCTTGTTTATTAAATATAAGCAATGTTGAAGCTTTCAGTCTTGACCTCGGATTGTATGCATGACTTGATTTGTATAGGTGAACTTTGTAGTACCTCTTCAAAATTTCAAGTCATAGCCAACTATTTTTATTTCAAATGGACCTTTTAAGTATAGAAAATAAAGGACAGTGGTAAAAATAGGTCAAATTTAGTAGGCATTTTGAAATAATATGATACATCTTAACAGCAAGGTTCTTGGGAGTAAGTATTCTTTCATATCTGTTAACCCATACCATTGTGTTAGAGGTAAAAATTTTCCATGTGTGTCAAATTATCAAATAAAAATAATTAATATATGAAATGTAAATATGTATCCAATGAAAAAAGAAAAGATGTTGGGTCTGAATAAGAGCGTGTTTGTTAGAATAATTTGTACATCTTTGTTAGAGTGTTTCCAGTAAAAACTGACCAAGGGAATCCCTCCATCAGGGATTAAAAAATGAAATCATTTTTTATTTTTTATTTTACCTCATCTTTTCATTTCCTGAAATAAACCCTGAAGAAAGCACTAAGTAACAAAAGCCCTAGAAAAAAGCTAAATTAGGTGTAAACTCTGAATGGTTTACATAAAATTTAAAAAGGATCCAACCTGTGATTTTCTGGATGTCTAAGTAAGACATTTTAAATAATAGTAATAAGTAGAGCCTGGCAAATTAATACTATGTTTGATGTCCTTTTGGCTTTCCAGTGTATATATAAAACACAGTTAAAACCGGTTTTCAGTATTTTGTGTGGAATAAAGACAATAGTAAATATCTAACCTCTTCCCTAAATTCCTAAGAGTGTCAGTGAAAAAAATGATTTATCATTATGTAACGTGATGAAATAGAGGGAGGATTTGATCTACGAGGGCTGTTCAGAAAAAATCCAGCCATATATTCCTCTATTTTTCATATTACATGGCTGGATACTTTCCAGACATCCCTTGTAAATTCCCCCCATAACCCAGTCAAATTGTTAAGGAAGATCTATGAATAAGAAATCAGCAAAAAAAATGACTTAAAAATATTATGATATTCTCATTTCTAAGATAAAAATTACTAAAGTGCCAATAACTGCGTTTTCTCTAAAGTTTGTTTTTTTTTCTTCCAAATAGTGTGTCATTGTAGAGAGTCTATTCATTCAAAAGTCTTCCATTTTCCCATCTTGAAGATTTGTGGAGTTTTCATTGTTTGGAATTCTCAGAATGAGAAAATAAGCCAAAACAGAGTACCTCTAGATGCCAGAATTAGCTGTAGTACTTCATTCATTCATTCTTAGATCCTCCCCTTTTCCTTTCTTCTAGGAAAGCAAGGAGAAACTTCATCAAAGACTCAACTCCATTATCATCTGAGTGCCTTGCAGAAAGTTTAAATTCCAATATGGTACACATGATGGTTTCTATCATTCCATGTCATGTTCAAAATAGTAATTGGTTTCCTTCGCTAGTTGTAACTCTTAAATGAAATACTAAGCCACCCCGACACTACATTAATAACCTAACCTCTTTTTTTACCATTAAAAATATTTCATGTTTTTTCATAAATTTTGCTTGATTTATGTTTCCATTCATGTTAAATCACCTTATAGATTAAGATATGTTGATGTTACTTATTTGGATGCAAATCTCCAAAACATATAATTTGGACATAGTGTTTTATTAGTTACTTTTCACAGTTAAATTGAAGTCAGTTAAGTATGAGGGCAGGCTGATAAATTTTGTCTCCACTGTAATTAGTTTTTTGTTACATTAGATATATCTGGATATAACCAGTTCTGTATGGTCACATGGTATTTCCCGTCCATCATTCTTGACCTTGCACACACAGATGCTTATATTTTTCAGTGCATATTGAAGTGGAAGCGTGACCAAAAATATAGCATGACCTTCCCAGCCAAGGCCTGAGTTTTGAGGTTTTTAGCTGAGGTGATCCCTTATGGGGTATTCCATGAACTGCCTTTTGTTCTCAGAGCCATAATGATGGACCCAAGTTTTATCACATGTAATGATCTTCTTTAAGAAGTTCTCACTTTTTTCAAAACATTTCAGGAGTTCCCGAGAAATACGAACTCTTTTCAGCTTTCGTTTCATCAGGCGGCATGCGCGATAGGTACCCACCTGGCACAAACTTTGCAGAATCCAAGAACACTAATACTTTGTCTCCTTAGAAATTCCTGATTTACCAGCAATTTCTTTTTGTTTGATGGGACAATTTCCGCAGCTCAGTTCTTCAGTGTGATCTTGATAAAGCTGATCACTTACAGTCATAGGCCTTCCACTTTGTGGTTTGTCACTAAATTCTGTGTACCCCCCTTCTCCATCTGTGAACTGCCTTACCCAGCGTCATACTGTACTCACATCAACACTCTGATCACCATAAATGGCTTGCATTCATCTGAGACTTTCAATTGGGGAACTTTTTCTGCTGTTAAGAATTCAATAACAGCAGGCTGTTTGAACCGAATGTCTGAACACACTTCCACTTCGATGTGCACTGGGTGAGAAACTAAGCACTTGTGTGTGCAAGGTCAGGAATGATGGAGGGGAGATACCACGTGCTACACAGAACTGATTATATCCAGATATATCTAATGTAACAAAAAATACTACAGTGGAGGCAAAGTTTATCAGCTCGCCCTCATAGTGTGAAATTGTACTGCTCAGGATTGTTTAGGAAAAGTTCTTTTCTTCATTTGAAGGAGCTCTGCAATGTCTGGTAGGCGGAGCATGAATGGAATGGGGTAGAAGGCGTGCTTGGGGACTGGAAAGGGTGCTGTTGGAAGGTGTGGTGGGGCAGGAAGGAAGTGTGGAACACAGGACAGGTGTGGTTAGTGAGGCAGATGATTCTAAGGATGCTAGACTGGCAGGAAGCTAGATCTTGATAAGTAGCCTGGTACAGAATGACTTGGGTACACTTGGGAATAGGTACTTTTGCAGGAGCCTGAAAAGTTGGCTGTTTTATAGAAAGTTAAAAGACAGCACAGCCCAAGGCATAGCCTGGAAATGTGGGCCTGAACTCTATCTACATGTGACAAGAGTGAAGTTCAATCTCTGATTCAGGGGAACTCAGATACCCATAAATTATCAAGACCTGAATATGCTTTGAACTACATTGGTTTCAGAGACTGAAACAAAATTAAACTTTCAGGGATTAGGTGGCTTAATTCTAGGACAGGAAAACTGATGGGGGCGTGGAATAGGAAGGTCTTTATACTTAGGACAAAACCACTGTTCTGATGATTTGTCATTAAGTACAGCATATGTTAATCAAAGAGTATTCAAAAGTACCATTTCAAAAATCATAGACCAAAGAGAATGAAGATTTATTATAATGAAAAATTTGGCATTGTATCAGACACCTTTGTGTGTGTGTGTGTTTAAATTCTAAACTATAGAGGGTCAAACAGAAAACAATTAATGTTTTTCATTATATCATATGATCTGTTCATCTTTACATATTGGAATAATCTAGAATTTTTTGTAGGAATGAAAAAATATGCTGGTGAGAGAAGGACCCTTTTATAATAAGGCTCTGATATATCTCCATTGGGACCAAGACATGCCTAGTTTGATAAAAAGTCTCATACATTGAACTTACTTCTTCTTATGTCTTTCAGTAAAGGAAGAACAAAAACTAGCCCAAACCAGTCCACACTGTGGATTTCAAAAAGCACGAGAAAAGAAAGTGGCATGGAAGTGTAATAATTCATTGACTTGACTCCAGAAAAGAAAACCGAGTTTTATAATTCTGGATCTGTGTAAAGAATGGCATCAGAACATTAGCTTGGAATGGCTTGAAATCTCAAAGGATCTGCAAGATGAACTGTAAGCTCCCCCTTGAGGCAAATATTTAAATGATTTTTCTATGTTTATTTCAATCGCAAAATATACTGTGCTAATAATGGAGTGAGACCTGCTTATTTTGCTAAACAATGTACCCAAACTTCAAGTAAATGGAATGGACCATGCAGATAAAAATGCCATCAACACATCAGAAGTGTGTGAGTTGGAAGGAATTATTTTTGTTTCTTTAACCTTTCATAGGTTGTAATCTAGTTAGTGTAATGTAAATTGTATTGAAATTTATGGTGTGCAAAAATATTTTACCTTTACATAAGTGTTTGATAAAAATGGACTGATATTTATTTTTTATGGTGTTTCATTTTTCAATACATGCTGTTTTGATTAAAGAAATTTATCACGATTGTCAACTGAATTCAAACACACACAAGTATGTTACCATGAAGAAGAAGTTTCCTTTCTAGAAATGGTTTAATCTTCAATTTTTTCTGCTTTGGATCAGACAATGTATAGGAAATCTCTTCAGAAATAAGAAGCTATTTCATTAACTGTGGTATAAATCTACTCAAATATTTTACTTAGAGGCAAGACTTGTCTAATTTCAATTGTGCAAGACATGTGCCTTATAATTATTTTTAGTTTAAAATTCAACAATTTTGTAATAACTTTGTTAATAACTGTATAAACAGTAATATACTCAATGTAGAACAAAAAACAGTGGCAGACACAATGTAAATCATATGTCTTCACATGTTGCCTATATAACCACAAGTAGCTCGCTCTCTGAGGGTTCTGGAATCAATTTGGTCCCTCCCTTGCACATGAAACAGAGAGGGTTTTTTGGGGCCTGGGATTGAAACTGGAGGCAGATAGCTGCATAGTTTAAGGTTCTTTTCTAGCTCTGTTTAGCCTCTGTTAGCGTATAAAGTGGTTTTACCATTGGGACCAGGTGAGGGTCACATGGGTATGGAGGTAAGCACAGCACACTAACATATTCATAAGGAAAGAAACTATGAAATAGTGTGAAAATGGGCTGGAAGGCATCAATGATATGTTTGTTGTTGAGGGTTTGGCTAGGAGAGTAAACAGGGACTCCTGTCTGTCTTATCTCCTAGTTTCTTCAATGCTTGTGGGTCCTTCTTCTCAAGAGAGAGCTGTAACTATCTGGTCTTCAAACGTCCCTGTGCTCCTTTTAACCAAATAAAAATGTTCTTGTTTCTGAAGAATGATCACTGGTGGTGTCTAAATCTCTCAAGTGAACAAAATACAGAGATGTTTGCGTCAATACATGAAGATGTAAGCCAATTACTGTTTAAGGATGGTAAAAGAATGGAAGTTGTGGCTACAGAGCATTTTAAACCTCTTTCCTGTCAATCTTTTCAGTGAGATAATAAAAAGCTTTCATTGAGGCAATTCACAGCCAGAGTTGGTTGGCAAAACTAAAAGGCAAAATAGAAATTAATGGGTATTGGCCCCTTTTTAGCTGCTCAGAGATGGAGGGAAGGGGCAGCTGCATTCTAAGCTTAGATCTGCCCACATTTAGCACTCTTCTTTCTTTTCTGGGCTACCCATCTTTCTGGGCAGAATGGGAGACCAGCTGCTGGGATCCACCTCTTTCCACCAGGCTCCCACCATGCATTTCTTCCTTTAGTCAGGGCTTGGAAGGTCGTCTCTGCCACCCAGGCCTGCAACAGCTGCACACAGGAGAGGCAGAGCAATGGGGAAGGCCTTGGTTTAGCCTTTTATCTTGATCCAGGTCTGGTTAATTCTTCTGGTATTAATTACCAAAATCATAAGTTACTAAGAATGGGAAAATGAAGTTCCCTTGTATTAGCTGAGGGCAGTGAGATGATCTCAAGGGTTTCTTAAAATTTTAGCGTGACTTTGAAAAATAAAACATGCATGTAGTGTGTATCTGTTGTGTTTGTATTTTCAGAGCACACTGCTAATATGGGTTTTGAAATGCAAGTGAATTGTGGAACAATATTTCTGATAGTAAAATTAAACCATACACCCTATTCCTGTTTTCTCTATCCTTCCTAATTATTAAGACAATTGAAAAGGTCTTAAAAAGAATAGCGTGTTCAGGGACTCCAGACTTCTGTCCTAAAAATAAAATTCCATAACTGCTTCCTGGGAATCTACAGTCCTCAATCACTGGCCACATCTTCTTTTTATGATATTGTTCTTCCTTTCTCTGACCCGTCCCCAGAGAGAATGTTTTACAACAAGCCATGATGATCTATTGTCCCCTCTCATTGAACTTTCCAGATCACTCCCACCTACACAGAGGACCCCAATGTCTCTTTTGTACATCAATAATGATCATTCCTTTTAGGGGTAGCCCAAGTTTTGTTGCTTCTATAAGGCCAATTACACTGATTGATCCCTTTTTTCAACTTCTTTAACCCTTACTCTGTCTTCTTTTACTTTGGACCATCTAGACCCATGCAAGAATGTGTGTGTGTGTGTGTGTGTGTGTGTGTGTGTGTGTGTGTGTGTGTATTAAGTAGGTATGAATTTTGTCTTCCCTAATGAGTCAATAATTTTGTGTAGTAAGCTAAATTGGAATTTGCACTTACTTTGGAAATGATCCAGGGATTAAAGAAGTGAAGCAAATTCATTTATTCCACATTTTTGGCCTGCTAATGGGCAATTCAGCTGTGTTTAACTAAGTTAGCAACATTCACTGTAACACACATAAATCAGAAAAAAACCATTTTAATAGTTACGTTTCTTTGCTATATCTGATTAGTTTTTTGAAAATATAAAATATTAGCTTGAAATAAATAAACAGTATGAATAATCCAGGTTAAAAATGATCCAATAAAAGAATTACAGTATCAGTTAATTTACCTTTTATTTTGATACAAGGACTACATATAGACTGTGCTTGTTTGATGTTTAATTAGCTTATTTGAGAGGAATGTGCAATCAATTTAGTCCAGCTCTGTGACATAAGATTACAATACATATTTTTTATGAGTGGGGAAAACCATAAGGATATGCTCAAGATGAATTTGAAATATATTTGGATAGAAAAGCAGGAAGGCTACTGAGATTCTGCTAATAGCAATCTAAGCTGGCGCTAGATAATATACAGCAGTTTATGTCAAATGATAACATACTCAGTGCAAAATAGTTTATTTCACTTCTTTTCCTAAGTTTGGTTAAGCTCTGAAGTCTCTAATATATGCTTTAAAATAACATTCCTTTAAATAAGAGAATATGATAAAAATAATTATTAAGAACAAAGGAAATTATATCTGAAAGAATAGCTGCTCACAATAAAACCAGCACATTGTATTTTAAAGCTTCTTAGAATTATGAAGATTAAATGAGGTGTGTTGTTGTCGTTGGGTAATTTTTTTCTTTTTTGGTATGTTTGTTTTGCTTCCACTAGGATTTCAGTGACTTAAGTAAGAATAAAGGCTTTTAGAAACTATCTTTTTAACAAAACTCTCAATTTCCATGGCCCTTAGCGTGGAATGGAAAAACTGCCTGATTTTCAGGTTTGGTGTAGGAACACCCTAGTGGAGAAAACTTCGTATCCACTCTGTGAACCTGGGGACCCGGGCATACACCCCTGGGCGATGAGGCCGTGCACACTGGTATCCGAATGAGGTCACACCAGCCAGGAGCCACCTGTTGTTTTCTTGGCACATTAACGGTCCTCCTGAATCCCCCTAAAGACCGAATTACGAAAGAAAATTGTAAGTGGGTGGTCCATTGGTAAAAATATATACAGTTGTTCTTAGCAAATTGATTAAAAAATAAAGATCAAAAATAGGATTTAATCACAAGTCCCCCATATAGATTCTCACCATCATTCTAGGTTGAGAATGAAAACCTTTCGCTGCTTAGTATGGACACAGAGAAACTATGATAACAAACATCATTTATATGTAATTTTTTAATAATGCACTTTTATAGCAAGAGTTTCCTTACTTTAATTGTAGCATTTTAATGAGTACCAAGAAATTCCCTAAGACACAGCTATGAGAAGCATCCCAGCCAAAATATATATTAAAAGCTGATTTTCTTTTTCGTTAAAAGAGGTACATTCTAAGGATTATGAAGGGCTTTGTGAAAAAAAAACAATTAACTCGCACATAAAATTAATTTTAGTTCTCTTGGGTAGTATTAACTTTTTGGCATTAAATAACTGCGGTCAGATTTGAAAAAGTTAACATTTCAACTGAAACAGGCAAATTTATGATATAATTTCTAGTTATAGGCACATGTGTTTTCATCTGAGATTCTAATTGATGAAGTAATGTTAATGTTCATAAATATTAATGATAGTAGTTCCTAGTGGAGCTAATTGCATAGATTTTATTTGCGCATGACTATTCTTGTGTAATGCCAGTGAACACAGTACAAACATATATTACCATTAATTAATGACAGAATTGACAAGTATTTTTCATATTGTATAAAATTTTTAAATTAATCTTTCTTTTTATATACTTCTGAAGGTTCTTTAAGACTTTAAAATACCTTCAAAAGTATATAAAAGACTTAAAAACAAAATATACAAAAGTCTTGTGTATTTTGCTGTAGATTATTTCAACCCAGGCTTAATGTTAGAAATATCCTGAGAGACTTTTCGCCTGATCCTTTTTGGGATCAACATTTAATGGGAAAAACTGTGGTCTATAAAAGCATCTTTTCTCTCTCGGGTGCAGATGAGCATAAATTGCATTACCAACCTCAGGTTATCTCTAGTCTAGATTTTAAAAATGAGTTTGAACTGTTTGAAAGCGGGGAGTATGATTTTTATTTCTACATTCTAAGCCCTTAGTCCATACAGATTCAGAAATATTTATGCAACAGTATCAACCCAAAGTTGGAATAAATACAGGCTCAAAGTTACATGTGACTTAGAAATTATTTTAAAATGAACCTCAACTATCTTGATATTTTTAGAGAGTCACTTGGTTTTCTTTCCATTTTCTAACTTAATTAAATACTTTTAATAGACAGTAGAAGCCACATACTGATTACATGAACAAAGATTTTAAATTACCCAGTTCACACTGGGTCAGCTGCAGTTATTCAAAGGATCCGCCAGTAGGCTTGGTGCCCGACAGCTGGGGGGTCTGCTTGGTTGAGACACCGAGGTCTAAGTGTACCACTTCCCATCCTCTAATTGTACCATTTCAGTTCAGTTATATCACCTCCTTCTCCTGGTCTTAACTTTCTGATGTGTTCAGTGAAGATAGTTCCTTCTCCCGCTATGTCAGAGATGTGTTAAGTACTTAGAAAATGTGACTAAAGGTCCAGAACATAAAGTATTGATCTAGAATTTACATTTCCATTTAGATGTGATATTTGTAAACAAAAACAAAATCATTACCTTCGACTATCTGAATGTAAAGGCTGATGATGAGTTTTGTTTAGAGTGGTGGTTCTTACACTGTAGATGACATCAGAATTATCTGAGGGCATGCAAAAACACATGCTGGTGCCCCCCCCCCCCTTTAGAGTTTCTGTTCAGCTGGTCTGTGGTGGGGCCTGAGAATGTGCATCTTTCACACAATCTCAAGTGATGCTGATCTGCTGAACTGGAGGCCGCACTTAGGATATCATTGCTCTAGAATAAGACTCTGAATGGTAAGCAAAACATGTTTGCTCTTTGAGTCATTCACTCCATTTTGTACAGAGAGGACATTCCACAGCCACTCATGGTGCCTTAAAATCCAGACAACTGCCTCACATATGCAAGCCAGAAGATGTTCTTGAGTGTGTGAATGACTAATAAGGCAAATTCTTTGACACTGGAGGGGAAAAAAATAATGCTTCAAAGAACTTAGTCAAGTGATGTGTCAATAATCACACATTCATAATTTAAAATAATGTATTCCTATTTAATCAGTGCTTTTGTACAACAGTATTAAAGTTAAATGAAGAAGATCATGTGACTCTAGACTATTGAGTACTCAATCATGATAACGTTATATTATATAGGATACTTATGTGGGAGCTTTCTTACTAATGAATAACATGCTTAGACTTTAGAAATCAGAGCCAAATATAAGATTTCAGAGATCTGGCATGGGTTACTGGCTTAATGCAACCCTAACATCAATAACATCCATAGTCATATTTTCTATCTTGTGCATGAGGAGGTGTCTGCCACCTAAACCCCATTAACTGTAATTGAAGTTGTACAGCTGATTTCCCTCCTGAACAATAATTCTATAAATCTCCCTCTAAGTGGCAATATATCTTACCTTTAACACACCTTTCATTTTAAAAGGAAAGTATAAGGTCCAGAGACCAATTTTAAATGCAAAGGAATCTATCCTATTAATCTTGAATTTGCAAGTGTTCATCAAAGCAGAATAAATGTAAAACTAAGCTAGAAGTTTAACATAACTTGAGACATTAATTTAACTAGAGTATAAATATATAGATTCATCTGCTTAAGTGTCTGTTAAAAACATCTTGTATCATATCAAATTATTTATGACATTTATGTGTTAATATATATGACATAGTGTTCACACATTAACAAGTGAAACCATTTTCCCAAGGTGTAAGTAGCTACTTCCACATTTGTAAGTTATTTGTTTGCTCAGTACTGCTATCAGGTTTAACCTAACCCAGTAGAAGTTAATGTACTGATACTTTATTAATTTGTAAATTAAAAAACATGCCAGAAAATTTATTTACAGCATCTCATAATAAAACCGTTAACATTTTTGAGTGCTTGCTTAGTGCCCTACAAGTGCTATCTCATTTAAACCTCTCAATAAAACCTAAATGATTTGCCCAAAGTCTCACCAATAAGGGTCAAATAAAACTAGTTTGAGCACAAAATCTACACTCTTTGTGACTATTCCATGCTGCACCTAAAAGTGAATAATAATTCTAAAATCTAGCGGACTTTTGCTTTTTATTTGTTGAGTGTATATGGATTTTATGGAGCTAATAGATAGCTACATGATTTCTAGGTGATAAGATGTTTTTGTCTTCAATGAGGGTAGTTTGTAGGTAAAACTTTTCTCTGAAGACCATGCATGTCCAAAGGTACTGGTACTTCACATATATTGCAGTAGTGACATGCACCAAGTTCCTGTTACTACATCTCTAAAATGAAATGTCAAAAGTAATGTGAAAATTCTGGTAAAGAAGTTCTAGACCCAGGCTATTAAGTTCTTTATTTACCTTCTTGCAAGCAGTGACCTGATAACTGGCTCTAACAAGGTTATCCAGGTCGGTTTCCATCTCGAAATTATTTTGGGTCTCTGGACATCTGGACCACGCTCTAAATCAGGTTGAATATTAGAGCCTGATGGGCCAAATTGGCCCTGAGACCTGTGTTTTGTTTTGTTTATTTATTTTAAGCCTGCTTAGGATTTTGAAGAACAGAAATTTGAAAATAAATGCTTTTAGCTAAAGTGTACGCTCTCCAGCTCATCCCCACCCCACCCCCCAGGCCTACCACTGCATATTTTACCTGACTCCCACACTCACATTTTGTGCACAGACACTAAAGACAAAAGATTTATACCTCTTGTTGGTAAAAATTAGTTTTGTTTCTAATGTTCATGTTCCACCCAGAAGTACTATGCAAATAGTCCACACGTAAAAGCCAAAAGTTGCAGTTTTGCAAGAGAAAAACATGAAGCTAAGACCTTGATTTCTTTCTTCCCAAATCATTGTTCAACGATGAAATCAATATATTGCAGTGCTTTCTGGAGATGTAGGGTGAGCAGCGTTACATGTTTACCTGACAAGAATCTATTCCTCCTTCTTCGTAGCCTGCACACACCATGTTTTCTGTAATGTTATATTCTGGCATCTGTTGTTGGCATTTCTCATTGGATAGAAGAGGAACCTCCGCTTCTTGCAATATGTTTGCAGTCGGGCCTGTTCAAAATAGACAGTTCAGCCAGGCAGTCGGAAGTGATCAACATACGTCATCGAATGAGCCACCCTCACTCTTATTGATTGTATGTGCGTATAATGGAACCAAATGCTCAACCTTGTCCTTTAAAACACATAATAAAACTCATCTGTGGAGTTTGCCAAATGGATAGCAGTAAAGCACTTCTTTAGTTCCCAAGGGCTGAGAGCAGTAGGGGATTGGACTAGACAGTCTTTCGGCATTTTCAGTAATTTTAAACAATTACGGTGCTCATGGGGAGGAAGAAAAGCCCGCCAACACAAAGAGTTGCATTCATGGAAATTAGCAGCAGCAGCTCAGAAATCCAGAAGCACTTTTCATTTGGCACCTGAGGAGTTGTGCCCTTATGATGGCATTCAGCTCCTCATGGCACTATGTGAGTGAACAGGTGCACACTGAACAGAAGACAAAGCGCACGTGAACTGTGCCATGGTCTCGGGGCAATCAGCTTGTCACCCACGTGCAGGGGAAGAGAAAGGAGGCATTGTAGCAGAGTGCACTCCCGTGCTTTTTGCAAAATGACTCATCTACTGGAAGGCTGAATCTCTGGTTACTGAAATACTAATCCCAGGTGTCTTATACCCCATAAAAGGTACATGATAAGCACTTCCTAATAATTAGCAAATCTATTTGGCTCCTCAAGAGAGGCAGAAAGTTGGGGATAGGCTAGTACATATGATAGCCAGTGTTATTGCAAAAATGTGTGTGACCTAATTTCCAGCAAACTTTAATCCACTCACTAAAGAGAAGACAGGAAACAAACTCTGTGTGTGTGTGTGTGTGTGTGTGTGTGTGTAATTTAGGTGCAAAGCAACATGCGTATGTATAACTCAATTGGTGTGTTGGTAAATGTTTAATAACTGGTTTTCAAGAAAGAAAATGAAAAGCCCCAACATACACTGTTAGTGTTTTGCCTGGTACAAACACTCCAGCGATAGGCCAGTTTCAAGATACCAGCATGACAATGAACATGGAATTGGAAGAGTGTGTATACAAATGGTCGTCTCCAGCTGACACCAGTGACTCCAGCAGCACACCAGGGTGACTTGTAAAGTTTAACAATGCATTTTAAGTTCAGAATGTGAATTGGAGAGGTTAAGATGTAGGAGAAAATTGAGCATCTCATCATTCACCCTAGGAAGATTGAGGATGGGCTGGGAGACTTTCGTTCTATAATAAAAATCAAAGCCAATTTCGCTGCTTGTCAAGGAATAAAAAGTTGGTTGGATTTATGATAAAACTGGTAAGAAAAATTTGAGCTGTGATCTATTTAATATTTGTCAACATGAGTTGCCATGAGAATAATTGAGAATATACATATTCACACAAAAAATAAAAAGTCAGTAAATTTATTTCAAGTTTACTAATTGTCTTAATTCAATCAACCAACATCACTGATTTTCTTTTTGGTCAATGGGATGTTGGTGGTTTTTCTAGTGAATTATTCAGTGTAATGTACTTTAAAGGGGGAGACTGGGATTTTCTGAAATGAAGTAGCTGGAAACCATAAGGCAGAGTTCCTAAAACTGACTAAAATCGCCATGACCCAGGAAGGATTTAGATGCAAGCTGTTTATTCCTAAATGAAACCATCTCGGATACAGATTTTTCTTGGCTCCATACCACTTTTTTCTACCTTTTTAAAAAGTCAATGAAATGCATATCTTTAGTGACAGTAAGTAAACATGAGCCAAGTTTACTCAGCTCTGGAAAAAAATAACCTTTTCCTATGGAATAAAGAGTCATAAATTTATTTGTTATTGGATAATTTGTTTTGAAGAGTCTCCATGTAGTCATAAATGTCTTTTAGTTTGAGTCTGATAGAGAAAATATCTATCTAGGCATCATTTTTACTCTTTAAATTTCAAATTTAATAAACCATGACATTTTTCAAGTGGAGGAAATAGAAGAACACACAGCCTTTGACTTCAGGACACTTCATGGACAGCAGACGTGAAGCCTTTTCTGCAGCACGATGAGACGACAGTGAGAACCTTTATCAGAATCACCAGGCAAGGGTTTGACAGACCTTCAGCTCTCTTTTATAAAAAGTAAGGAACTTTAGTTGTGAATGCTTTGCTTCTGGGACTTGCAACTCTCCACACGATTTAAATGTATCATAAATACAGTTAAAATTAGTCAATCTCATGGAGTCTTTGGTTACATTCATTTTAATAGGTGTATCTGTTCTCTTTGTCAGAGTGTTAATAATATCAAAATTAGATACTGAGTTTGAGAGAGGCTTGAATGCCCCTCCAATAAGGATTAGCAGTTTATAACATACTTTTGAAAAGTTTTTCTTAACAATACAAGTATACATGTGATAAGGCTGACCAGATGTACCGTTGTAAACAATGGTACTGTCCCGTTTCAAATGGTCAGCATAGTCTCACTGGGCTAAATTCAAGATGATAGTAGGCTGATGATGTGCATCATTGGACATGGGACAGGACTGTTGTTTCTGCCCGTTTGAAATGGTGTGTCTGGTCGGCCTACCGTGTGAACATAAGCCTGACAGAGTTTTTAAGAGATACTGCAGATAATTGTTATAGTATGAGTTGTAAATGTTGAAAATAGTCACAGGATAGGGCAATAGCTTACTTTTTTAAGTAAGTATTTTCTGTTTTTCGACTCTGATCGTTTACCTTGATGTGCAAGCCTCCCCCAGCCAGCAATAGCACAAATTCTTCCTGGAGGGAAAAGTTGATTGTCTCCCGGTAAGCAAATAGGTTGTATATAATCTGGAAGAACAAAACAAGAACAGACATACCTACGTTTTCCCGCAAGTTTTAAAAATCAATCATTTTCATTTATCTGGAAAAATGTGTGTTTTTGCTTTATTCATTTCTGCAGTCATCAATCTCAGGAGAAAGAAGCGTTTCAGAGCGGTGTGTCTTTGACAAAGGATCAGGTGCCACTGGTGGCCTTTTAGGGTCCTCTACATCATCTCCTGATTACTTTTTTTACACTCTAAACCGTGTCTTAGCTCTGGAGTTAACCATTTTTATTTTCAAATAATTACAGTACCCAATAAAAAGTAGTTTCAGGCCTGTGACAAGCTTGGTAAGGCTGTTTTTCAGGGTCAATTAAGAGAAACTTGGGCAAATGTTCTGAGGTTGTTTTGATTTTCCCCACTTATTTCCACATTGAGAAAAGCTGTTAGGCGATTGTTTTACCGGGCAGTTACAGAAGCATTAGTCTTGGTCACTGGCTTTTAAAGCCCTTTTCCAACAATTTACAAGCCACCTGACACTTATTAAGCACCCACGCTATGTAAGACCTAGGGCAGATGCAAAAATGCGTCAGATATGGTGCTTACCCCCAAGGACAGGGCCCACAGACCTAATACAGCCAGGGTTTGCATTTGCTAAGTGCCAGAACACAGGTGGAGCCCACCTTCCGTAAGAGCAGAGATGTAGCTGCTCTTCCTCCTAACTGGCATGAGGAAGGTCTTCGGAGTCAGGGTCTGAGTTGAGCAGAGCCCTTCAGGATAACGTTCACTCCACTGGTGACTGGGAGTCGCCTTGTCTAGATATTTGGAGGAAGTCTTTATTCATATTATTGAATTTCCTTTAAAAACTTTATTCAATGGAAAACAGTTCCTGCTCACTTTGCTCTTAGGACATATGCCCTTCTCTCAATTTGTCCTTCTCTGGCCCTGGTGGCAGAAGGACCTGCCTTTCTTTCACATGAGAAATGGAGGAAGCACGCATTATCACGTGGCCTATTTTCTCTGGGCTACTCCTTTGCATTTACTGTTACAGGCAGCTCTGAGAGTTTTATTCTACTGGTCTACTTTTTAGAAAGTTGGATTTAAACACCTTGTGAAGGTAATTTGAAGTCTTTATCTCCATTCTCTAATTCCATTTAAACTGCCATAATTTCTATAACAAATTATCCAACTTGTACAGACTATTCATACATTGGTACTGATAATATTTCACATCTGATGAATAAATTTGGGCAGTATAAGATGACTAAAAGTGATTCTTTTACCTGTATAATTCACTTTAAATTCAAGGTGCATCATGGCAATGTCATTGTTCTTCTTCCGTTTATTGTAATGTGGGTTTATGACAATTTGATCTATCACCCGGGTCATTACTTGAGGAGAAGTCAGATTCGACGTCACATGCAGGCCTAGGACTGCTTTCCATTTAGATGGCTCTGAATTCCTCCTGCAGATTGTAATAAAGAAGTATAAGCAACTCGCCATTGACTGTAGTTTCTTTCTGGAGATCTTCATGTAGGACATTTCTATTCTAAAATGTTCTTGAGTTTCTCCAAAGGATTCATCCTTAAAAGTGTTCCTTTAACTTTTATATTAATATTTCTGCTTAGACTACAGAGGAAACCCTAATTTGTGCTAATCTGTCTGTATCACTTGAATCATCTCTAGGTTGTGGTTCTCATACTGGGTTTCATGTTAGCGTCACCTGAATACCACGGCTACCTACGCCCCCCTTCTCTGTCTCTGATTTAATGAGTCATCTGGGATAGAACAGGGGAATTTTAAAAAACTAATTTCTGAATTAAATCTCCCAGTGTATTCTACTGTGAAGTCAGGTTTAAGCACGACTGCTTCAGAGCACAGCCCACTGTGGAGATGGCATCTTGGTCCAGGGTTTCCTCAGACACCCACAGCAGCTCCTATAGCAGTGGGAGGAGGTCATTGAATTCACACAGTCAAGGTAAGCAATAAAAGCTATTATGATGCTTATGTGAACTTGAGTAATTTCTAACATACAAACTTGAGTAATTTTCATATGCAGTGCATCTGAATAATTTTCCCTACATAATGTTGGCCATTGACAATGTATTAATAAGCAATAATATTTGTGTTATAGGACAGATTAAATTGGATATTATGTTTTGAAAGTGTACAGGGACTTTTCAATGAGCTATTTGCCTGCAACATTTTCACTTCAAGAAATTACCGGTGAACAGCTGGAATTAAGCCAATTAAACCATATTCACAATGAAGTAAAAATTTAATAACTTCAATTATCACAGAGCTAGTGATTTAATTCTTAATGGCTGCAAAAGCCTGGTTTAACATGGTGTTGGACTTGCTGGTGGAGGGGACGTTAACTACATAGACACAGAAAGATTTGTGGGATGGGACTTGAGAGATAAATGCAAATTATACCTGTTGGAGAGATATTTTCTTCCCATAAAGCTACTTATAGGTGCTGGGAAATAAAAACATAAAAAAAGAGGCTATTTTCTATGTAACACAATAACAATTTTGGAAATCATTAAAAATGTGTCAGAATAATGTTGCTGTACATTGTATTTAATTAGATCAGTAGCTTGAAGCATGTATGTTTAATCCTCACAGTTTGTAGCTCATGCATTGTTGTTTTTTTTTAACTCAAAACCTTAAAATAATGAGGAACCAGTGATTACTGAACTTTGTAATACCTACAAGCTCTCTCATTATCATTTACATTTATATTTATAGTTATAATTATCAGATGGGGTACAACACTTACAAAAGAGATAAGAATTTGGGAGGTTAGGCACTCTTTTTCTGAACATTATTTTATTATCAATTTAAATCTATAGCAAATAAACTATACCTCTCTGAATTTCTATATGATTATTTCTGAAGATAAAATATCAAGAAAGCATTTAAGGAGAAAATGGTATCATTTTTGATAATGACATGTACTCTATTAACTTCAAAATAGAATCTACATAAATGAACTCATACTCCCTTTGAGCAAATTTTAATAATGATTTACATTTTGTACCATTAATATAATTGATATTATTTATAGTATAAATGTTAATATAATAGTTATATAAAATTGAGGTTTCTGGTTTTTCTACACTACTCTATAATCTAAACATTCTTAGGGCAAGAACTTTGTTGGTCTGTAGAGTGCTATTATCCCAAAACTTAGAACAATGCTTGGCTGAGGATGAGAGCTCAGGGAAAATCATTTGACTGAATGAATAAATGAAAAACAGAAAGCAATGCAGGAGCCAGAAAGACTGAGCATCACCAGTCGTCACACATAACAGCCAGGTAAAAAAGAACAGAGTCATATATCAAGCCAAGTGGTTACACAAAAACATTAAAATTAAGTTAAAATTAAATTGAACAAAATTAAAGAATGGAAGATTGACAAGAGGCCCCGCTATGGATGATCTCACCATGGACATATGTCTACGCAGTAGATACGATCTAGGCCATGAAATCTGTATGGGACCGTCCACACAACAGATTGAGGGTAGCTGCTTCCACAGAGAGGGGTGGTGCATGACTGGGGAGAGGTGTAGGAGTACTTCCCAGATGAGGAAGAGTGTGGGTTATGCAGGTGTATGCATTTTCCAAACTCAAAGGGTGCACTTACGATCATGCATTTGGCTATATCCCAGTGGGAAAAGTGGAAAACAAATATTAAACTCTAATTGGTAAATACGCTTTGCACAGTGGGCAGGTTAGCAATTTTCGAACAATTTTTTTTGTTCTAAGCTTGAGCAAATCTGTAATATTTTGTGAGTAGTAGGAACAAGGTTTCCCACTATCGGAGACAGCAGTCACCAATGGAAGAGGGAAAGACGGGGCTGCACCCCTGAGGTATTTTAGCTTCATTCTAGCTATTATTTTGATTCGTAGTTATGGGTGTAGAGCTCTGTCCATTGAGAGGGTCTAGGAGCAGAAGATAAAAGCAGTAGCAATGAACACACAATATCTTTTGCTTTTTCTACAATATCTTGCTTGTTTAAATGTATAAGGAACTAAAATTGGATAAATGGAACTGGAGTGTCTTATGGAAAGCTTGATTTGAGGACTAGGGCAGGGAAGGCACAAGATGAACCCAGAACATCGTATTTTGCCAGAAAGTAAAGAATTAGGTATGTAGCAGGACTGACAAGACAGCAGTTTACAGGGGTTTTCCAAATACAAGGACTTTGTACCAAATACCTTGCTTATATTAAACAATATGTATATCAAAGACAAGAAAGCCAGAAAGGCTAAGAAAGACGGAAAGACAGAAAAGCTGACAGGCTATTTTAGATTGCTTCTTGGGTGGCAAAAATACAAACAAGCCAAATTGTACAGGGCGTATTTGGGACAAAGAAGTGAATGCGTCCTGTCGGTGAGATCCCCATCTTTCCTTAATGTTCAATTCCATGATTTTCTGTTTATGTACAAAAATACCCTTGTTCTTAGTAAAAACACATCGCAATGTTCAATGGTGAAGGGGCAAAATGTCCAACCTACTCTACAATGGTTGAGAAAAACATTCCTGCAGGTGAGAGAGACAGATTTTACAGCATAAAATTTCAACAACTGGGTGAATCTGGGCGAAGTTACAAAGGAGTTCTCTTTTTACTATTATTGGCAATTTTTGTGCCTGTTTCGAATTTATATCAATATAAAACTTTTGTGAAAAGCAAGATTTCCCCTCGTCTTTCCTGCTTGGGAATAGCTGCACAATAAAATTTTTATTGCACATGTGTATTCAGAGCATGCCAAAGTCCTGCAGCATCTCGTTTTTGCCCTGACAATCACCCCAGGAGGTGGACACCTAAACTCCCTGCAGACGAGGATACTGAAACCCAGAGATAGGAAATTTCATGAGGTCCGTAACACAAGTGGGATCAAAACCCTGTTCTCTCATTCAGGTCCCCCGTGCCTTTCAATCACAGCAAAGTTGGCCCATACTTTCCAAATCCTTAAGGTCGGGAGAGAAGACAAGTCAGTGATGGAGAACAGGACAGGCACAGGAATGCTGAGGGTCACCCTGGCACGCTGAGGCGGGAAGGGCATGGGAGCGTGGACAGTAAGAACGCAGGCCGAGAAGAGCCGTCCCGTCAGACCATGCCACCACCGGCCGGGGACAGGACCTGGGACAGATTCTCACTGAGAACAGGCCATTTGCTTCGTGTGATGTCAGTAACTTGCTTGGTGTGATTCTTCCACTTACACATTAGGAAATGAAGCTTTTTCAATGCACAGTAAGGATGTGTAAAAGACAAAATACAAGCATTGTTAGCATAGTGGTAAAAAGTATTTTTTGATGGAATATTGGAAATAATATCAGAAACTTCCTTGCTCGGTTAGAGACATGAAGTACAAAGCAGAAACTGGAACTCCTGGGGACTGGAAAAAGAAGCCACGGCACTGAGTGGCTGAGGAGAAGGTCGAATTCGTCAGATGCTATCACAGCTCACCATTGATCGCTTGTGTTCAAATTCAAACTGCGAAAGGACATTGTATGTCCTGTATGACTGAACATGTGTTTATATGACATGAAAGTGCTTTCCGTATGTTCGTGGTTAGAAAAGATAATATTGGTATCACTGACCTACAGTAAGGACATCTGTAAGGTAGGTAATCGAAAGATGTCACTAAAATTACTGCAAGCCTGGCTGACATTTAGGAAGCACGTGTTCTGCAAGAACATGAAACGGACGAATTTACCCAATCTGAGGTCAGTACAGGAGATTGCTAACTTACTAAGGCTTACCTTTGTGTAACAGAAAACACGGAACCTTTAGCTAAAGATACCTTCTACTTGTAATACAGTTAGGATATGGGTTACCCAATCTGTGATATGCCCAAATCATAGAGGATGTATAGGTAAAGATTAAAAGTCACGTCTAGCAGAGGATGGGAAATCTGACTGCTGTAGATGCTTGTTACGTTATGGTTAAAAACAGATTAAAATACAGTTAACAGGAGGCATCAAATTCAAGAAGGTGCACTTTAGATATGGGAGAGGCTATGAATTTGAGTCACTGAATTATAAGACTCAGTGCATGGAGTCAGAGAGCTTTAGATGTAGATGGCTGGTACTGGGGACAGTCCTTTGATGGACCAAGTGATTGGCCCACCTGTGATCTGGCTGAGAGTCCTCATCTCCAGGTTCCTCGGATTGTGAATTTGAGTTTATCTTCACTCTGGTACCATGGGTATCTAGGCACAGGCTCGACACTTTAATGCTCACTCTCCCCAGCTCTCCCTAGCTCCCAAACAACTTTCACCACTTGGGGTGTCTGACAACTTGTCTCCATCTATCCACGAACTTTCAGAGTCTGTCTTGGTAGGGATTACCTCTTCTAATCTCATTAACTATGGTGCATCTCGCGTTCCTGAGCACACACGTTTCTTTCTTCAGAGATTTTGAATGCTGGCTAAGGACAGCTTGTTCTAATCCTGACAAGGAAGGCCATTTTTCTGGAGGCTTCTTCTAGTTAGCTCATGGCAGGAAATCAGCAAAGGTCAGGGTTTATGAATCTTCTATGAGGAAGCTACTAAAAGTGTTGGAAAGGGATTGCCTAAAGAGGTGGTGTCTTTCTGTGGAAGCAGAGTACCAGCATGTTCTTGGGCCCAGACATGTTTGTCTTCTCTCTGTCCCCTCTACCCACTCTGTTTTCTCCTGTGACATTGCTTTAGGAATGGCTGCTTCTAGAGAGAGAAGATAAATCCTAAAATTCAGCATCTGCTTTGTCATGTTAAAAAGAAAGAATTAGATATGGTTGGCATTAGTTCTAAGTTTTAGTTATGGGTAGCATCAAAGTAGGTGTAACTTGAGAGCTAAGTAAACATTTTTGTCCTAATTCATAACAGAGTCCTATGCTTTTTCTGATACAGACAAGTTGCTGGCAATAAATATTGGCCTAACTGAACGGTAATCAGCACAATAGATACATTAAACACTAATTTTATACCTTTAAAAATACCTTGTGAATAGGTAAAAAATTTCAGTTTTTTTCATGTAAGTAAGAAACATAATACTTGCTGTAAGTACGTAATGAAGCATAATTTTAAATCAAACTTACTATCTTTTTATATATGACTTTAATGAGAAAAATGACTGGCAAGTGTATAATGTCGTCCACGGCAGGAACATTTCCCTGATGGGATGGCATCATGAGGCTGCATGAAAGGGGATGCCCAGTGTCTGCTGCGGTCTTCCCGGTGGGAAGGGACACTGTGACGTCACACTCACCCGTACACGCAGTGGGCGGCAGACAGCAGCCAGCTGTTGCTGACGAGAGACGCCCCACAGAGCAGTTTCCCGTCATAGTACAGAGCAGCGAGCCAGGGCCAGGCGCCTTCTTGGGCGTTATTCCCTCCAACAATCTTGGGGCTGGCTTTTTGAGCCACAAGTTTTTTTCCACATGCTATTAAAATAATTGAAGAGACAGCATCTGTTTTATTTTGGGGGGTTTCCTCTGATCATGAAAATTAAATAAATCACTACACGATAACTTCCGGTGACATACCAACTCTATTCAGAATGTTAAACGGAAGGCCTGGAGGAAAACGTAACAGGATATTTACTTACATTTATGATTACATTGTAACAGGATCAGGGAATCCTCTAAACACTGTTTGCTGCAAAAGAAGAACAATTATATTTCAGAAATTGTGTACTTAACATTTTAAAGCAAAACACAGTGTGGGTTAGCCTACTTTTTTTAGTAAAGTGGACTTTTAAATGTAGGTATCATATATGAAATGTGAGAAGGCTGAAATGCACAGCAGAAAACAGTTTAAAGTCAGTTGAGCTAAGTTTGCATCTTTAATTCTACCACTGACATTTCATGTGATTTTGGGGTAAGTTGTTCAATATCCCTGAGACTTTTGTCATCCATAAAATGGGGACAATAGCACTTGCTTTATTGGAATTTTCTGAGAAATAAAAAAATATCTTCAATGGGTTTGTTAGTGTGCCATCTACACAGTGAACACTTGACAAATGATAACTAATGTTATTTTGCTTGAACCAGCCTGGGATTGCACCATCCTATAATACAGAATATGCCTCAATATTCCTAATCAGGCAACTATTCAGTGCCCCCCTCTGTGTGTGAGGCTGTGAACTTCATTTAGGGAGTTCAATGGTAAATTACTCACACGTCCTAAGAAAGGTAAATATGTAATTGGCAAATAGATAATAAAGTCTAGGCATAAATAATTAAAAATCCACTACTTGTTTAAATATTGAGATGCTAACTCTTTTCAAAATCAAGAGTTCTATTTTAAACAAAAATGTAAACTAAAAGTTTTAAAATTTGTTACACTCACCCACCACTAGAGGACAGTATAACACAAGGAATTAAAGTACTTCTCACTATTTTCTGATAAAGCCACTGTAAATACTGGTCACATTAAAACTCACAGGCATACACATATCATTTTAATGGTTTCCATTTATATATTTAACTACATGTATTTTGCATGTTGTTTAAGTGCTTGAAATTTTAGAGAAAAACACAAAACAGCAAACAAGGCCCAAGATCCACATGAGATCATAAATAAGAACGATCAAAGCGATTTAGTGTTTCTGGAGCATACATGATAAGGTTAATTTGAAATCGCATGCTTTAATATGGTCTGACTGACATATCTTTTGGCATAGGAGATAATTTCAATTGCAATGTAAGGAAATAGACTTTTACCTTATTAATAAGCAATGTGCATGTGTGTATAACTCTAGATATATTTATATCAATATATATTCATTTCTCAAAGAAAAAGCCTCAATTAATTTCCTTTCTGTTACCTACTCATGGTTGATAGAGAAATAATTTCAAAGATGTATATAGTTGTATCCAAACTCTTTCTACATCTCTAATACTCATCAATGAAAATACACATTCAAAATGGTTCATCGTTCTTAGGCACAGCAATGTTTCATACTCTGTGGTATGTATAAAACTCAGGAATTTCTTTTGAGTGAGCACAGAAAAGTTAATAACTATTAAGTTAACCAGGAAATTAAGCTGAACTTCACACACATTCTTCGTGCACTTTTTAGTTTGTCATGAATTTCATACACAAACACACTTGCAGAATCTCAGTATAGAGCAGAAAGTTGCTTAACCTCTACTGAGAATGAGCAGTGAATCCACTCTTTATCTTGCTACATTTAGAGATTGGAGAGAAATAAAATTACTGGTCCCTGGCCTTTGCTGCTGGAGTCAGAGCTAGGTTACCCCCTTGGACAGGAAGAAAGACAATACCATGATCCTGTATCTTTCTCTCAGCCTCACAGGGCGATATTGTGATCTAAACGGATGGGTTTATATCTGCCATGTTGACAAAATGAACCAGTTTCTCTGCCAGTATGTGAGGGCCGTCGGGACAACACCCAGCCATAAACGCCTCTGTTTTTCATATGCATGGCTGGGTACTTGCTGGGCAGCCCTTCCATGCCCAACAACATGGCCTTTTTTCTTCTTGAAAAGGCTATGCTTTTTCTTTCTTTCTTCATTCCAGAAAGTGAGCTGTTGCCTTGGGCAATTTAGAAGATAGCACGGTAGTGTGAAAAAGCAGAGGGCTTTGGAGTCAGACTGACTTGGGTTGGCATCTCTACAACACCTGCAGGCTTTGTGAACTTGTCCAAATCAGTTATCAACACCTGCTTCTGTTTCCTCACCTTCCAGGGGAATGACACTATGACACTATGACACTATTGATGTCACAGGGCCATGAGAGGACTGGAAATAACCTCTGTAATATTCCTACTGCAGTGTCTGTCACCCAATAGGCACTCTAAATAAAGTATTTGACAAACACCTTGTATCCCGTATCTAGCACCATGCTGACAAAATGTTGATCAATATATGTTATGTCAATTTTTTCTTTGGCTTCTAGGATGGCTATGGAAGTGGTCAGAGGAGTTGAAAGAAAGGAAAATCCAGTATTGGCAGCTGCGTGTATTGTGCATTTCCAGTTATAACAGTTCAGATTGTTGGTGTCACGTTGAATGGCCTCTCCCCAGTGGTGGGAAATAGTAATCTGACTCGTGCATATGCCTCCGATAGGAGAAAAAGGTGGGGATATAGGTCAGTAGGTTTTCATAGTCTGAAGAATTATCTCCCTTGATAGCCTGTTCCTTTCCTTACTTTCTTATTAGTGCAAAGGTGTTTTCATAACAGCAGTTTTCATAGGGCAAAAATTACTATTGTAATAATTCTCCAATACATACATACATAAATTAGCTAATTAAATAAATGTATATATGGGGGTGCCAAAAAATGTCTACACATTTTAAGAGATGTTATCTATGTATTTCTGGACACTGATGGTAACCACTTTGAGCACCTCTTGTAATTCCAGAAGTCAAATGTGACTTGTCTTCATTTTTTGTTATTGGTATATGTTGAGTACTACAATTTTAATATGGTTTTTTCCTTTCTTTAAATGTGTATTCATTTTTTGGCACCCTCTGTATGTTTGATTTTACCAACGTAGCTATCAAGGGAAAGATTAAGGACTTCCCTTCCTGGCTTGTTGATGTGATGAAAGGTTAAAGTATCTGTGTTTATAGAAGGTGTCCTTTCAAATTATAAAAAAAGGTACAATAGGGACATCGAGATAAAATAATACTGACATTTTGTTAATATGCATAGAATAATTTTCCTCTTAACCATGCATCTAATTAAGATTAATTTTTAATATTTTGTCCTCTGTTCTTTTTCTTATCATTCTTAAATATCTATAAAATATAAATTAAAAAATTCTCCATATGCAAACTGCTCATGATCTATAATGGTAATGTAAATTTAGACATGCCTTATAGAAAGAAAATCTAGAAATCTGCATTCTCCTTTGCAGATGCTTTGTTTCATCCCCTCTGAGATTAATCATTTCAAGGCCCAGCAACCATTTATATAAAACATTCAATTGTAGAGTCCTTGGGTACTAAAAAATGCTCCTTCATCAATTTCTTTTATTGGTTGAGCTCAAAGAAATGGTAGGTTTTCATGGATAGCTGAATAATTATATAATTTTACTTTTACCATGAAGTATGTTAAGTAAAATAACTACAAGCTAACACACCAGCAGGGACATCTTAAATCCTCTCCTGCAGTTGTGCCTACTCCTTAAAGTTACTTTCTTCCCACCCACAGCTGGTCTTTAATGGAACTGTACGATTCGGAAGTCAATGTCAACAAAAATTACCATTAATGCTCAGACAGGAGAAATGGCATAAACTAAGTTAAAACAGATCTTTGAACTTGAAAGAATGCTGCTTTATAAAATATCAGTAAAGGCTATGAAAGTGAACCTAATCTTAAAGAGCAAAGGAGAATATGTAGGTACCACGAGAGGTCTGGACTCCTTCACTTAATTTTCATGTTGTGTGTACTAAGGTAAAGAGGAAATGCCTGTGATGTTTCTTCCTGTTTTCTCTTTTGATGATAGCTAGTTGGTGTTACTCTCATTAATCTGATCCACATTGGACCTGTTATTCCCCCTCTCAAAATTTCTTTCAGTGGGATTTACTTGTTTATGAACTTGAGGGTACAAATGAAAAGGATATGGAATTAAGACTTGCTGAATCACTATCAGTGTGTTTAACATTTACATATACTATATCTCATTTGGCTGTCTTACCATTTATATTGGGGTTAGGCCATGTTAGCAAGTAGGATCAATTAGAAACTATTTGAGATTACCTACAGATAAAATAAAGAAGTTAAATTACTTTCAAAATTATATGGCTAGTATGTCATGGAATTAAAATCTGATGGACTTAAAAATTTATCTTCTTTCTAGTTCGAGAACAAATTTTGGGACCCACCTTGGTGTTAGTATTAAACTGCCATTAGATGCTGTGTTTAATTTTACAAATGGTCCACCTCCAGCAGACAAGACTGGCATGGATGAGTTTTCACTCCTAGAGAAAAAAAACAAAACAACACATATAGACAAAACAAAAACACAAATAAAAATAAGTAACAAAATTTCTAGTTATTTAATGCTGTGGGCATTAGAAATTATGCAATGCCGTGCAAAAAAATTAACATTTTAATATAAAACTTCAAGTGTTTTGTTATTTAAAAGATGGTACAAATTAGTAGAAAAATGTCCCATAATGACATGAATGTAATTTTGATTTTTGCTTGATACCTCTAGTTCTTCACATACTCATATTAGTTAACAAACTTAAAATCAGTGCCTATAACTTGGTTGTCTGATTTGTTCATTTGACTTATTTATATTGTCCAATGATTTCCATAATGATCAGTTTTAATGACAACCTCACAGAGTTGACAAACTATAATTGATTAAACTTCATCCCTGTTGAATGTAATTCATCTTTTCAAAAATGCATGCTAAGAACAACCTAGAAAAAGATCTTCTGTGTTTACCTTTCCAAGTGTCACTTTGCTCTTCATATTTCATTTGATTCAAAGCCTAAGCAACCCCTAACATAAAGCCAGAAGCTATCTGATTGTTCTGAAAAAGGAAATATGTAGCCTGGACCTCCAAGTGTTAACAGGTGAACCAGAATGGGACGAAGAAAAAGACACCTTCCTATGACAAAAGCTATTTTGTCCTTGGTCTTTCTTTTCCCTGGAAACCTATTACATTTGTGCTCTCAACTGTGAGTCTTAATTGAAGATTTCTCTCAATTATATTGATGCTCTTCCCTAGGCTCAGCTGCAGACTCTCCACTTCTCAACTACTAAATTTGCTTCCTGTCTTTTATTTATTCCAGATTTTAATTTTCATAAAAAAGTATGTCCCTCAGCTAGAAATGTCTAGATTGCTGTTATCTTCTATTGGTTACAGAGAGATGAGGTGGTTCCTGTCTTTCTGAGTAGCAAGATGGACCTATGCATTGCCTCTTCAGAAGAAGGTTTGACGTTTTCCCCAGACTAAGCCAGCTCTCACTCTTTTCTGTCTGTGTATAGGGAATTTCCAAGGAACACTGATAGCTGTTATGATCAATAAGAAAGAGGAAAAAACTCAGTAGAGGGTGTTTCTGCTGTCTCTCAGGTGAGACAATACCTTTAAAGAAACTGAGTGTTCGTCCTGCCCCTCTCATCTATTGGCAGTCTGTATTTAATGTCTCCGAATTTAACGCCTTACACATTTTTGTGTGTCGTTTGAAATACTGGATTTGATTTCATTGCAGATTTTATCAAGTTTTTCAATAAATGATTAATACTGCATTTAATGTTCAGATTGATTTAACAATTGAAACCTGAGACGTGTGTAAGGCCTTGAGCTTTAAGCCAGCCAGCAGACTCTGGAGTTAAAATCCAGGTCCTGCTAGTGCACAACTGGACAAATTCTCATTCATGATGTTGTTTTGTTACTTCACTTGACAACAAAGATACAAGGATCAATTGGACCTTAGGGTTGTTGTGAGGATGAACTGACATGAAACAGATGAACCCCTTTGATCAGTGAGTGAATGCTCACTAAATGCTGTAGATATTATCTTCTTATTTGAGTTTAGCATTTCTTTTCAGTTACATAACATTTCTCATTGTTTTAGCTTTTTTTTCTTTTTTTGGTGTTTTCCTAACCCCTTTTTTGTTGTTGTTTGTTTGCTTGGATTTTTTAATTAAATTCCTTTTAATCTTTTGCTCTTTTATGTATTTGTTTTTAAAGGTTTTTATTAAAGTACAGCTAACATACAATATTATATTAGTTTCAGGTGTACACCATAGTTACTCAACATTTATATACCTAAAGAAGTTAGCTCCATGACATCGTGCCACACCATAACAGTGTTCCCTACGCTGTACATTACATCCCCATGACTTACTTGTTTTATATCTGGACATTTGAACCTCTTATTTCCCTTTGCCTTTTTCCTCTCCTTAAAAAATTTTCAATTGCAGTTGACATTCAATATTATTTTATATTAGTTTCAGGTGCATAGCATAGTGGTTAGACATTTACGTAATTTAAGAAGTGATCCCATGGACTAGCCTAGTACCCACTAGGCGCGTACATAGTTATTACCATATCATTGACTACGCCCGCTATGCTTTGCATCCCCATGACTATTTTGTAATACCAGTTCGTACTTCTTCATCCCTTCTCCTTTTCCACCCCCCCCACCCTCAATACCACTCCCATCCTCTCTATCTATGAGTTTGTTTCTGTTCGTTTATTTTGTTATTTAGATTCCACATTTAAGTGAAACCACATTGCATCTGTCTTTCTCTGTCTGATAAATTCCACTCAGCACAATACCCTCCAGGTCCATCCGTACCATCGCAGATGGCAAGAACCCATTCGCTTGCATGGTCAAACAATATCCCATTGTATGTATGTACCACCTCCTCTCTATCCATTCATCCATTGATGAACACTCAGGCTGCCTCCACATCGTGACCCTTGTAAACAATGCTGCAATGAACATATGGATGCACACATGCCCTCAAAGTAGGGCTTTGGATTTTTTCAGATAAATGCCCAGAAGTGAGATTACTGGGTCCTTCATTGTCCCTTGTTACAACCTTTGTTTTAAAGTCTGTTCTGTTTGGTGTAAGTACTGCTACCTCAGCTTTTGTTGTTGTTGTTGTTGTTGTTTCCATTTCCATGAAATATCTTTTGCCCATCCATTTACTTTCAGTCTGTTTGTGTCTTTCAGTCTGAAGTGAGTCTCCTGTAGGCAACACATGAATGATTTTGTTTTCTTATCCATTCAGCCTATCTTTTGATTAAAGAGTTTAATTCACTTACATTTAAAGTAATTGTTGATATATACGTAGTTATTGCAATTTTATTACTCATATTTTTTATCTTTTTAAAATTTGTTTTAATAAAGTCCCTCTAAAACTCCTTGTGATCCTGGTTTGGTGGTGATAAACTCTTCTGCTTTTGCTTGTTTGGGAGCTATTTATCTAATCCTCGATCAATAATGATAGCTTTGCTGCGTGAAGTAATCTTGGTTTTATGTCCTTGGTTTTCATCACTTCGTATACTTCATGCCAGTTCCTTCTGGCCTGCAAAGTTTCTGTTGGTACATCAGCTCACGGTCTGATGGGAGCTCTCTTAGGTAACTAAATGATTTCCTTTTGCTGCTTTTAACATTCACTCTTCGTCTTTAAACTTTGGCATTTTAATTATGATGTTCCTTGGTGTGGCCCTTTTTGAGTTCATCTTGTTTGGGACTCTCTGCACTTCCTGGTCTTAAATGTCTATTTCTTCCACCAGGTTAGGGAAATTTTCATCATTATTTCTTCATATAGGTTTTCAATTCCTTGCTTTCTCTTTTCTCCTTCTAGAACTTCTATGATGCAAATGCACCACTTGATGTTGTCCCAGAGGCCTCTATTCCTTTTTTTTTTTCAATTCTTTTTCCTGTTCTGATTCAATATTTTCTGCTATCTTATCTTCTAAATTGCTGATTCGATCTTCTGCTTCATCTAATATATTGTTGATTCTCTCTAATGTATTCTCTATTTCAGTTATTGTATTCTTTATTTCTGACGGGTCCTTTTTCATGTTTCAATCTCCATTTTTATGTTTCCTATCTCTTTATTGAAGTTCTCCTTGAGATCATTGAGTATCCTTATAATCAGCATTTGGAACTCTACATCTGGTAGGTTGTTTGTCTCTATTTTGTTTAGTTCTTTTTCTGGAGCTTTCTTCTGTTCTTTCATTTGTGACATGTTTCTTTGTCTCCCCATTTTGGCTACCTCCCTGTGTTTGTTTCTATGTATTAGGTAGGGCTGCTATGTTGCTGAGTCTTAGCAGCATGACCTTATGAAGTAGGTGTGCTATGGGGCCCAGTGGTCACCTGAACCAGGTGCACCAGGTATGTTCCTTGTGTGAGTTGTATATGTCCTGTTGTAGTTGAGCCTTGGTTGCTGTCTGTTGTACATTAGTAGGAAAGATTAACCCTTGGGCTGACTGGTTGTGAGGATTGGTTCCAACTACAGTAGGGGAGCTGTTGTGCAGGGTCTGAACAGAGCAGGGTTCACTTTAGCAGAGCTCTGGTGCCTGCCCAGGCTGCCTTTTGGGTGTGTCATTTGTGGAGGCAGCTGGGTGTTATTCAGTCTCAGTTCCAAGCTGGACACTGGGCATGTCAGTCCTGGCGCCTCCTGGAGGGGCCCTGCCTCAGGCTAATTTCAGCCACAGCATGTTCCCTGCCTGGGGACACCTGGCATGAGCCACAAAGCAATCTGCAGATGGCCACCACCCATGCTGGGCTTGGAAATGCCTTGAGAGGCTAAGCTATGAACTGAGGCTGGCTCTCACTAGTGCTGAGCTTAGGGCTGCTCAACAGCAGGTCCAGGACACACTGAAGCCAGATGCTGCTTGTTTGGGTTTTGTGAACCTTTGAGAGATTGTAGGAAAGTCCGCAGTGTGAGTCAAGTCGGGCAGTTAGAACAAAAACCCACTGGAAGCAGCTAGGGAACGCCTGAAAGTCAAGTTGGGTGGGGTCTCAGGGAATCATGAGGGCAGGCAATTGATGAAGACTCGAATATGGTGGCTCCCAGTGTCTGCCTGCTGATAGGGAGAAGGCTCAGCGAAGAAACAATGACTTCTGTCAGCTCCTTCATCCAGTGGAAAGCTTCCCCTCTTGTCCTCACCCTGACTGGCCAGACAATTTAGTTTCCTCCTCTGTATTCCTGGTGCCTTTTTAGCTGCTGCCCCAGCAGTGGAGCTCAGAGTAAATGAATCCATCAGTAAGTCAGTCCATGTGCGGGCCCCTTAAGAGTATCGACTGGGATTGCAACCACCCTTGTCTCAGCTACAATCTCTGCTGGTTTTCACAGCCAGAAACAATGGGGACTTTTCTCCTTGGTAGTAGAACTCTGGGAGGGAGGGCGATGTGGAGCTTGGATCTCTCGTTCCTCAGAGGGATGTCCACAGCTGAGATATCTCTCAATCTGTAATAACAACATGTAGGTGTGGGACCAGCCCATTCCGCGTCTCCATCCCTCCTACCAGTCTTGAGGCAGCTCCTGTATATCTTCAGTTGTAGGGCTTTGGTTCAGCTAGACTTCAGGTGATTCTCAGTGGTGGTGGTTCTGTAGTTTAGTTGTAATTTTGATGTGGTTGTGAGAGAAAGCAAGCACAGTATTTATCTATTTTGCCATCGTGACTGGAAATTCCTACCTTTTGCACCTTTCTTTTAGAAACAGATAAAAGTATTTAACCACACAAGTTAATGACTATTCCCTTAAAAAGCCTGAAACTGATTTACCTAAGGGAAGATTAGTGTTGTTAATGATTTTGTTAAAGATTAAAATAGTCCTCCCATGTGGCCAGAAGAATCATTTTATTTGGGTATTTCTATGAAATGTTATTTATTATAGGTCAGAAAACAAAATATGCATAAGGACACCAACGGGCAGCAGAGGCTGTAGGACAGGAGTATTCTAGGGCAGCAAGGCTTTCACCACTACAGCAACTTTATACGGGGGCCCTTTTGTATGAGCTGCTAATCTATACCAAGCCTTTTATTACGAAATCATAAGCATGTAATTCAGTAACATAACAATATTTTAACTACTTAGAAAGGGTGTTCCTTCTGCCCTAGAGAGACTCACACGTTTAGAGGAAGCAGAATATGGATCAAAACAGATCTTAGAGGACTTGGAGTTCTACCACTGATGCAGCATCTGGTAGACTTCATTGCAGGAATATTGGCTTTTAAAAATATCAAGAAATGTCTATCCAATTTGAAGATCGAATTGGAATTGGTTTATTCATGCACATCTTTGCTGTGAAGGTAACGCTGGTGGGCCCGAGCTAGTCTCCAATCTCCCTTTTAGACGTCTCTCTCCCTTTGGCTCTTGCTCATGGCCACAGTATCCTTCTGCTGAAGGCCTACACGTGTTGAGCGTTCTTTAGGTAGTTTTCTATTTTTTTCACTCTCCATAACCAAGAATTTTCCAGATAAACAGCATTAGCTTCACCTAAGAATGTATTAGAAATGCAGCTTGCCCAGCCCTACTCCAGACCCACCAAATCAGAAACTCTGGGGGTGGAGTCAGTGGTTTGTTTTCCTAACATACCCTCCAGGTGATTCTGATGCTTGCTAGTCAGAAAGCCATGGTCGTGGTCACATACAATACCTCTTTCTTTACTTATTCAGGGGTCTGCTTTTTGGCTTCTAAAGTGACTTCTAGTTACCTGATAAAGAATCTGTTTTAAGAAATGGATAAAATTAATTTGTATATCAAGACCCACAAAATGGAGGCTGCCCCAGTGGCCTGGCCAAAGGCACAAATCTAAACCTAAGTTAGGGTGCCCTTCGAGGAAGTCTCTGTCAGGGACACCTAACATACCCCAATCACAGTCCTCCAACTCAACTTTTGTCAGCTTGTCTTACCTCACAAAATAGGACATGCTAGCCTTACAAGGAAATTCTTGACTTGTAGCCAATCATGCTCTGATTCCAAGTTGCCTCTTCCAATGTTCTATAAAACTCACTCTTGCCCAAAATCCCTTGGGAAGGGTGCTCCATATTTTGTGAGGCACTGGATTTCACAACCTATGTTATGCCCTTGAATGAAAGAACATCAAACTCATTACTAAATTGTTTTAGTTTTGTCATTTTATAGCACACACAACTATAGCAGGTCGTCGAATAACGTTATTTCATTCAATGTCATTTCATTATAACTTTGATGAGATGCTAGAAACTTAATTCTTATATATATCAGTTACCCTATGGTAAAATTGGTTTTGTTATATGTCATTTTGTAACTTAAAGTTGCAAAATATATTAATGATGTTAAGTGAGGACTTACTGTCTGTAGGGAAACATCTTGAAGGGGAAGTCATAAAAATACATTTCAGAAATGTATTGGATTTAAGACTCTACCATTATCTCTAGCTGTTTTTATTTCATCCCTTGGCTATCTTTTTTGAGACAGACCCTAAGAGAGATGCATTAATTTTTCTGGAAATTAAAAAAAGAATTTGGACAAAATTAAATTGAAATATTAGTTATAAATCAGTTTTTAATCTAGTACCTAATTATTACACACAGGAATTGCCCCATGATAGAATAATATATCTTTATTTATATATTATATATTGCAAATGCAGGTAGTCTGTCTTAAATTAAATTCCAAATTCCATATTATTCTATAGTTATATCTTTAGCATTAAGCTTATTTAGATAAAGGAAGACTAGAGGCAATGCTTTGAGAATAAAGAATATAGTAAATAAAGAATGTATTTAAAGAATAAATAATTTAGTAAAAGCTACTTTTTCTATCCTGTTTTTCTCAAATACTGTTCCACAGTGCTGCTTTTACAATCTGGATGAGAAAAATAGAGATTATGTGTGCATGTGGAAAAACACACGTGTATCTTATATCCTGAGATTGCTGTTTTCGCTACATTTTTAACCTCAAACTTTACATGAAAAAACAGATGGCACTTAATGGTACAGGTATGTTATTTTGGGTTATTTAGAAAAAACTAGATAAAATGTTTTGTTGAAAAAAACATATAAAGCAATCACATAATTAACTAAATTCTTTCAGGAAATAGTATCGGCACCCTCAGAGTGGTGTATAATAGAGGCTATCAGTTCATACAAACATTTCCAGGTGTCAGTGCTGGATGTTAGAATTCGGAATTTAATTTGAGACAGACCACCTGTATTTGCAATTCCGCCAAGGTGAACTGAACACGATTGATTCTAGTTTGTGTTCATAGTAAACAAAATATAAGTGGCAAAAAAAGGTTTACAACAAACTATTTCTTATTTTAAGAAATGATAGGGACAGTAGAAATATATATATTAAAACTGTTCTTGGCAAAATAAAAGGGTTAGCAGCCATCTGTTGCCAACATTTAGTTTTGAAAAACAAAACCTTAAAAACAATTGAAGAATTGAATTGTTAGGAGGAACACATGATATTAAGTTCTACAAGTAAAGCATGCCACCGAGTCTTTCCCTGCTGCAGCTTCCTTTTCTTGCAAAATAAATGAGTTAATTTTTAGAGCGGCAGTCTGTCCTGATTACCACTAGAGTTTGCATTTTTTAAATCCTGAAAAAATTCCAGCTCTGCAGATTTAGATAACTCTATCGCACTCTTGCATAGCGGTCGGAAATGAGTAGAAATCCGTATTACAGAGAAAGCCCATACAGCATCACCTTTTTGACATGCTAATGCCTTCTGACTACCTATTTCTAAACCTTTATTACCATTTTTATAGGTTATGCACCCTCAAAGGGCTCCCTTGGCTTCAGGGAATCCTTATTTCCTGTGAGGAAAAAAGCACATGGATGCAACCCACCATTATTATTTCTGAGGTTGTATACAGAGTATAAAAATATACTCCTAGATTAATTCAGGGGAGAGAAAGGAGGATATCCCAAGGCATCTCACACAGCATTAAATCTTCCGCCTCTTCTCAGGCCCTGCTTATGTTTCTCTCTTTTGTCTCGCTCCTCAGACTGTCTGCTGTGATAAGAATTCCTCCCGCAAGCAGGGGCTTAGGTAGGGATGTCTTAAGCTTTTTGATACACTAAAGCTAAAAAGAATAATCACAAACAGCAGCAAATGATGCAGCCAGGCACTGTAGCTCATTTCACACCCCCAACAGGTTTAAGGGAAGAATTGAGCCAGGTGGGATTAGTCTGAAAGGATTTTTATCCTGTTTGTTTGTTTGTTTGTTCGTTTTGTAGAAGAATGGACCATTCTTTTAAGATTGGAGAAAAAGAAGAGGGCTGATTTGGCAGGACAGAAGGTAGGGGAGAGCACGTTAACAGGCTGGGGATCAGTGAGTGGAAGGGATTTAGGCTAAGGACGGCAGGGGAGTCAGGACGTGTGTGCCACTTAGAGCCTCCCACCAGGGGAGTCAGGATGTGTGTGCCACTTTTCAACACAGGACTGAACTGGACACATTTGAACTACAATTGCTTGTCCACTTACCACATTTATAGCAACACACCTAGCACTCACCCAGCTCTAGGATTGCTCTTAGCAAACAAGTAAGCTTAATTAATTTTAGATGTTCGGACCTCAACTCTTAAAATTCTGTAACACACAGAAGAAATGCTAATACAAAAAATTATCTTCACTTAATTTCCCCCTCTATGCAAGACATGTATTAACAGATGTAATGATATTGGGAAGGAAACAAATTTCTGGCATCTCCTACCAAAAACATGGTTGAAGGAAGTGATACTTCAGGGCAACTGTCAGAGACGGGGTGTTCGTGGACAACACCTTAGACAACCTGGCTTTAAACCTTTGTAGTGTATCCTTGATTCATTCGTCACATTATTTCCTTAGCTGCCATTGGAGTTTATTGTTGAGCAAGAGGCACATGACATATACCTCCACATTTACTGTAAAGCAAGGGTGTCCCATCTTTTGGCTTCCCTGGGCCACACTGGAAGAAGAATTGTCTTGAGTTGCACATAAAATACACTAACACTAAGGATAGCTGATGAGCTTTAAAAAAAAAGTGACAAAAAAAATCTCATAATATTTTAAGAAAGTTTATGAATTTCTGTTGGCCACCTTCCAAGCTGTCCTGGGCCAGCTGTGGGTTAGCCAAGGTTGTTATAAAGTGTTATTCGTGCTTATATTTTTTTCAAAGCATCATTACTTTATAAGGACATACGTACATTTCCTTCAGAATTTAGTGTCATGAAAAAACTGTCTTCCCTATGGAACTGGAAGCATATAGCTTGTCTCATAATAAAAGTTAAGCAATTTTTAATGTCTTCCTTCTTGCATGTGTTTCCAGAAATCTCAGAGACCAGTATTGGCAATTATGCTAACCTCGTATGTGTTTCTTTAAACCTTATTTTCATCTACTGCTCTCATTTTACTGCATGTACTTTTTGTTAAAAATCACCTCCCTTTTTTTTGAAAGATAAGAATATGAAAACAAAAAAAGAGAAAATGGAAGAAAGTAAGAGAGAAAGGAAGTCAGAGAATAAGGAAGTAAGGAAGGAAGCAAAAACCAAAAACCAACAAGGAAAGGAGGAAGAAGGGAGAAAAACAAGGGAGGGAGGAGGTATATTATTGGGTTAGATTTTTATCCATTTTATTCAAAATTGACTTTGGTCTCATAGAATCTGTAGCATCATTTACAGGTTATGCAGTTAAAAATAATTTTTAAAAGGCAATTGGAGGGAACAAGAAAACTTTTGGTATTCGTTTCGTGGGGTGAAAGTTTTCTCCTGTTCTTACCTGCTTCTGTCTTTAAATGTAGACGCTTCCCCCCCCCCCCCCCCCCCGTCCAAGTGACAGGACTGAAGGGCACGGTAACGAGTATCGGCCTGGGGAAACGTAATCTCTAGTTGTATTTATAGACTAAAAAGCTACGTGTTGTAGGAAATTTATTAGTAGATGATTCACAATTATACCAAAATATAATAGAGGTTTCTCTTAACCTTTTATGTCTATAATTACATTCTTCCTGAGGCTACAAAATACCCATTAGAATTAAAAACAATGAGATCAGTGCCATCAGTACATAAAAAAGTCCCTCCTTTAATTTCCAATAATGTGTTTTCAAATACTTAGTGGGAGAAATCAGAAGTGAGTTTTTCCAAGCAAGCCATTACTAGCCTGTGGTTGATGAAAACCTTGTTGTGCAATTTTTTCTCTTTTTCTTTTTACCCTTCATATAATATGATGTCCTTCTCATAGTGGTCTTAAACTGCCTACTTGTATTTTGATCTTTGGAGAGAAAAAAGGTTTCCAGAGAATTAAAATAAACTGGTGTCACAAGGACAAGGTAAGGAGTCCCCTGGATTAAGTCAGAGATGATGCCTCAACCTGGCTGCAGCCAAAAGAAAAGTTTGATGTTTTGTTTTCTTTCACACCGTTTTGTTTCTAATACCAGGTGAGAGCAAACTGCCGAGTTTTAGAGAAGTTCTAGGCAAGTTCCATGTTTTCTACCAAAACAAGTATGCACATTTGGGGGGTTCCTCTCATCTATCAATCACCTGGGGCTTTGTGAAGCCCCAAAACTCTAGGCCTCACACCAGCTGAGCTCCTAGGCTGAGGACTGTGGGGACCCTACTTGTCTGTGACAGTAGACGGGGGAGGCAAGTATGCCACTCACCTGTGTAATCCGAGAGCTGGTCGGCCGCTCCCAGACCTGGTTGTACCAGGGCTGTCCGGAAAGTTCCCAGCCACGCAGTATGAGGAGGAGAGGCGTGTCCGGCTGGGCTTTTCCCGACAGCCCTCACACAATCAGGTCTGGGAGCGCTGACCCAGCTCTCGGACCACACAGGCCAGTGGCGCACTTGCTTTCACTCATTTGCCCATAGCAGACACAATCACCTCACCACTGTGCTTTCCCCAATCCTGTTAGAAAATAAACCTAGGAAATAGTAGTCTTAGAATGTTATAAAACTGCTATCCTTTGCTATTAAGTATTTTCTACTTACTTATTTTTAATTAATGCATTTCTCATTTTAAAATCATTAAAACATCAAAATTATAATTTGTACTTCAGGGAAATGATGAACTTTGAGCTTGGTTAATTAAACCAAGTAAAATAAGATTTTTTCACTATCTTGTCCTCAGCCTCCCATTTCCGACTGAATAAAAAACTTCTTTTCATTTAGAACTAAACTTGCAAATTAAAAACAACAGAAAACATTTAATTATTTCTGTGCAAAAATAGCAAATAAAAAGAAATTATTTAAACTTGAAGATAGCAGTTATATTTTTTGTACTAATTCCGTATCTTTGTTGTTGTTTTGCGTTAAGGTTTTTCCTATAGAGTTGAAAAGTTGGGGACAATGACAAGAACAGGAACATTTATTTGTCTACCCACTTCTTAAACTAATATGAAGCCAAGGTCTATTTTTAGTTTCCAGGACCCAGTGCTACATTGCAGATACAAATTTGCTGCATGCTTCCATAGGAAATTAAATCATTATGCTTTAGATCAAGTTTGTCCAACCTGCAGCCCGCAGACAGCAGATTGGACAAGCTTGCTCTAGTTATTTTGAAGACTTATTAAAAACTTTAACCCCTCACCCCCCCAACATTTTCAAAACACTTTTGAAATGGAAGAACACTGAAGTAATTCCATTTCTTATATGGGGTTTGGGAATGAGAGGCTCACTTGATGTTTCTGATATTTGCACTGAAGATACCTAGCACAGGACAACTTTGGGATTTAAAAATTAACACCAACTCCTCATCAGCTGCCTAATAGGGATGCATAGAACTAACTTATTTTGAATACTTTGGTATTTCCTAAATTCTGTAAAGCTGTACGAACTGATAACTTCTAGTGTTTAATGGCTTACAAGGCAAATCAACTACACAGTTCATTCCTTGGATAGTGTGCTTTCCTAGGAAGTTATCATTTTAAAAATCACTACACTGTTTCTTGAACATTTATTCTTGTATCAGCATAAAATGTTTCTTTCATACTTTGATCAGAGACATGAACATGTTGTTCAAAGTTCTGTTACTTATGCATGCTATCCATGGCAGGGAATGAAAGTGTTTCCTTTAAAAAAGGAAGGCTGATGCAATCTGCCTCCTACAATTTGCTAGAATCTTTGGGCAATGGCATTTTGTACCCTCTCTGCATAAATCATCTTGAGAGACTATAGTTCCTTTTAAATACATTTCCACTGTATGAAACACATTATTTTAAACTCATGAAGTTTCCTTTGAGTTACCATATGCCAGTTCAGACAACTTCTTATCAAGGCTATAACTTTCTTTCAATTACCAGGGCACTATGGAGACTATTTAATAAGAGCAGGCCCAAAGATTAAAGTCTTTGCAGAGATTACCTGACTCATTTCTGAAGAAATCAAGGGCTTGACCTTTATCAAAAATATTGCATCTAAAGTAGTGAGATGTACTGCTTGCTTTACGCACATTAGAAAAATCTACTTCTTTGTCCATGTCTCCAGATGGAAGGACTGTGATTCACAGGAAATGAGGTCAGTGAACTAGACAGTAAAATGTGGCTGGGGAACGACACGTAAATGGATAGTACACAGTTGTGTGGAATTGGCTGTCATCCACGCAGCTCTGGTCATTTTCTAGAAAGCCTTTCCTGACACACACAAATTGAGTAGGTTCTCCTGCAGCACATTGAATTGATCACATTATCTTGTAATTATTTGTTTATGTGTCTATCCCCACCACGCTGAAGCAAAACCCATGTCTTATTCATCCATGGAACTGACACGGTATCATTGCTAATGCTTAGATTTCTAATCCAGGAGTGATCAAAATTATGTATTTCAATTATCAATTGTTAAAAAGCAATAAAGGTATATGTTTCCTTTCCAATACATTCTCTTATGCAATTGTAGGAATCAGCATTATGCTATCACCCACCATATTTCATTCAAAAACAAAAAGCAAACACACACAAAAACTTCTGCCAAAGAAGGTATTGACCTTTTTGATCTTTGTGAATGATTAATCTGAACCGCATAGATCCTCCAGGAAACAAGTTAGTTAAGATTTACAAACCACAATGGAAAAAAAAAACTCCTATGTTTATAATCATATAGTGATGATTGGGAAGGTGCTAAATTAGAACACAAGCCTCTGTGCAGAGGAAGTCCTCTACAGGTGCATATCAACCAGGCTATTTAGATGCATCATCGTGGAAATAAGGTCAAGTCACCAAGCTCCTTAGTCCACTGTTTACTAAGTTCTTGAGTCTATAAAAGAGCTCAGAATTACTGGCAACTTTCCTAGTGGAAGAAAATGACTTCCTAGGGCTTCACCTGTATGAACCTGCCATTGAACTAAAATCAATATTCAAGTAGGAGCCTGGAATCAATGCCACTTACCCTGTGCATCACTTGAAGTAAGAATAAACAACTGCCAGTTTCAGTGTTGACTCTTCATCAAAAAACATTTTTCCACTTGCAACTCACCTGCCTCCAAGACTATGTCTTAAAACCCCTCATGCTGAAAGAGTGTTTATTAGAATAAAGCATACTGTTCAATAGAAAAGATTATATATATAAAGTACTGGAAGTTTCCAAATAATACACATAAACAAAACTGATGATTATTTACATAGTGGATTATAAAATTCACTTCCTCCCTCTGCTTTTGATAGACATTGACTTTCTAGGAAGGCTGACATCACTTGAATAAGCTTTGAGCTGGGGAGTTCCCATTCTGAATGAACAGCCTTTTAGGAGGTAGAGGGAGTTAAAAGCTCTCAATCCAATTGCAAGAAGCTATAGACTAGAGCATTTCTGATACTCTGACTGGAACCGTAACACATTCCTATGGCAAAATATTTATATATGGTGGTTAGGTACTATCCTGACATTAATATACAATATAACTTTCCCATTTTACTAGAAATTAAATAGCTATTATTGGCTACACTAAGACCTAAACACTACACTAATTTTACTTCTAGGGAAAGATATGTTTTGGGTTAAAAAACATGTAAAACATATAAAAAAAATTTTGAAATAAATTTTGAAAATCTCATATCATGAAGACTGATGTTTGAAATATTAATTAGTAAGAAAGGAAGGCCCTTTCAAAGAAAAGCAATCAATTACATTTGATTTGGATGAACCAGGACTAGCCGAGATAATTGACAAATGCTGAGGGTATGTATGGTGGTTGTGGACTTCAATTATTTTCCTTTGTAACTGTATAGAATCTTGCAGAATAAATTGGAAAATCTTTCCCCAGTTCAGGACAGAAAAAAAATGATAATGACATGATTGTACAACTTTTGACATGCTTTTGGATAAACAGATCGATCTACATTTATGTGTACATATACTTGTATGTAAGGCATTATTTATTGCTTCAATAAATGTGTATTTAACACCTATATTTTCAGACAAGGAAAAGTCTAGATGTTAGTCATGCAATAATGGATAAAATAGACATGGTTCTTATATTTGCAGACTTTTAAGTTCAATATGACAAGGCAAACTGATAAATAATACAGTGCTATACATGATAAAATAACCATATGTGACCCAATATGGTTAAATCTCCCAAATCATGAGTGCTAAAGTATCAGAAGGGTGAATTAGAGTTAATCGATGCTACAACTTAAAAGAAGCAAATTATTACTACTTATTACATTCCATTTTCCAACTCATTATTTTTGAGACTGATGAGAAGGTAAAAAATGAGTATGGTTAACTTCTATACTTGATGTAATATATTATGCCATTAGACTGGGAGGCACAAAACTTTTTTGCTGATTCATTAATATGGAATTATCATTCACATTAACCTTCTCGGGTAAGTCTTTAAATTTTACATACCTTTTCTTACAACAATTTTACTGCTATAAATTTTCCAAAAACTATTGTAAATATTTTGCAAAGATATAGCAAAAATATGTTCTCTGCATGCTTGTGATTCGTTATATATTACAATATAGCATACAATGGATAATTTAAAAAATAATGTATAGAAAAGATTTAATGTCATGTGAAATGCTCATGTGTAAGTAGGCTGTAACACAGAGCATAATGTACTATTTTGTATGACTTTATAACACAATATTTTTATAATACTTAGATTTATATAATATTTATTAAAAAGCTATTAACTGTGGTTAATTTTTGAGAATGGGATTAATCAAGATTTTATTTTCTTTCTTTTGCTCATGTATTTTCTAAATTCATACCTTTCATACATTTGAAATATCTTAATAACACCAGTTTGATACCAATGAAAGTGTTTGAGAATCTCTTAAAAGAGAACTGAGTAGAATTACTCACCCTAGTCCCAGCAGCTGACAAACATCATTTGAAATCTGGGTGGTCCAATTTTCAGCACAAGCTACATGCCATGTGCTCTGGATTCTGAACTGCACCAAGCCATTGTTGTTCATGGTGCCATTGAAAAGACGCACTGAAGAGATTAGACACAGGGTCATTTTGACCTACCTTGGTAAAAGGAAATGATGGGCTCTAAACTAAATGTGCAATGTTCTTAACATTTAGAGTTCAGAAATTGATTATAATTTTTCTTAAGAGTATGTTGGGAGGCCTAAATTGAAAATACCAATTTGGTAACCTTTTCTCTTCATATAACTATAAAAAAAGAAAATGTAGGGATATGCAAGTTTATTGCATAGCAATACAGCAGATAAACAGAAAATAAAGTTATTCAGGAAGAGCTTATCTTATGAACTTAGCCTGTAAAAGAAAGAAAACTCAAGTTCAGGGGCAACTTCAGGTATTTTTTTCCCTACTCCTTTCTCCAGAAACGATTGTCTTTGGACTTACTCTTTTGCTGTTGGGTTTCCATCATCTTCCCCACCATTTTACAACCATTTTGAATAGATGTTACTAAGGTGATTAGTGGCAAGGTAGGGATTGGGCCGAGCTAAGGTAGTTTATCAAACAGGAAAAACATCACCGCTGGTAGTTTTACCCACAGACACCACCTTGTAATTCTGTAAGTGACTCTTGTTTACATTTTTTCCCTATTATGAGTAGAGTAAGAGCATTAACTTTAGAATCACCTAGACTTAGGCTGAAAACACAGCTCTAGCCCTTACTGCCTGTGAGATATTTGGCAGCCACTTCTCCAAGCTTCAGTTTTCTCATGAAATAAAACTAATTCCTATTGTGTTAAGATTGTCTTACGGCATTTAGTTACAGTGCATGGCACACGATAACCAGCATGAAATATTTGCTTAGAAGCAAAAGCGAGACATAGTAAATGTAGCCATTACTCATAATTTACAGGGATCTGAAGTGGGACTGGACTTACTGGAAGACTCAAGGCAGGAGGAGTGGTAGATACCGAAGAATCAAAAATGCAAAGGACCGAGTCTAAGAAAGTGAATTACAAATGAACATGAGGGTGCCTCTGTCTGTAGGCAATGCGCAGAGTGTGGTAGTAAAAGTAGAGTTCAAGTGCCCTGTGTAGGCCATTGTCACTCTGTGGTGTTTTACGCTTTCTACCTAAATGTGGGTTGTCCTGGACCTAAAATTATTCAATGTAGTAAATTTAAACATACACAAAAAACAGGGGACCCCCATGTTAACTTCTCTCCTAACCAGAATGGGGATGGAGGTGCTGAAATCACTGAGAGATGTTGAGACCCCAAAGCATCACACATGTGCTAATAAAGACATTCATCATCTTCATACCAGTTTGTAGAATTCAAATGTAGAGACTAAAGTGACAAAAGTATTTTTCTAAAAATTAAACATACCACAATGTGTTTCATCTGAGCCATCCATACAGTGTGGAAGACTGTCACAGAGATTGACCAGTGGAATACACTCTCCATTCTTACACTGGAAAGTATCTTCTTTGCAGGGCTCTATGGGGAAAGAATTTTTATTGTAAAGAATAAAGCAATGGCAAATACATGAGTCTGGGTGACCCATCCTATGTCTGTCCCTTTGAACATCAGCTCTTTGGCACAGCACATGGTTGAGGTAGCTTTGCTATTGAATAAGACTATATACCCAGTTGCTCAAAATGCCTCAGATAGTGTCAAAGCCAGAGATATGGCCTGAGAAGAGTGTAGATAAAACCTCAAGCATCTCCATTGCACATAGCAGTCCCAAGAGATGGTTAAGAGGTTTAGGACATACCCTTCCCTCTCAATTTTGTTAATCTCTCTTCAATAAACTCTTCTACCACAAATGAGCGTACAAGCAACAACCATTAGAAGGTTACACAAGATATCCTGGGTTCACCATCCAAAGGAAACCTCAAAACCTTGATTGTATAGAAATGTGGAAGCCTCCTTCTGGTGGGAACAAAATTGGAGAAGGCTGGAAACATTGAGCTCAATTCAAGTGCGGCCAGGTGGGAAAAGGTAGTCACAGAGAAATAGAAACTGCTATAACAGTAATTTAAATGGAAGTTGGAGATTGAGCTCCAAACAAATGAAGCAAGGTTAGAATCGGAAGGATGTGGTTGGCACAGGAAGAAGCAGAAGGAAAATGAAGAGGCCAGACCAGGCCGGAACTGGGAAGGACAAGGAAGGTGGTTTCCAGAGTTAGAGATGCGCAAAAAGAGGCCTAAGGGAAATAGTCATTGTTTAAAGGGAGTGGGTGCCGGAACTAATTGGTCTTAAAGGTTTTGTGCTGGGAGAGCCCTCAGGTCACAGGGAGGGAGGGGTTTGCTTCCCTCAAGGTGTTTTCTCATTGTGGCTAAGAGGGATAGGACACTAGGATCTCTGCTGAGGACAGTGTGGATTTTGGATCGCCTCAGGAAGAAAGGAGTGGTTGGGTGTGGTGAGGTCCAATGTCTCTTCCCCTACAGGACACATGCACAATCATAATAGGAAAGTAAAAGCACCTGATAAAAATAAGGAACATGGAAACCTGTATTTTGAAAGCTATTAACAAAAATTAATCGTGAGCTATTATATCATGTTCAAGGAGACACAGTTTACATTGAAATAGTTTCTAAACCAAATTGTACTAATCTCCGTAGAGACTTTCTCAATTTATGATATTCAAATGTAATGGCATTTGAAAGGTATCTTCTCTGTTTTGAAATCTAGGTGGTAGCCCCAAATCTGAGAACACTGATAATACAATTACACTCTAAAGAATGTTGTTATAACCATGTTACACTTACTAAAAACAGAAACAAAAACAAAAGCAAAAGCTGGTCTAGCAACTATCAATTTCTAGTTACTAAAAGAAAAGATTAGAGTCATTTTCTCTAGAGTTCTTGAGGTGGGAGAGGGAAAATGGCACCATCCAGGACGATAAGTGAGGGGTGCCTCATGGCTACCAATTCCTATTTGTTGCCTTAAAGGAGGAACACAGGTGCCTCACTCCCCAGCTGAAAGTTTATTCTGTGGAATCACAAGGACTGGTGTTTCCCTGGGACTAGTGCAGGAGCTTTGAATTTGTTTTTCAATAGTGACTATAGTAAGAAATGTATACTGAGCTATACTCTAAGACACACCAATATGTGCATGTGTGACTAAATATAATATCTCCTGTTCTATCCCATCCCATCACATAGCAAGCAATGCTGATCAAAACCAAATAAGTTAATTTTATGAACCACTTCTTGAAATATATCAGACTAAACTGAAGTATAGCAAAAAATTTAATGGGAGATGGGGATCCTAGTTTCCGAAAGTATCCAGGCAGATAGCTGTACAAATAAAGATTAATATTCACTTCTTATGTCATGAATTCAGAAGTAAGAAAGTTGGCTGGGACTCCCGTTGGTGCTAGTCAGAGCTAGGGGAGAGGGTGGCAGTGGAAACAACCCTCTGGCAGTGCATGAGTTTTTACTTGGCCATTGGACACTAGGAATGATCGTGGAGTGACAGCTGCCTGAAAGGACAAGTAGACTCCAGCACAAAGAAGTAGAAGATGGAGTCTGGGGGCATGGGGGGATGGGGATTAGGAGCTGAGCCAGTTGTAAGGGATCATCTAGGAAAAGTATTACCCATGCCTACAGTGAGGTAGTCCTGGGGTAGAGCGAGAGAGGAATGCTCCACAAAACCCACAACTCTCTTCTACAAAAGAGCCAGCATTTGGCCCTGAGCCACTGTTAGCCAAAAGAGAAGTATAGTGGAAATAGATGTTTTTTCTGCCTGCCTCTCCCCTGACGCTGGAGCTAGGGTATGGGAAGGAAAAGGAAGTGAAAAATTAGTCAAAGATAATATTTCTACTCTCTTCTACCTTAAGCTATTGGGGTAAGGCTTATGCTCAAGTTGGGAGATTTTAAAAAACCCTTGAATTAGATAATATTAAAGTACTGATGCTATATTTAATATCTAAAAGTGGGTCTTAACTACCCAGTTCAGAAAATTTAATATCTGAAATAACTGCCAAAATGAAGAGGTCTACTGAAATATTCATGGGCAAAAACGGAGATTTGAAATAAAGTAGATGAATAAAAAGTCTTTTTGGTTTAAACTCTCATTGAGTCCATTCTTTAATTTGAATATGAAATATACTAGCTTCAATATCCATAATGCATTTCTATCTTTATATGTCCAAGGCTTGACAAAATGTGGAGCACAGAGTGGGAAATCCATAAATTTTTGTTAAACATTAAGTGAATTAATTTGTTAAATGAGTGATATGCCTCAAAAAATTGGCACCTCGGTAATAGAGTTGGCACAATATAAAGCAATCTTTAAAACTATAATTAAAAAATACATTTTTAAATTAGTCAATTATTGGCTAATGTTAACTCTATTGATTTGAAAAATAGAAGTTGATTCTATGAATTATGAAGGTAAAATTTACTTATTTGAATTTGAATAGTGGGTAACGTATGGGTTAGGTAATAATATGACCTTGGTTTGATTTGCAATTTAGCTATTTTTAAAAATTTATCTTTGACCTTGGACAAATAGATTAATCTTTCTGTGAATCAATTTCTTTGACCCTCAACTATTATTTATGTCTTAGTTGTATCATGAAAGTAAGTTAAAAAATAAAATGTATTTAGTATATCAAGATGAGTACATTGAATGCTCAATAAATAATATTCTTAATAGCAAAAATAGTTGACATGTACAAGTCATCCTTTAAAAAAACAGATAAAAAAAGAAAAATCATCCTTCTCACTGATAATTTTAAGTTAGCATTCTTAGTTCCAGGTGCCAGGTATACCCTCTTTTCCTCCAAATAATCACACAACAACAAGAAATCGTACCCACTCCATTCCTCTGGGTATCTTACAATGATAATTGGAGCTATTTGTATACTTTATTTTAAACTTTGAAAAATTCCATATTTTTTCTACCCCAATCTAAGTTACCTTATTAAAAAATATTTTAAATAAGACATAGCCTGGCTGTGCGTTTCTACAAATCTTTGCCCCATGAGAAAACTAGGTTACATATATCAAATATAATATTATTAAGGAGGTTCTTGTAAATGTAATTATCAATTTGTTTCATGAACACATATTTTTTAACCAGATTAGTAAGATGATAAATGAACAAAGACAATGAAATATTCTACAGATGAACATTAATATTTAACTGACTTTATATATTATCTATTAATTTTCCTTTAGAAAATAGGAAGGCTTATAATTAGGTATACATGTGTTTGTGGTAATATATTCTATTTAAAATCTGTACTTTAATATGTATTATATTTATTTTAAAAGTTGACAGTCTAATTACATATCCATGATCAAATATCTAATATACTTTTAGAATGTTAGTCACCACTAGTTATTTTTAAATTATCTTGTTACTTTGTAATCAGATAAATTTATTGATAGTTTTAGTCTTTCACTAGTGTAGTCAAACTATATTTAATTGGAAAAGCACATATTTGTTGAATCAACATTAAATATCTGGATTAAAATATAAATGAAAACATGAGATCTGAAAATTTTAATTCATTTTTGTGCTCTAGTGAAAGTTATTGAGGTTATATACTCTGTGAATGTAGGAAAATTAACTTGTCTCTGTAAGAGGAATGCACTGAATGAAGAAATGCTGAATGGGGCAAAACGATCTATGTCGCTGAACTGAATAGAAATGATAAATTCTGCGGAGAGATATAAATAAACTCTTTCAAAATTTTACATGCATGAACTAGATTCTGATTCTTTGCAATGTATAGCTGCTCAGCTTCATTAAGAAGTCTTTAATCTAAAAGTTTAATTCTCTGTGGCCTCTGAAATCTTACTTCTGATTGTTTTATGCTCATAGTGAGAGAGGGGAAAAGAAATATTGCTAAGAATTGAATTCCCAATCTTTTTTTTTAATGAAGTCTCCAGTAGCCCTGCCTCATTTAGTCAACATATGCTTGGTTTTAAATGGAACTGAATTGATCTCCAAGGCACATGCCACACAATCTGGGGAGGGCTCTCAACCCCTAAATGTAATCAGCTGCCACTTCTACAGTTGCCTGATAAGCACTATTGAATTTCAAATGAAGACTCTCAGTATTAGAAAAGAGCAATTAGGGGACATTTATGGGAGAACGATCTTACTAAATCTGTATTTCATATATTCTAGTTTAATGTATCTGGAAATGTTAAAAAATAGGATAAAGAAAGGAGATATAAAAGTGTGTTATATAATTGTTTTACATTCCAATTGAAGGCTTGGGAAGGTGTCCCAAAAATATCTCAGAAGATAAATGAGGCGCATACAGGCTAAACATTCATGATCCTTCTTTTATACCTTTTGCAAAATGACCAGCAAAGCAGAGCACCAATATAAACAGATACGTGTGCCCAACTTCTCCCTCCAATACCAGCTGGATTATCTTCCACTGCCAATTCCCTGTTTCCGTGATTGCTTTTTAGTTGTTTTGGTGTAAAAACCTCACTGGGAGAAGGGTGTGCTGATGATGACTCAATCACTCAATTTTCTACTCCTCAGCAGCATCTGCACTGTATCCAGGAGGAACGGGAAACCCCATTCCCAGCATAGATGCCATTCTAACTGCAACCAAGGGAATTTTCTCTAAATGTTTTATTTCCTAAGTAACACCATCGTAGTAGCTGAAATCTCGTGACAGGGCAAATAACTATGAACAATCCCTCCACCATAAATCCGGTATCTATTTTGTGTTGGGAACTATAGATTATGCTCTTTTGGCTTTTATCTTGAATAGAAATTGCCTGTAATAGTTTTTCAAAATCCTTGCTGTTGTATTTAGCTCATTATAAGAATCTGCTAAAAACCAGTAACTACAGTATTTTTTATGGGAGAACTTCATTGCTGTCTGCCTTTTTACAACCTACTCTTACCCTTCCACTTCTTTCCTTCCTTCTCATTTACAACTTAAAATATGGGTTTCATAACCTATTATTTCTCTAAAATTCTCTTTTAACATGATTTCTCTTTTGCAGATGGTGGGATGCCCAATAATTATTTTAATTGTTTGGATTTATGAATAAATTCACTCCCTTATTGGTTAGGGCTTTTAGTCTTTTATCTCATTAGTAGTTCAATTGGTTTTACTATTCATCTTCATTTCTTTAAAAATAATTTTTTTCACAAGTTCTTTCCATAGCATCATTCTTGGAAAAAAGTTGGGAAACTTTCCCTCCACTAGGATAGGTATTAGGTATTTGCTTGCTCTATTTTAAGATACTTGGCAGAACTGAGCACATAAGTCTGTTTTAGTCAAACTGAATGATGCCTATACAACTTTTTATTGCAGTAGTTTCTCCTCAAAAACTTAGGAATATCTATTTTTAAGTAGTCATCATAAAGTGAGTTAAATATAAAGCTGGTCTAATTTTTAACATCTTCAAAAAATAATTATATTTATTTTGCTTAAAAATTTGCCAAGAAATTTTCTTCTTGAAATTTAAAAATTTAAACAGAAAATGTTATAATATTGATTCCTGTTTATTGATTATTTTTTATAGCAAAAAATAAGACTCCATGATTTTTAGGTCACTTTCCTCAGATCCAGTAAAAATAGATATATAGATAGACAGATAGATAGATAGATAGACAATAGATAGATAGATAGATAGATAGATAGATAGATAGATATAGGCTGTCTGGAAAAAAATCCATGCATAAATGCCTGTATTTTTCATATACATGGCTGGATACTTGCTGGACAGCCCTCATATATATATTTTCCCCATTTACCTTTCAGTGTATGTTTTGATTGGTTCTTTTCCTTTGGAAATTCCTATTATTTTCAAATTGTGGTTTTGTGTTTTGCTGCATGCCCATTACAGACTCACAATTGTTATGGCTTCTATTCAGGGTCAAAGAGTACACAAGATACAAATCAACTTCCATATTTGCTGTAAAGCTGAAAGAATACATCTTTCTGTATGAAGTCAAAGTTCTAGGCCAGTTGTGAATGAAGGAACATATATTTATTTGCACAGATGGATCTGGGATTAGATAATAGACCAGATGAGGGCCAACGCTCCAACCCTATCTCTTTCCTAGACATTCCAGTTAGAGACAGACTGACCACAATTTCCTGTGGAAGGGAAAGATAGATGGACAAAGTAACCTGTATTCTGTCTTTCTGACATATTTGCACCTAGAGAGGACCACGGAGTTGTTGTGGGCAGTAGCATAAGGAAAATCACAGTCCGAAGGAAGCAGCAGGCAATAAAAAATTATCTGCAGATGGTTGGCTGCAAGGAGTTATACAAATATGAATATAAAGATATAGATATGTCCATGATGAAGAGGCAGGCAATAACTTTTCCCCTTGTTCAATATGTTATGAACATAATAAAAAAATATAGGGTAGGAAGGTTGTGCATTCCAGCAGGCATCAGCATTGAGTTCCTTCATCCTTCATGGCAGTGGCTTTCTACTGCTTGTCTCTAAGACGTTAATGATGTTAATATTTTAATTGGATGTTGTTGGCATTCAGACAGCTCACTTGCCTGTCTCCCTGCTGTTCTCTGAAAATGCTCCTGGCAAAGGGAACATGACAGACCGTCCTCCTTCCTCACAGTGCCAACGATTCTATTTTTAATGTTTAAAATGGCCCTTTTCAGTGAATAAAATTCACAACTCTTTATACACCAGAGAAGTGCACATAGATCTGCTGAGAAATGGTGTGGATTTCTGCTTCAAGCAGATTCAGGCAGGGGTTAAACCAATGTAGAGGAAGAAAATGTTTGTTAAGATGTGGAAAAATGGATGTTCTGGAATGCAAACAATGAAATTGTACTTAGACCTTGAAGTCCCTAATAGGCTTTTATACTTCGCTCCAAAAGTTACAGTGCACCATGGAATGCCAAGTGCGCTTACCTGGAAGTCCCAAGTTATAGCCGGTAGTGAAGTTGGCCTTAAAGCCTCCTTTTGTCAATACTTTGTTAGTGATGAAAAGCACAGTCATTTTGTTGGAGGTTGAGAACACATCCTTTACTGGACCAGGTCCTGTGTAGACAGCTGCAAAGACAAACAAGATAATCAGTGAGATGATACTTTGAATCTAAGAGGAACTACACCCTTTTTCTCAGTTCCATCTTCTAGACGTACCCAATATGAACATGGCTTGCTCATGAAGCAGCCACGTGTAAATAAATGTGTTCATTCTCTTTCATTTTAGACGCTGATTCTTGGAAGCCTACTTCTCTATTGATCTTCTCCAATATCATTTGAGATCTGTGGCTCTATAATTTCATATTGCATTACTCAGAACGTTTTCTGGCTTAGCACCTCTATTATTCGAAGTTCATGTTATCCCAGAAAAATAAATATTTGTTTGCTTTTAAAGAGCTTTGTAAAACAATAGGAATTATAATCTCCCTTAGTAATGTTCAATTTTATTTAATATTTTTTGTGAGTTGCATCATTAACCTAATCTGAAGGATGGATGAATTAGGGACAGATAATATAAATTTAAATGGTGGTTTTTAAAAAATTTTTTGCACTAATACCAGGGCTTTGGGGGTTTCATAAAAAAATTAAGTACTTTTTACTAAAGAATGAAGGCTTAAGCTAATTAAAAATTTGTTCATATTATTAAATAATTTCTATTTTAAAATCCCTGAAAGCAATTCTGTTGGAAAAGAACTTCTTGCCTACAAATTTGAAAACTAGGATTCTGAGATCCTTTTGGAAATCATAGTTACTTGTTAATGATTGATGTAAGTACTAAATGGTGAAATGATAAAAAATAACTTCCCTTAGATCATGAGAACACTGAAGTTTTTTATTAGAAAGACAGTGTAACCTAAAAATGGGGAAACTACTCAAAATGTCTTTATAACTGTGTGTAGGAAAATGAAATTTGAAATCCCTCAGTTCTTTGTGGCACTAACACCCTGACCCCACTGATGCTTTCCCCGTTTGTCTTGTGTGTGGCCCTCCAGATCCTTTCCCTGGAAGTTTGTGCTCTAGGAACTTGATGAGATTTTGCTGAAAACCCCACATGATGGGTGATGGACTAGCTAGGGAATACTTTCCGCTGCTCTGCCCCTTCGTTGCTCTAGAAAGTGCCCTCTGCAGTCTTCATGCATTGGTTGCAATGTTCATGTGACTGCACCCTGATTGCACCAGGCCAAATTTTATAGGAAATGGTTAATATGAGTCCAAAGCACAGTTAGATAAAACAGTTGTACTTGTAAAGCATGCCTGGGCAGACTTTTTCAGGTCAAGGGCTACTTTTCCAAGTGTTTCAGTCCACTAGTTATTTATTAGTCAGGTGGTCACCCCCAAATTGCTTGGCGGTCCACCAGTGAACTGTGATTGATGTCTTGTCGAGCCCTGTTGTAAAGGGTGTTGTTTCATGCATTCTAATTCACTCTTTATACATTTTTATGACTTAATATATTATCAAGAGACATGTGGTTCTTAAAAATTGGTATTAGTTACATAAGATAATGCTATTATATTTGACTGATAGATTTTTATTATGTTAACATGTATTTTATGAGCTTGGTAGAATAATTTCATCAAAAATAGTATATTTTCCCCATGTTTATTTAAAAAATAAATAATCAATGCGAAATAGATTATAGGAAAAAATCAACTTTGGTCAATTTTTGAATCAATCTCAGATACTTATTAGAAGCAGCTAGTACTAGAGACACAGACAACCAAAGTAATAATAAAATGTAAACTAAAAATTTTATTTAGAAACTTTGCATAACAAACACAGTTTGTTTTGTTAGTTTGAAATGAAACAAAAGTTAATTTAATGGCTATCTTTGGACATCTGATGTGCACATAATGCATAGAGAACTGCGTAATGGGTGTCCTTAGCTCTTAATCTCCAAGGTATAGTGCGCATTGCAGTGAATTAATGCCAGCTAGTAGGAACTGCTGACTCAAAAACATTAATCCTTGTTTGCCAAGAATGCTCAAGAAGAATATTATTCCATCATCATTGCAAAGAGCCTCCGTATTGAAAACTTTTCATAAAATACAACATGCTACTCTATGTATTTTCATTTTGTTAGTTATAAAAGAGTGATTACATTTCTTAAAAAACGTTTTCTCCATCAGTCCAATATCTTGAACCATACAACCTTCACAATAAATGGCAGACTTACCTAAGAGCAAGGAATCATCTCCTTCACCATCTCTGATTTCAACTACATCTGCAATATTTTCTAAGTCAAATTCTTGAAAATGAAGTTGTATATTTTTTCCATTTTGTGCATTTAAATTCCAAACACCTTAAAAGTAATAAAGAATGACAATTAGTTTAGAACACACTTCTTTTTATTTATTTTAAAAGCTTCATTCTCTTGGGAATTTCAAATCATTTTTAAAGATTTTTTTTCATTTTATGCAAACCAATATTCCAAATTGTGTTTTTTATGCGTGTGTGAGAAACTACATTGATCTAGTAGTCATGAATATTTATAGCAAAGTTTCAATAAAATCTGAAATTATTTACTGTAATCCAATTTGTTTTATTTTATATAAAATGGAATACTTTAAAGCTCACAAATACTCTTTTACTCCCACCATCTAAAATTTATGAGTATCAAAGATATTTATATTTTAGTTCCATTTATTTCATTTTTCATGATTAAATTTAGAGGAAAATGAGATGATTAAAATGCAATTTGTAAGGCAATAAAACCTTACTATTTCTTTAAGTAATTTTTTTACCATTATTTACATATGTTTTGAAACAAAACAAAACAAAAAAAGTACCAGCCTTAGTATCAATAAACACTCCTTGTTCTTTATTGATTCCTTAACAATTTTGTCTTTAGATTCTATTCTAGACTCTCTTCATTCTGTATGAGTGTTCCCATTCACTCTTAAGGAAGATCATTTCATTGACATAGTAATGACTTCCAAGTCTTTTTTCCTGCACATTTTTTGAGAAGTAAATTTATCCAATTATTTACAGTGTATGGATGTAAGTATGTCAAAGTCAACATGTAGTAAGGACAATATAGAATTTCCTCCTTCCAAAATTTACTTCTGTTCATATTATTCCTATCTCAGTGAATGACACCACTAATCACCCACTCACAGTTGTCTACTCTAGAAACAACCTCTTCCTTGACCTCCTCTCTCTTCCCACATCCAATCAATCACCAGCCTTGCCAATACTACCTCCTATATCCCTTGATCCCATTTACTTCTGAGTTTCCATTGCTGGTATATGAATTTAAATCACTGTTATTTTTCATCTCCTAATTGGCGATGCTGGTGGCTCCCTTCCTTTACCATCTATCTCTGACCCTGTAGCCAGATGGATCCATTGAAAATGCAAGCTTGATTTTATCACTATTTTCATCTAAACCATTTGAAGTCTCCCCATTGCTCTCAGAATAAAAGTCAAACTGTTTAACATGGTGTCAAATCCCTTCACACCTGAACTTCATTTGTTATCATTACTTAATTTTGCTTGGGGGTTCAAGAAAAAGTCACGTATTCCTAACTTCTGAACTTGCCTATGTTATGTACCTCTCATGTCCCTCCTCAGCATTATGTCTTTGTTCTTATTATAACAGCACTGTGGGCATTTTGTAATGCCTGACAACTTATCGGAACCTTCATTTAGGCTGAATTACATTTGTTTCTTCTTTACTTACTTCAATGCCTAACTAATAAAGTACTCAATATACAAGGGCTGTCTGGAAAGTATGCAGCCATGTAACTGTTCTCATTATATTGACAATGACTGAACTTTTCTGGATAACCTTCATATATTTATTGAATACATCAGTAAATTTAATAAATTTCTTCAAACTGTTCTTTCAATGTTCCACTGGTTTTCAGACTTTTTAGATCATTACTTCGTACAAGTGAAATGTTTAAAAGATGCCTTCAATGTGAAGTAGAGATGATAATCTCAGGTTTCCCAAGCAAGTCAAATTAGATTAATGACTGTTTATTGTTTTTTTTTTTTTTTTTTTAATCAGGTATCTCGCTATAATAGTGACTCTACTATTCTATGCAAATGATATTTATCTCTGGATCATTGGAAAGAAGAAGAGTTGGCATTTTCTAACAACACATTTTTCACTGTCATTAAGGCATCTCTTTTACTGGTAGAATTCTCTATTTTGATCCGTGGTGCTAATGAGGTGCAGCTCTAGGAAGAACATGTCTGTTTTCCAGACCTACCAGAGTGGAATCTTTGTAGGATGGGCTGGGCAATCTGCATCTTTATCACAATCTCTTCACAGCTCTAATGAACTTCTCCAGTTAGGAATAATGACCTAAATATAGGCTTCGTGCAGTTTTAGCTAACTAATCTTACTAGATTTAGATGTTTTTAGTGATCTTCCTTATTATTTCATCTTTTATACTGACAATATAATCACATTACTCTAGCTGCTTTTTTGACTCTTGGTTGTTTTTACGAAAGGTGTGGATGTCACAATTGTGTCTTTGCTGTCCATACTTCCTGCTAACTTTATTCTATGAAATTGCAAACTTGTTATGAACATGATAGACATTACATGTATAATCAAGGAGAATGATTAAGAAAGTGGTATCTCAAGCATTCAGCTTTTGAATTTGAGAATTATTAGAATAGCACCTGCTTCAAAGAATTATTGTGAGAATTGACTGAACTAATGTGTATTAATCACAAACAGGACTGAAATAATTGCTAACAAAGTTAGTAATTCATTATTGTTATTTTAGTTACTATATTAAGTGATCTCATAAATGTGTTTGGTGATTTCACATGACAAATTTATAATTTGCTTTGCTGTGTCAAGGGGAAACTTTGATATATACAATGGTTTCTCATGGCCTGGAAAAGAAATGACTCACAGAAAGCCTGGTTAGGGTAGTTGTTTGGAAAATTCATAGACGTGAATGTTGTGTTTGGCTCCCACAGTTCAAAAGGTCCTCCACAGTCCGCTGAAAAGGAAAGCAATGGAAAATCATTAGTATTAATAACATAATGTTTATTTCAGAGAGATAAAACTATTTGCTAGAAAATGCCAATTACATTTTTTGAAATACTGTTTTGGCAAATAAATTTTAGAGTTTGTATATGAGGAAACATTGCAACTTAAGTAAGAGAAAAATACAGGTGAACAGGTCTCTTTACTGAAGAACGACTCTAAATGTTCAATATTCCTATGTTCTCTGTGAATCTCTAAGACGACATAATAGTGTGCAAAAAGATTTGGATCAGAAAACGGTTTTGCTGAACATCTTTTATAAATAGGCTGCATGGGTTATGTATCATCCATCTACAGTAAAGAAAATGATTCTTTATGATAGAACTAATCTTATGTATGCTACTCTTATGAGATGGGCTAGTAAATCACTAATCTTGCCATTTCTTGCTTTTTTTTTTCTTTTCTTTTTTCTATAGTCTCGGCAGAGAGAAAGATTTAGCCTCATGTATAGTTAGGCATTTGATTATAAGAAAAGGGAGAAAAACTGAAATCCCACTTGCTTAATAATTGCCGTGGAATAATCTGTTAACTAGCATTGTTGATCTGTTACCCAACATTGTCCAGGAGTCAAGTTGGCACTGAGCTTAATACAGTTTATTAGAAAAATAGTGCACAGAACTTCAAGTTAAAAGTATAATGTTCTAACAAGGTAGATAGCTTAAATTTATGAAATTCTTAACATTATATTTACCTTCTTATTAGAAGAAAATTCTGAAGTAATGTAAAAATTCATAAACTACTTAGTATCTCAATTCTATCTTATTTTTGTTATCATGTTGTATTTAAGATCAAAAGAATAAAAGTAACCTACTTTGAAGTATATAGAACAATGGAATAAGTATATATAGTTCTTATTACAAATATATGGTACTGGAACCCCAATAAAATAGAAATCAGATTATAGGAGTGATAATTAAATGTCTCTATACCTACAGCAATGCCTTCAAGTCATACCCTTTTCTTTGATTCCTCTTTTATGTATCATCTGCCTTATTTATGTAGATCCTTTGAAAGCCATGTGCATCTTCCAAATTCATGTGTAATAAGCCTCCTAGATTTGGGTTTATGAGACAGAACCTCTCATGGGACAGAGAGGCAGTTGCTGTGGCTTGATAGTTGAATCATTGCAAATTACCCTGTTCTGCAGGGGAGTAGGGCCTGGTCTACCTTATATGCCCTCCTTGGTCAGGCTTGTCCGGACCTAGATGAACTTAGTAAGAATAATAAAACATCTTACAAAATCTTATCTTTTTACATGGTCTTTCCATATACATTGTCTCATTTGGGGAAAGTTATAGTATAAAAAAGGAAGTTAGAGTTGGTGAATTAAAATTTTTGCTATTAGTTATTTGCCTTACCAAGACTTGGTTGTCATATATATATATATATGAGATTTTCAGAGTTTTATGTCTATAAAATTCAGACATACTTTACGAAAAGTGCCTACACATTACCTGGCAAACTGGGTACTGGTTTTCAATGCATACTTGTAGATTAGATAATTACGATTATTATTTCTATTTTAAATAGACAATTTGAGCATTGGAGATATTCAGTTACTTGCTATGTTGTATACATTCACTTAGTGTCAAAGACAAAACTTCAATTCAGTTCATCTCAAACTCATCCCACAGCACATTACTACCTCTTATTGGGCTAATTAAACTCTGAATCATTTCTACCATCTGGTCCAAGACACAAGCAGGGTTTTAGACTGAGTCTCAATAAGTAGCACTTGATAGGTACATGATATATTCTTAATGGATATAAACAAAGAGAAAGGGCAGAAGGGAGCATAAATGAAAGCACTAACTAAGGTCAATGATGAAGATCTAGAAGGAAGAGAGTTCTGTACACAGGTTCTTGAAGAGGATATTTGAACAAAAGGAAGAGGGATAATGGGGAATAGGGCAGGTTCTCCACTGGAGAGAGTGAGAGAAAGGCTGAGGGCATTGTATGCTCCCAGAACAGCTATTCCTGGGCTCTCCTGGATTTTGTGACTATTGATCTTGTAAAGATTTCCATAGAAGAACCTATTACAACCACTCAGCTCTCACATACACACAACTCACTTAATTTTAATCTAAGTACCATGAAATACTACCTCCAATCCTCAACTAATGGGGAGGGAAAGTATAACTGCAGACACAAAAATGACTGTAGGTGAAAGCCTGGAGAAAACCAACCTTTCCTATTGCCGAGTTTAGCCATGGCCAGTGTTGCCAGTGTATTTTTTTTGTTTTTGTTTTTTCTTGTTGATTTTTAATCATTCTCATTTTTCTCTTCAAGGAATAGAAAAATTTTAAAATCAGATACTCCTAACATAGTAAATAGCCAACATTTTGGAGAATATGTTAAATTTTCACATAACTGAATACTGAACACCACATTATATTATATGTTGATGAGTAGGTAGCACTTTAATGAACATATAGCCAGAACTAGAAGTTGTTAAGCCTGTCACAGCAGGCAGTTTACTTAGCATTTCTGCACTAAACACAAGTTGGAAATTCATTCCTTTAAAATGCTTAAGAAGTACTTTTTGAAATGCATTTCATATATAATTTTATATCAAATAACTGACCAGTAGACATCTCTGATCATTGGCTTGATAAGAAACACCAGTTACTCTCTGATATAAATGACTATAAGGAATTGACAAAAGCAATTTCAGCCATTCTAAATCTGATGACAATCTATGTTAATGGTGGTGTTGCTATAGTGGAAATGTAACATGTGATCCTTAATAGAGGAAACCAGGACTCATGAAATGTAATTCTGGGTATCACAGTCATGCCGTGTTATTAGATAAACCGTCCTCACTCACAGAATGAGAGTGAAATAGCCTGTCTGGTACAGGGAACTCTATTCACTTACTGTTAGTTGTTAAATTCACTTTTTATTTTCTTGGAGCTGTTCTTTCAAAGTTTTGTATTCTGAGGAATTTCTTACTATGCCAATAGGGATTTTTCTCTCTATATATTATATAAATAATATGCAGCATTTTGCAAAGGGGTTATCAGAGATAGGTAAATTTCTTGAGGTATGTCATTTTTAATTCACACTTAAGCCTCTGATGTCCATGAGATATGTGTCAATGTGAAGGCATTTACTATGAGGTGAAAAGGAGAGCCTAGCTTTCATCTATAAGAAGAGGGTTCGAACTAAAGATATAGTTGGTAAAACAAGAAATAAGGATATGGTAAAAAAAATAGGTTTTTGATTGGTACTCACATGAGAGAAATAATAGATATAGCTTGAGAATAATATCTCACATCGATGTTTGAATATGTTAAAAGTGTAGTATGACCAGATGTTCCATTTTAAATGGGACAAAAGACATCAGTACTGTTCTGTTGCAAATGGTATGGTCAGCCACGTTTCACTTTAAATTCAGCGTGTCAGTATGCCGACCATATGTACTGGCTGAAATGGGACAGTATTGTTTTCTGTCCTGTTTCAAATGGTACATATGGTCAGCCTATGAAGTGGCTAATTTTTAAATCAATAATTATTTTTCATTATTATAGTAACACATAGTTGTACAGCATTACAGAAAACATTTTAGAAACTTAGGTTGTAATATGAAAATGTTGACTCAGTTTTGAAAAATTATATTTCTTTCAACATGATATAGTGCCCAGCTGTAATGGTAATAATTTTATAAAATTATGACACTAAAGTTCAAGGGCTCATTCCTTATGGTCTAAATTTTATTGTATTAATAGTAATCTAGCCAATGGTTTCTCTAATAAGGCTATCCATTTTAAAGGTGAAAAAGATGAAAAAATAAAATAACCTAAAACACATTGATATGGAAGTGTGTGATTGCACTAATATGTCATTTGCTAGTGTGACTTGATATAAAAGGCATGCAGTTCTGCTAGAAGATGGCCATCAATTGTAGGAAGGTAGAGAGAGAGACTGATTCATTTCTACATGAAGAACTAAAGTTAGAGTATTTACCTCTAAGTATAGTGTTATCCCTATGAAACTAAATGGCTTAAATATGGCCAAATAGAGGAAAACTATAGAAATAAAGGGTGACTATTAAAATAGCTAAAACTCCCGGTAGCCCACTCTATGAAAACAGAGGGGAATTGCTTTGAATTAGATATGAAAAATAAAGAATTAAACTGAAAAAAAAACATAGGTAAAACTATAGTTTTTCCTTTTTTCTTAATTACTCTTAGCCATTGAAACAAGTCAGGGGCCTAAAATATGGATTTCTTTTTGTAGAATAGTTTATCTAGCAGATATCTTGTCATGAATTATCCCAATTATGTTGCAGATTGGCATATTGTGTAATGAAATATTTACTTTTTTAAAGCATTCTCAATACAATCCCCACATTTAAATTATTTGTGCCATTGTCCCAGGGCAACAGTTGTCGAGCTAACGTAGCAGTGACTGAAGTCACAAAATAGAATTCCTGCAGTTATGAAAACTGAACTTATATTTCCCCGAACTAAGCACAACGTGGATCCCTACTTTTCTAGTCAGTTACTTGTCTGGGACTATTTTCTTATTTAAATGCTCTGTAAGAACTAAAGAAAGGCTGTCAGCCAGTCAGCCATGCTTTCCTTTTATTTCTGCTTAACCAAATCAGCGATCTGGAACCAGGCGAGTTCTGCACAAATAAGACTTTCACTGAACCAGTTGCAAATGGCATTAGAATGAAATTGTTCAGAATACATTTGATGGTAATTAACATTTTCTGCTGTGCTAAATATTGCCCTGAAGTGAATCAATTTGAAACTGGAACAAATATACTCTGGGCAAATTCTGAAATTTTTATTTTAAAGTCAGATGGGTTATTCTACCGTTATAATGTCCCTACTGTTAAAATATGCAGGAATATCATGCTTCCTTGATATTTTTTAATTCATTTTTTATTGTTAGACTTATTGGGGTGACATCTATTAGCAAGGATTACATAGGTTTCAGGCATACGATTCTACAGTGCATTGTCAACTTGATGTATAATAAGTTCGCCACCTAATGTGACTTCTCGTTCCATCCTTGATATTGAGGTATTTTTTTTCTCTTTTTGATTAGAATAGATATGAGAACTGTATGGATTATATAGATAAAGTTTTAATATGGGAAATCATATTTAAAGTTTTTATATGTATGATATGTACAAAAATTATCTCAATTTTTCTATTTTAGGTAGTGAGATTTTGCTCCTTTTTAAATATTGAGCCTATGAAACTATGTTATTTCCACCTAGAAAATTTTTCTGCTTGACCACTTACTGATGAATAGGCGAACATGTTAGCAGAAAGGAATTCAAAGAAAATCTAATTTAAATATGAAAATAGCAAGATGTTGCTAATATTTGGTATCCATAGGAATTACTTATCAAACCAGCAGTGATTTTAATAAGTATAATTTGTTTTTGTTTTTGCATGGAAACATTTTATGTGATAACACCAGAAAGCCAAGTCACTGCTCAGTGACAACACACTTGGGGCTCTGTGAAGGGAGCACATTGCAAGGCATTACAGAGTCATCATTTCAGGACACGAAGCTTTCCTGTGATCTAGGTCTGTGTATTAAAAGTCCAGGAGTTCCCTGATGGTGTAGTGGCTTAAGGCTTCAGTGCTGGCGCTGTCAGTGCTGTGGCCTGGGTTCGATTCCCAGTCAGGGAACTACCCACATACCAAAAAAGCAAAAAAAAATAAAAAAATAAAAGTCCAGACCAAATCATCATTATTAAATTATTTTGGAAATGAGCTTGGTGGGTTTTAGGCTTAACCAAATCTTACTGAGAGCTAACCTCCCTCCTAAAGAAGGCTATGAGAATCATAAGGCTTTTTTCCAAAAGACTATAGGCCAGCTACATGATCAATACAAAATTAGTCTACATTCTAGTGAAAACAAAATGGAGTTACCAGAGCGTAATGGGGGAGGTAACCATATGGTGATGGAAGGAGAACTCACTCTGGGTGGTGAGCACACAATGCAACACGTAGACGATGTGTTGTAGAATTGTACATCTGGAACCTATGTAATTTTACTAACCAATGTCACTCCAATAAATTTGATAATAAAAAAGGAAGCAAAATAGAAATTAGTACCTTGATTATTTTTAAAAATGAAAAGGTACTAACATTATCATAAATATGTACAACAAAATACTGAGTGATTTTCATTATGGGTTTATGTATAACATGTAATATTCTCTATCTTCCACTTTACTTATATTGTAATGTCTTTGGTTTCCAGTAAGAAAATAATATCAGGCTGAGATTTAAAAAAAAAAGCCAAAGAAAGACCTACCTGAAAATATTCATGGCTTAATTAGGGAAAAATCATGTTGAGGTTACTTACTAGGATGTTCTGGTGGAAGAGTTGGGACCAAAGTTGGTTCTGGGTAAAGGCTCGTGTTGCAAATCCCATATGTTAGGCTAATGTCATCCAATGCTATGTCACTCAGGAGTTGGTTTTTAAAAGCATTAAAAGCAACCTGTAATTCAGAGAGGCATATGAAATAATTCCACTCTAATGTTCCCTGACCTGACTCTTCTTGTGGCTCAGTATTTTCTGGACAATTGACACTGCCATCTCCAAAATTCCGAAGAGAAGTTAACTGCATATAGAGACCTTGATGGATCATGTTTTTCAAGGTCCTTCTGCTGAGCTCAACTTTCTTATTCTGTTTTCATACTAGTCTAAATTTTCATTAGTGATTTCCTTCTGAGTTAGGCAATATTGTTATAGTTTCTGTCTGTCTGTCTGTCTGTCTGTCTCTTGATACTGTCATATTCCATTATACTCTGTCAGCATACACACCATCTGACAGAGGAGAGCAATCTTCTCCCAGATTCTTCCCCAATAATATCTAAAATTGAAGTAGCCATCTGCCTTCTCAGAGCACATAAGCCCTGAAGAGAAGATAGCTGAACAAATCATTTAAATTGGAGGAGAATTGGACAAGAGAAAATTCGAGTACAGTGTATGAGAGAAAAGACAAAGACTCAATATCTGTGATATGCTAATTGCTATCCTAAACCCAAGTTATACATTATATCATTTAATTTTTTCAACATTATTGTACAGTCATCCATTCACTCATCAGTCGTTCTTTCTACCTGCTTCATGCCAGGGACTCTTCCAAATAAGGATTATTTTCTTCCTTTTCATATGTGTGCAAGCTAAATTTCAAAGAAACTAATGTTATTTGTTCAAGATTTCATTTGTTCAAGAGTGGCAAAACCAAGGTGAAAATATTTGTAGAACTTGACAGTCTCATTCTGCTTGATAAGCTAATTGTGAAAAAGTTGGTCCAGTTTTATGATTTGAAAAAATATTTAGGGAGTTGAGCCAGATTTGGCCACTACAATACATACTTACCTGTTTCTGCTATCTCTTCGCTCCCTTGAGGTTCCATTTCCTTTACCCTTCCTTGAATTATTAGAAAACAAAGAAAGAGAAGTCTTCACAGAACTGAAGGAAAGAAGTAGAAGAAAGAAAAAAAAACAGGAAAGAGAGAAAGAGGTCAGGAGGTCGAGAGCGGAAAGGAAGGAGGGAAGACAGATGGGAGAAACACAGATGAAGGTTATTGATTATTGAATATGCCTTATATCAAGTCCTGGGAAAGAACTGGAGCCTTCCCTGATGACAACGTCTGTCGGAATATACATCTTCTGAAAGTTATACTCTCTTATTCGAGGTTACCCAATTAAAACATTGTTAATCTGGTCAAATTCTTCACCTATATCAGCCTATATTTTAATTGCAAACACCCTTAGGAAGAGAACACATTAAGCTGTTATCTGAATAATTAATTCATCCTAATGAGAAATAAATGACCGAAGACTTCCCAATGATACAGCTGATAAAATTAGTTTCTAAAGGAAATTCTTGTATGTGCAAGTTAAATCAGAGTGGGGCAGGGTGAGTGGAGATACTTGCAGGAGTGGGTGTTCTAAGGGGAAAGGATATTTCCCAGAAAAGTGCAGGGTTGATCTACGTGGTATTTGGAGTACACCAGAAGGCCTAGTTAGACAGGGGCATAGGAAGGCACTGTTAGCTTAACGCTAGCAAGTTACTGAAGGAAGCTGAAACATCTTACAAGGTTTTTATGCATTTCTATGGCTCATTGTTAGTAGTACCATCCTGAAGTAAATTGTTCCTTAATAAGTGGTTTTTAATGTCAATGAATAAATAAAAATGGAGGCACTCAAAGAGAAAAAAGGAGAAGGTAAGATAGTAGAGAAAATGACTTGGCTATATTCAGAAAATAAATTATTTTTCACCATATCATCACAAACTATCATTATATTAACCATTTTTAGAATACAAATATGTAATTATAGAACACCGAGTATTTTGCCAACCTTAAATTCCATTGTTTCATTTATTGTTACTTGTCCATAATTCCAATTTTTTCCATAATTTCCTTCCTTTTGGAAAACTGTCTTCTCCATGTGTTGGTAACTGCTGATATTAATGCTTAATTTATAGACATTTTCACCATACATGTAGTACCTATTTTGGAAACAAGAAAAAAATGATTGAATTCCTCCAACATTAGAATAAATGTATTTTCAGGTTCTTCTAAATCTTTTACTGTCTTTGAAATACCACCTTTCCCCTTGGATGAGGAAGTTGCTAGAGAAAGGGTGCGAGTCTCCCAGCATTGTACCTCAATTGGAAAATAATAGTGAATTCATTAAAACTTGGGATAACAGCTTAGAAAAATCTGAGGCTTGAAACATGAAAAAGGCAATGTTATTCATTAAGTAATATGGTATTTAACATGTGTCTACAACATACCAGAAACTAAGGCACACTGGTTCCAAAGTGGGGTCTAAAGGGAGACTTAGAAGTCCTACTCTTTCTCGTCTCCCTCCTGGTCCAGTTGGGGTAGAAATGTAAAATCCTGCAAAAACAAAACAGCTTTTACTTCACTTAAATATTTGCATTTTCATTATGTGAGATATTTATAAGCAGAAAAGAGCAACTTTAAAATAAAAATATAAGAAGATATATTTAGGTAGGGTGAAAACAAAAAAATAAAAACAAAACACAAGGCTGAAGCCCAGGAGGCACCATCTTACCATAACACTGTTTTAGCAAAGTAACTTCTCAACTCTGGACCTCTCAATTTATAAATCATGAACCTTGACCTGAGACACTTCTAGGAATATATCAATTTCTGACATTATTGAATCCACATGATGTTACATCATATTATCATATCTAAATTCCACTTTAATTCCCATCATTAGATGTTTTGCTCTTTAGAGAGAGTCAATCTCTACCGGTATTTAGCTATACTGGTGGGATAACTCCTGATATGAGCAGGAATTTACATACAGATTCTAAGACAAAGAGTTCCAAAGACCATCAGTTGTTTTTTATCTATTGTTTATACTGCATTTCTCTAAATAAGAAGTTACCTAATTTTATAATGGTTTCATCTTCCACATTCCTTTGAATGATAACTAATCAGATCACTGAGAAGCAGGCTGCATGCTAAACCATATAAAAGCTTCTAAATAGCTCCAGCTACTGAATGAAGTGCTCTCTGGTCCAGAATTCATTATTCCAACCAATGATTTGAGTCACTTGAAGTGTGCAAAGTGTTATTGGGGTGAGAACATCTTGAACATTTTCTTAGGGGAAATTAAAATTTTTTATTCTTAGTTTGCAGCTCATATATTACGATAGAAAATAAGAATCATAACAAAATATATAAAGCAAGTGAAATATTGGATAAATCTAATTTTATTGGAATGTAATTCCTTCTAAAATGCTAAAATTTAGTGTTTATTTGAAATCAAGCATTTTCTTTCTTGTGCTCTCCAACAGAATTTTTATAGGCAATGCTGCACATAAAATTGAAACTTATAACATGCAGAGTAAAGACAAGATATGAAGAAAATGCTAGTAGAACTGTCAATAGATATATCAAAACATTTATAGCTGAGAGAAAAAATTATTCAGGATAAATGAGTATTTCTATCAAGGTGAAACCATGGTCAAATATATTAATAAATATAATATATGCACATTCTTTAGATTTAGATTATGAAATAGAAAATAGAAAAGAATGTGTGTTTAACATTTTATATTATTAACACATTACTTGTATTTTTTATAATGCTGTAATTTTCATGAGTATGTATTTTAAGTATAAAGTTCATACTTAATTATTCAACTTGCTAAAATTAGTAGCATAGATATAGAGGCAATGTTGTAGAATTCACTCTCTACTTGCCCAACTCCTAATCCCTTTTGAGTTGACGTTAACTTTTAGTTGCTCAGCATATAGTTGGTGAGGAAATAATTATAAAACCACTGAAGGCCACAAATAAGTACTAAAATAGCTAGCCTATTCAGAAATATTTCTAATTAGCTGCAGTTACATAACATAGGCACACATCATGCTCTTAGGTTTGGCCATGTTCATTGTCAATTTGTTATAATTGAAATATTTTGAATCTATTGTTTACTCATTAAGCAGTAATATATTAGAGGTTTTAGTGTGATTAAGAAATCATGATGTTATGAGCTTTGTATAATTGTCCAGATAAAATATAATTAGGTGGACTGTAGTACCCTATAAATTTTGCATAAATAAATTAAAAAATATAGTAAATGTATAGAATTTCATATTTTGGAACCTAGTAAAATAATTATATTAAATTAATATTTCTGTGATACCAGCTAAATTCTTAGTTAACAAATTAGAAAATTAAAGAAATTCTTCATGAATTTATGAATTTTCAAAACAGAGAATAACGGTTTGCAAAAAAAAAAATTCTCCAGCTATCCAATTATCATTAAATTTAATCTTTAACACTTTACCTAGAGGAGTCACTCTACCTCTCTTTAATACAGGTCAGGTGCCCCAAGAATCACTGCATTTTGAGGCAGCCTATTCTATTTCAACATGATTTGAAAACTCTTTTCTTTAAGAGTAAGTTATTGTTCACCTATTGTTTCTAATTTTGCCTTCTGGGTCTATTATAGTTAGTTCCATTCAGAGTATCTAAACGAGAAGTCCACATGGTATTTCTATTGGAATATATCACTGGGTGGAGGTGGAGGAGTAGGAACATCCTAACAGTTGGGATGATAACTTAAGTCAGACCATCATGGTTACCATTTATGGTATTGTCTTAGTTCTCAGCTCTCCGTGAGAGTTGTTTTTCACCTACATCATTGCTTAATAATGCCTCCTTCTGTGCAATCTAATTGGTCCCTTATTTAACATCTTTTACCATCTGTTTCTTTTCTACTAAACCAAATACAAATTTACTCTGGTGTTTTGAGTTTTCTGTACTATGACTACAATATCATTTTCTAGCCATAATTCTTATAATTCATTTATTTACATGTAGCACTTCTATAAAATTAATCATTTTAATTTTTAAACACCCAGAAATATTACTTTTTCCCTCCATTTTTCTGTCCTTCCACTTTCTCTTCCAATTGTATCGGTCAAATCCTACCAATTTTCTGAGTCATTTAAATCAAACTGCCATCTCCCTTGGAAAGTTTCCTATGATCTTCCCATTTAGATGTGACCACTCCTTTCTTTAATTCTCAGTTGCAAGTGTACTTCTCTGATGCCACTTAAAAATTGTGTTGTGTATTATATTTATGTCCGTATGTGACTTTTTAAACTTGCTAGAACTTTAGGGAAAAGGAAGACACTTGGTACACTTTTGAATTTTGTATATGGATTAGCAGAATGTTGTTTTATGTTATATTATACATACCTATGTTACACTATGTATTATTCATGTTGTACTAATTTGACTTGTCTTTTCATTTTTCAATTTATTAAAGAACTACACAAAAATAATGATTACACAAATGTTTCCTATAACCATATGTGAATATACCAGGGCTGTCTGGAAAGTATCCAGCCATGTACTATGAAAAATAGAGGCATTTATGGTTGGATTTTTTTCAGACAGCCCTCAACAAATTACTATTTCTTTTAAAATCATTAACATTTTTTCAAATGTCTTTGAGAGCTTTTGGAATGAACCTCAGGGTCAATTTAAAATCTAGAATGCCTGAAACCTATGTAATCCTTGCTAACAGATGTCACCCCAATAAGTCTAACAATAAAAATGAATTAAAAAAAAAAAAAAAAAAAGAAAAATTGAATACATTTTGTTAATTTAAACACACACTGAACTTCTTTCTTGAATCATTAAGTTTTTCTTATAACTTCTTTCTATCTCTCTTTTTTGCTTATTTCTCTATGAACAGAATCTATCCCCTACCCACTCATCATCCCAATTAGAGAAAAAAAGTGCTGGATATGTGCTGTTGCTGATGTAGATACGGCGCTACTGGAGAGATAGTAAAACTTTCTAGAAACTTGGAGATTCTTCTCAAGAAGAAGATAGAATGATACAAATTGCTTGGTAAGTTGTGAGTGCATATGTAAAATCAATGGAACCTAGTAGATAAATATTGAAAGTTTAAATAGGAGAATGATCCAAATTCAGATTCTGTTAACATTAGAAAGTAATATTATTTTCTAAAACTCAACATCACAGGAAACATAAGAAAATAAAGATAATTATTTTGAAAATACTAGAGATATACTTATTTTATAAAAAGTTTATATGCTAGATGAAATCTACATATCTAAAAGACTTCATATATTTTTGAAAATTGAGCACTGTAACTATTTTCCTCCCCAGCATACTACTTAGAACAGGAGCACAGCCAATTTGTGTCTGTTCAATACTTGTGGCATGAAAAGAAAATTGTTATAATAACAACACTTATATAGCACTTTTCATGTGCCAGTCCTTTTTCTTTTTTTTTTTTTTTAACATAATAACAAATTTAATGTTCGTAACATGCCTCTAAAGTCAGGCCCTAATACCATCAACCCCACTTTTCAGATGAGGGGAGGGCAGGTAACTTGTTTCGATGTCAGAGCTGAGACTTAAACCTAGCTAAGACTTTAGGGTGTCTATTTTAATGATCTTTCTACTGTACTTTGCTAACCTCCAAGCATTAGAGACAATTATGGTTTCACTGAGAAAGGGCAACAAAGATATACTTGCTTTGATCTGTTTAGCCCCTTGGTGACCTCTACACTTGTGAAGTTTTCACATGTTAGTAATCTTATTTTCCCTGAATGTCCTGATCAAACGGGACACTTCTGAGCACCCCAAGATCCACCCCCCATGTCAGTGCCACCATTACCACCAATTCCCTTTGCTCCTAAGAGGTACAGGGAAATCCAGCGCACTGAGAGTGCAGAGGTTTAGAGCGGATGCTCCACCAGGAGACAGTTCTTCAGAAGAACTCAGAAAGTAAGGGGCTTAGATGTTTTTCCCTACAGCAATGTTAATTCAAAGTTTATCTGTTTCATTTAGACTTTCCTGTCATTTCAAAGGGAAGGCAAAGAACCAAAACCCTACCTGTAAAAGAGCAGCAGGAGAGATTTAATTCTCTTCCATTTCAGAGGTAGGAAGTTCTGACATAAAGAAGCAGGTTGGAAGAAAAATGCCCCTGGGTGAAACGTCAGATAGATTATGAAATCAGTGGTAGGAGAATTGGAGAAGACCTATTAAGCCTATCATCCATTCTCATTACACTGCTGCCTCTGGTGGGCTCTGAACTGCTCTGACTCGACTCACTTTAAATAACTCCTGCTACAGGACTTTCTCCTGAGACTCTATTTCCAACCCAACTATTTAAAACCTCTGCCTGACATTCAACCTGTCTCACATTGGACCGTTTCATCTTATTTCTTTCGTTATTTAATCTGTTGGCAAGTTGAAAACATTTCTCTCCTGTAATGTACTTATAATCTTCAAATATCAGTGAAATTATTTTATCTCTTACTCTGATGACATAAAAGTAGGAAAATGATAATTTGAACATCAAAGATTTCAACTACATAAAAGGTATCTGTCATTGTGAATAGTTATAAATGCTTTTAGCACTCTCCTTTAACTACTCTTGTCCAAGTGTCCAAGTGTGGTAGAGACTTTTTTTTATTACAGTAAAGGAAAAAAAGTGGTGAAATTATTTAAAGTCTTTAGAGGATCAGGTGATTATCATGTTAGGGTTAATTTTCATCTGTGAAGAGTACAAATTTATCTATGGAAGATCAGGCCCTGGGAAATAACTAAGTCGAAGAAGATTAATCATATATGAGACTAGGAATGTCACAATTTTCAATATAAAGCATGTTTGGTGTAATGGATCCACCACCTATACCGAGTACATTTTTTCAACCATAGGTTCACATTGGTAACTAATTTAACAGGATCCTGTTAACTTTCAGATTATTTGCAGAATCTGACCTCACACCTGTGCTGTCACTGATCTCTTACCTGGTTAGGCCATAGACTTCCGTGGGTCTCCGTGACAACACTCCTGCCCTTCCACAAACTATTCTACCAGTCAGTGTGAATCCTATCACTCCTATGCTCCAGAACCTTCTATAACTCACTTCACTGAGAAAATAAAACGGAACAAAATACAAAATCAAAGCCATGAAAAACCTATTATTATTTGGACCCCACTGGCTCTACTGACTCTATTGTGGCCAGGTTGGCCTCCTGGCTTTTCTTCAAAAAGGTCATGTGTGCTTGACTTAGAGTCTTTGCTCTGTTTATTCCCACTGCCTGGAATAATCTATATTTCTAATTCTTTCAACTCCTTAAAGTTTTTATTTAAATGTCAGTTTTTCAATGAGCCCTCACCTGGTCACCCTATTTTAATTTGCAGTAACACCTTAACACCTGCATTCCCCGTGGCCTTTACCAAGCTCTGTATTTTCCCAGAGTACTCACTCACATTGAATAGACCCCCAAAATGCAATAACTTGTCTTGCACAGTTTATTTTCTGTTTTTCTTTTGCTAGAATATATATATATATATATATATATATATATATATATATATATATACACACACGTATTCCACAACAGCAGAAAATCTGGTTTGTTTTGTTCAAAGATACATCATGAGTGCCATCAATAGGGCCTGGGGCTCAAAAAAGTACTTCTTGAATGAAGGAGTAAAATAATAATTTGAATGGAGTAAAATAATAACTTGAATGGAGCTTTTAGTGATGAGTATGGAAATGGCTTTAAAGCAGTCACTTTTTACTAAGAAAATAGTTTGATCGAGTTAAAGTAGTGTGATGAACCACATTGTGTTATTCTAGGAGTGCCATTGTTTAAAAAATACATTAGTCAGTTACATATCTTCCCTGAGGGGAAAATAAAATTTAACTCTTTAAAGTCCTCTTACTAGATGTAACTCAACAGCTGACATTAAATTAGGCATTTGCTTTTTAGATTATAAAAATAAGAATATTGATCTTTGTAAAACAAGTGACTATTAATAATAAATTATAGTGCACATCCTCAGATTATTTTTAAGTTATAAGCAATTTTATTTAATCAATAACTCATTCAGAAATGACTTATTGAGCAAAAGTTATAGACGTTCATTCACATATTCAAAAATAATTTTATATATGTACTAATTAAATTCAGGCACTTTAAATGAACTAAAAATTCAAAGATAACAAAGCCAAGTTCTGGTTCCTGCCAAGAACGCTGTGATAAAAATAAGAAATCAAACATAATGCTATATAATAAGGAAAATAAGAGGGTTGCTTATAATGATTAATGGGGAGGAACATTTTAACTTGGAGATTCTGGACAGACATCTAGAGATAGTGATATATGATCTGTGTCATTAGTGCCTAGAATGCCTAGTTAAAGGAAAATTTTTGTATGTGCTTTTTGAATTGAATCATATCTTTATCAGTAACCTATAAAGAAGTCATATTGTAGGATGGATTTTGTCTAAGAAAATTATCTATATGGACAAATTTCTATTCTTTTTGTAATTTTCCTTACTTTGTGAGATCTACATACCTCTAGATTTGTAACTTCCAGGAATTACGTTTAGCTTTATGAATACCCACTTTCAGGGTTTTCATGGGTCATCTTTCCACTATGAATTCCTTATCTTCTGATAATTTGCCCTGATTTCTGGTATCCTTCGGCAAATATTACTGTCTCCAAAGTTCATCTTTCCACTATAAATCTAATTCTAATATCCAATTCAAATGAAAAATGTACTTACAAATCACAACCCTTCCTTTAGGGCCATGCTTCAGAATCAGCTCTTCCTTAGTCCTTCTGCTATGGAATGTGTGGGTGTGTTCCCACCCCCAAATTTATATGTCAAAACGCTAATTCCCAACATGATGGTATTTGGGGATGGGGCCTTTGGGAGGTAATTAGGTTATGAGGGTGGAGGCCTCACGGTGGGATTAGTGACCTTATAGGAAGAGAAAGAGAGAACTAAATTCCTTCCTTCTTTCTTTCCTTCCTTCCTTCCTTCCTTCCTTCCTTCCTTCCTTCCTTCCTTCCTTCCTTCCTTCCTTCCTTTCTCTCTTTCCTTCTCTCTCCCTCTCTCTCCTATGTGAGATACAGTAAGAAGAGAGTAGTCTGTGGAACAGAAAAAGGGTTTTCACCAGAATCCAACCCATCCTGACATGCTGACCTCAGACTTTAGAACTGTAAAAAATAAATCCATTGTTTAAACCAACCAATCTGTGGTATTCTAGTATAGCAGCATGAAAGGACTAAGACAGCTTCTCAGAAGTAAACCATCTCTGTTTCAAGATGGCATAATCTTGTATATTGAAAAATTTAAGGAAATCCTAAAAGCTATTAGAACAAGTTCAGCAAGTCTATAGGTTACTTTATATTGATCTACAAGATCAAAAAATGAATTATATTTCTATATACTGACAATGAACAATCAGAAAAGGAAATTAAGGCAAAGTAGACCAAAGTTCAGACAAGTTAATTACATTACACAAGTCTACTTAGTTAATAAGTACCAAATCTAGGGTGATAACCCAAGTCATTTCTAATACTGTCTATGCACTTTTCAACATCTTGTGCAGATATGAGATAAAGAATATATATTTTTTGAAACAATCACTTTTACTTACCTATTTAATTTTGATTTAAATTTATTAGTCCATGATTAAAGAGAAAAGAAAATCTGAAAAGACTATCTTGCATTTACTACTCTTCACTTTAAACCGATAAACAGCACACATCACTTCCCTTTGGGCTTATGAATTAAATATGAATTATACCTGAAACATTGCCAAAAGTGTGGTCAAAATCTGGCCCAGTAAAAGGAGGAAAGGTGTTTCCCTGAACCCTTTCCCATTCATTATCATCATTTAGATCTTGGACCCAGAAACAAAAGCCGTCTTCAAAATTACAGTTAATTTTCTCATAATCTGTGAAAACAAAAAAGAAAACATTTCAAATTTAGTCCACATGTGACTAGTGGTAATAGATTGCACAGAAAATAGTCTAAGCTTATAGAGTTTATAATTAAGTGGCATGCACAAAAATCTTTATTTTTAATTTATCTTAACACTGTTTCATTCCATTTAGTTAAAAAATAAAACAGCTTTTGCTGCCAAATGTAATAAAATACATCTTTCTTATAACTCATTAAAACTTTAGTGAAGACAAGCTTCCTGGTCTTTACTTTTCACATCTTAACTTGACTGGTTTACCTATATAAACTCTGCCCCATATTTTGCTTCCTTTCTATGACTAATTTTAATACTCTGGTCAAAATTAAGTTAATATGAAACATTCATAGATATAGTTTTATGCTAATTTTAAAAATTTACTATAAATACTTGCAGTATATAAAATTCAATTATTACATTGATGTATGTTCTTCCTCAAATTGGTTATTTCTTTTGAAGAACATAAACTATTTTTTAATATTTCATTTCTCTCTAAGTATTAAGTAGAGAGAGGTATACATAAGTGATATTCATTAAAGAACTTGCATAATAAAACAGACTATAATCTTGTTCTAAAATTTTAGGTTTTGCTACTTTTAAAATTCCATTACAAGGGGGTACCCTGGTGGTGTAGTGGCTAGGCTTTGGCGCTCTCAACCCTATGGCCTAGGTTTCATTCCAAGCCAGGGAACTACTGCCCCACCAAAAATATTCATTACAATATTAAAGCATCTGAAGATTCAAAGGTCAAAGAATAAACAATACCTACTATTAAGTTCTCTGCTGTTGAATGCAGTGTATGTTGCATGAAAGCCAATATAATCATTTTCATCAGATTCTATAAGAAAGACGGCAGTAACTTGGTTGGAAAAAATCCTAATTGTGCCAGGATTAGTTTCCCAGAGAGAAGCTACAAAAGAAAATAAATGACTATTATATGTATATATCCATCTATTTCATCCATTTATTGATTGATCCATCCATCCATCCATCCATTTATCCATCCATCTATTGATCTATTGATTGATCTATCCATCTATCTGATACCATTTAGTTAACAAAATATTAGTCCCATAATTATTTATTTTAATTGAAATGATTTCTCCTAAGCATTAGAAAATCAAATTATTTTACATATATATGTCTTGAAAAATGATATTTTTATTTTAATTATTAGCTACACATACAATATACACATATTAAAAATATGCATTCTTTTTTAAGTCGTTACAAAACTAAATGTTAGTTTGGCTCTGTCAGGTATTTACCATGCTATGCTAACAGGGGGGCTAATCTCAGACAGAATAACAGAAACAAGAGTTTTTGTTTGGTTTTTGTATCCATATACTGTAGGAAAATAATACTTAGTAAATTAAGGATTTTTTTCTACTTTATATTGATTCTTTGGTATTGATTACATTATTTCTATTTTATATTGATTCTATCATTTTTCTGTCTTGACACTAAGTTACATAAAGACTATCTTTCCAGAGTTTTTTTTTTTTTTTTTAATAATTTTTTTTTTTCCTTTTTTTTTTTTCTTTCTGTAGTATGTGGGTAGCTCCCTGGCTGGGAATCGAACCCAGGCCGCAGCATTGACAGCGTCAGCGCCTGAAGCCTTAAGCCACTACACCACCAGGGAACTCCACTTTCCAGAGTTTTGAGTCTCAAGAGTTAGCATAGTACTTGATAGATAAAAAGTACTCACATGATGATTTACAAAAATTATTGTTATATAGAATTCACTTTTATAAAAATTTATAATTTAGTGCATTCATTCTCCATGTGGCTGATATTGACACTAAAGGTGTCTGTATAGCCTTAAACTGTTAAGCTTCAAAATTACAGATATGTTGTTAGCAGTCACTTGGTAATGGATTAATAGTTGAGCATTTGGGATATAAAATATGGCATAGCCACTAGACATTCAGAAACACTTTTTCTGGGTTTGGCAATTTGAAATCATTTTTAGTGTGCTTACCCAGACCATTTTTGGTGTCTTTCTTTAAAGATGCATACAAATATCTGTGCATTTTTCTGAACAAAAGAATAAATAAAAACCCTTCTAATAAATAAAAACATCTTCTACCATTTCCATTACCCAGTATTGATAATTGTCACCATCACTTAACTGAATATTTTATCTTCATCATGCAACTTAAAGAAAACATTTTTGAAATAACTCCCTTGTCACCCTATTCTGATTTACTTCAATTCCCACAGTTACTTGAAGACCCCATTGTACTCTAAATCATCTATCTTATATGATGCCCAGTTCTTCTTCTGACACTTTTACCAGTTAGAAAACTCTTATATTATGATGATATACAAAAATGACTGGAAAATACCTTTAGAATTTGTTTATACTGACTTATCCCTAACCAACTATGTAAGGACTATTTTATGGTACTGGATACATTTTTTTTTTTTTTTTTTGGTAATTTCTCTAGATAACCTTATTTTCCCTAATTTAATTAAAATAACTATATGTTTTCAATGTGATAAAGATACTAACAGCATTTGATATATACAAGGTGGCCCAAAAGTAGGTATACAGAATATAGTTTATTTTGTTGTGTGTCTGTTGTAATGAATTTCATTGGGCCACCCTGTATATTGTTGACTGGAATTTGATGGAAGTAAATTTTGTATGCATCGCTCACATAAAGTAACATGCTAAAATATTTAGGAAAGTATGGAATAGTGAATCAAGAATAAAAGTTTTGGCATTATTCTAAAACAAAATAACTTTAGAGTTATGAAAAGTGACATTGATTTTAATTAATTACATACTATAATACCATGACATATACACCTGTTAGTTTAAATATAAATCAACAATTACAGAGTTTTAACAATATATCAGGCATTGTGCTAGATAGTAAGATATTATTTCCTTTCCTTAAAAAGTATAATTTTTAGTTTTGAAATGTAATTTTAGCAGTCAATGCCATTTCTTATATTTTTTCAAGTAAAAATTGAATTATTTAACTTTCAAAAGCATAAAATAGATTTATATTTCAAAAAGACTTTAAAAATTAAACTACCTTTTTATAAGACATACAAGCACAGAAAGCACAGAGAGGCCCAAACAAGATGAACCCAAGCAGGCCCACACCAAGACACATCATAATTAAAATGCCAAAGGTTAAAGACAAAGAAATAATCTTAAAAACTGCTAGAGAAAAGCAGTTAGTTACCTGCAAAGAACCTCCCAAAGACTGTCAGCTGATTTCTCAACGGAAACTTTGCAGGCCAGAAGGGATTAGCACAAAATATTCAAAGTGATGGAAAGTAGGGATCTGCAACCAAGATTTCTCTACCCAGCAAAGCTATCATTTAGAATTAAAGGACAAATAAAGCAAGAGCTTCCCAGACAAGAAAAAGCTAAAAAAGTTTATTGTCACAAAATCACTATTACAAAAAATGTTAAAGGAACTTCTTTAAGAAGGAAAAAAAAATTAAAATATGAATAAGAAAATGGCAAGAACTACATAAAAATCAACTATTAATTTAGATGTAAGTAGATTAAATGCTCTAATTAAAAGACATAGGATGTCTGAGTAGTTAAGAAAAGAAGACCCTTACATTTGTTGCCTACAAGAGACTCACTTCATATCAAAAAACACACACAGACTGTAAATAATGAAGTGGAAAAAGATATTTCATGAAAATGAAAACAAAACAAAACAAAAAAGCTGGGGTAGCGATATTTATACCAGACTAAATAGACTTTAAAACAAAGACTATAACAAGAGACAAAGAAAGATCCAGTCATCTCCCTTCTGTGCATTAATTCAAATAAACTGAACACACTAATTAAAAAAGACATATGCATCCATATGTTTACTGCAGCATTATTCACAATAGCCAAGATATGAAAGCAACCTAAGTGTCTATCAATAGATGAATGGATTAAAAAGAAAAAAAATATATATACACTCAACCATAAAGAAGAATGAAATCTTGCCATCTGCAACAACATGGATGGACCTAGAGGATATTATGCTAAGTGAAATAAGTCAGGCAAAGACAAATACCATATGATTTTACTTATGTGTGGAATCTAAAAAAATAAAAGAACAAACAAAACAGAAACTAACTCATAGATACAGAAAATATCTTGATGGTTGCCAGATGGGAGGGAAATTAGGGGGATGGGTGAAGGGGAGAAGGGATTAAGAAGTACAAATTAGTAGTTATAAAATAGTCATGGGGATGTAAAGTATAGCACAGGGAATGTAGTCAATAATATTGTAATAATTACATATGGCGTCAGACGAGTACTGCATTTATCAGAGTGATCATAAATTATATAAGTGTAATCACTGTAGTATACCTGAAACTAATATTGTATGTCTATTGTAATTAAAAATTATTTAAAATAAAGTTGAAAAATAAAAAAATTAAAATACCTATTTGTTATAATATAAATACACTTCCATACATTTTCCTATTTGAATATTTATTTTATTTCATTTTTAATTATAATTATTTATGCATTATTCATATCACTATGCCTAAAGTTTCTAAGATTTACTTATGGATTAGTGATAATCTAAGCATATGAATAAAGTGGAAGTAGCATTTAGGCAAATAAAGGTATTTGAGAAGTAAAGGAACATGTGGGTAACTTACACCTATCATTTTGGGTAATTAATCTCTAATAATTTAGTTTTTATCATCTGTATGGTAGAGATGATAACAACACCTACAAACTCGTAATTCGGTTTTAGGGAGCATTTATTGAGTTAATTTAAAGTGCTGAGGACAATGTTCTGCACATTGCCAGTGATCAATGTATTCTAAAATTTATTATTATCATCACATTATCCTTTGGAGAAATTGGTATGAACTTGTTTGTCTACCTCTGCAAATATTTAGGCTGACATAATTTTAAGGAACTGGTTATATCAACTGCAGAAATAAGTAGATTATGAAAGGTCTTGGCCCATTTATTTAAAGCCAATGTAACTTACCATGAGTTCATCTGTCTTATGTACATTCATAATTATATTTGTACTCTGTGCTTCTAAAGCTCAATGAAGAAATGCATTGCAATTGAATTCGGAGCTTTGGGATCTGATTTCTGCCTCCAACACTAAGCAGCTCCATGGACTTGTGTTTATTTAAACTCTTACTCCTCATTTTCCTCTCCTGTGAGGCATATTTTGCATATTTATTGAAAATATTAAATAGGGGTATTCACATAAAGTACTTAGTATTGTATCACAGCAAAAGGACCCAATACATATTATTATCATATGCTTAAATACTTCTCAAATTAATGAATCAATCAAAAACATTTACCAGAGAGGATCCACTTTTCCTTATTCACAAGTGTATTTTTGAAAGCCAAATTATTAAAATAAATGCAGTTATTATATCAACTTTAATAACAGGTGTGTTTTGCAAGCTCACCTTACCTCAACGCTTGATTATTCCTCCAAAGTATGAGGGAAACTACAATTATTCTCTTGACTCCACTTCCATATTCTCTTCTTCATCCTTATTTTATTTTCTCCTGGAATTTTGCTCATATTTTTGTTGGCCACCATAAATAGGCCTATGCATTTTAGGGTCATGTGGAATAAAGTGGGGTGGGCACAGCACCCTCCTCTCAGCTTCCATCAGTGTCCAGGTACACAAAGACACATATTTATACAATAACAATTCTACCCACACCTACCACTTACTGCACCTACACCCTGTGCTAATCATTGTTTCACCCCTTTATTAGTATTAGCAAGGGATGAAGGAACAGAGTGTGTATTAAACAAAAGGAAAAAAAATTCTATAGGTTTATAACCTATGCAATATCAGAGAAAAATAGCATAGTAGTTTTTAGTGTTTGGTTTTTCTAAGTGGGGAATAACACTCAAATAAAGCAGTAACCAAACATATAATTATATATATATTTAATTCCACATGATTTCAAATAACATCAAATAGAGGAGGATCACGTGAAATACTATTTCATAACTGAGAAGATTGATTACATAGAACACTAAATTATTAATTTTTATAATGAGGACGAGTTTTGTTCATTCCTTTTAGATACTTCAAGTTTCCCATATATTTTCATTAAAATAATGGATAGTATATTTGTTTTAACTTACCTCTTAAAATCTTGCTTGAACCCACACCTTCATAAATATTTAATATATCTGTATAATATGTATTAAAGGAATCGAAGCTCAGTTTAATGTAAAGTCCTTGGTTTACACTAAAGTGAAAGCAAAAAATAGATTACTACATTTGACAGTTATCACAATTCTGAATGCATTCTAGAATTTGAATGTATTTTTCTAATTGTAATTATATAACCCATAACATGAGATTAATATTCTTAAATTTTTAAGTGTATGGTACAATATTGGTAATTATCACAATGTTATATGGCAGTTCTCTAGAAAGTTTTCAACTTGCATGACTGAAACTCTATGTGCATTGAACAAGGACTCACCATTTTATCTCCCCCTGTTCCTGGCAACCACTATACACCTCCTGTCTCTATGAATTTGAATATTTTAGATGTGTCATAGCTGATTAAATATCATTACTAGTAATTGGCCTGTTCAGATTTTGTATTTCTTCATGATTTAGTATTGATGCGCTGTATGTTTCTAGGAATTTACCAATTTCTTCTAGGTTATCCAATTTGTTGGTGTATAATTATTCATACTAGTCTCTTATGATTCTTTAAATTTCTGTTGCATCAGTTGTACCATCTCCTCTTTCATTTTTTATTTTATTTGATTGTTTTCTCTTTTCTTTACTCTAGCTGTTTGTCAGTTTTGTTAATATTTTCAAAAAAAACAACTTAGATTCATTGATATTTAAATTGTTTTCCTATTCCCCCTTTTATTTATTTCTGTTCTAATGTTAATCATTTCTTCCTTCTGCTAACTTCATTCTGTTTCTAGTTTCTTGAGGTACAAACTTAGGTTGTTCATTTGAGATCTTTGTTCTTTTTTGATGTAAGTATTGATTGTTATAAACTTTCCACTTAGTGCTGCATTTTCTCTATCCCATAATTTTTAGTCTGTTGTGTGTTCATTTTCATTTATCTATAGCTATTTTCTAACTTCTTGGTTATTTTCTAAGACCCAAGTCTTGAGAGTATCTTTTTCAGGAGTTTCTAATTTCTTGCTCCCTCTGCTGTCGGTACGTGGCACTGCAAGTACTCTGGCTTATTAGCAGCAAGCTACCCTATAATGCCCTGCATTGAGCGTGCAGGCTTCTCAGCTCCCTAAGTCATGGGGGACAAATAAAAGTCTCTGGGACAGCCCTTGGAACAGTTGCAACGTTGGAAGTATGCTGCACGCCTGTCCCTCCATCCTGAGGGAGAAGCCGTGAATTGTGCGCCATCTCCCAATTACGTCAAGTCATGCTGGCCACAGCGGGTCGCGCCGTTTCTCTTTTTTTCTTAGCATCCCTCAACGTCAGAAGTAGGCTGGTTCCCTCAGGGCTCCAAACGCGGTGAGACAGAAACCAGTCCCCTGGGCAGCCCTTGCAAAAGCTGCCCTATCGGAGGCGTGCTGCTGTCACCCCACTCCAAGTGAGCTGCTGCTGAGCTGTGCTGGTTTTGGGGACAAACTCACAAGGAAAGCGCACTTGATCTTGCCCATTTCCATGCGGTTCTTGGTGGTGTGCTCACTTGGGGATACTACAACTTTTTAACTCGATTCTGAATTTCTCATAAGTGCATTATCGTTGTTAAATTGGTGTTTCCGTGGGGAAACAAAAAGCTAGGGCTTCCGATACTGCCATGCGACTTCCGCGTGTATTTTTAATAGATATTTCACACTAGTTTTCAGATGAATTTAAGCTCAACCATAATACCTTAATTAGACTATGAAAGAATAATACATCGACAGTATGACAAAATGAAGAAAATGTACATTATACTAACAAAAGTCAATTTTTAAATTTGGATATCAATTTTTTTTTTCAAAGTAAGACCAAAAAGTCACTTAGGAAACAGCCCATTGTCATGACAGATAAATATTTTCTCATATAAAGCAGTTCTAAAACAAATTATTTATAATTTACATGATATTCACCTACTGTTTTACAGCATTTACTTTAAAATCTCATTAAGTATGTATTTTTAAAACAAGCAAGATTAAGGACACTTTTTAACAAATCTGCATTTCGATTAGTTGCCCCTCCTTTACTTAGAGTGAAAACACCACATTATCCTTATCCATTGTGGTTGTTAGTTACACGCTTAATTGTCTTGCCTGGCAGAATTTGTTTGACTTAAATATGAGTTTAATGTATTCCTTCTTATGTTCTCCAATACTTTGGGAGAACTAGTACATGCTTTTTGATAGAAACAAAGAAAGTTATGTGGCTGCCAGTATAAAAGAACAGAAAGAAAAGTGGGACAGGTTCATTACAAAGTTTTAATTTGATATTTAAATATAAAATTTTATTGTCTGATATTATGATTTTGGCCCCTGTAGTTAGAGATCTTGAGTTATACAGGTACAGAAATTTGGGGCCAGAGAGATTAAGTCATTTGAGATCACACAGCTTGGATCTGAAGGCGGCTGATTTGAACCCACACAGACTGACTCCAGGGCCACATTCTTAATATTGGACATTCTGCTAAATGTGCTCTTGGTGTAATCCCAAGGCTGGCTGGGCCGAACCCCCACAGTTTAAATGCATCTTATACATTTCTTCACTTTTTAATTGATCTGCTAAGCTTGTAGGAAACATTTTTGTCCTTATTCTCAATTTGATCACCGTTAGGAAAGCCAAAGTGTCTGGTATAATGCATCTCTAATATAGTAATCAGTTCTGAAAAGAAAAAATGGTTATATTATTTATATAATTAATTATGTAATAATTCTATTATGAAGTATGGTATTTAGTTAGGGTAATATTTTAGATTCTTGTATTTTAAAAATCCTAAAATAGTTTTTAAAATTAAGTAATGGAAAAGGAAGTAAAAAGAATAAAACCATACAAGTTCTTGATTAACATGGTGTCATTACTGCGTAAGTGATATTACTATTATAGCAAAAGTTTATTGTGTTCTGCTTATAAGCCCTGTAAATTTTACCTAACTTAATTAAGAAGTGTACAAACAATTATTTTTTTTTGGTATTAACAAAACTTGAAAGATCGAGTAAAGAAATCATTTAGGATTTATTTTTTTTCCATTTTCAGAGGCAGTAATTTAAGTCTTTCTACTGACATTTAGAGAAAGGAATAGAATATTTTTCATTTTAATTATGAACAGTGTTAATAACTATGTATATATGGTGCTTTTTGAATTTGATGTGATTATATTGAAAACAATATTCTCCAAATTGGTTAATTTTTTACTTGGCAAGAATTGGAACTGCCATTGTTTTCTTCTCTTTCTTTCTTTCTTATTTTTCGCAGGAGGGTAGTTCCCTGGCTGGGAATCGAACCCAGGCCACAGTGTGGAGAGCGCTGAAGCCCAGCCACTACACCACCAAGGAACGTTTTTTTTTTTTTAACAAGGGCAGATTCTCTAGGCAGAGAAGTGAGTTCTGAGGCTGAGGAGCTGAATGTAGACTAGAGAACTACTATTTTTAATACAAAATTGTATCTTTGGCCCAGAAGTAATATGCCTAGGACATAAAAACAGAGAAAATTATGCTCCTACTTATATGACATGACTTTCATGGAACTTAGCTCCAAAGTAGAAATTATCTAAAGAAGCTGAATGTTCTTTTTCTTCCCTGAAAAATGGCAAGTTAACGTGTGTAGAACAATCTGCCCTTCATACCCCATTTCGTCTCTGGGACATGTCTGCACAGGAAAACAACCCTTGTAAATATGGGCCCATTTCCTATCATTTGTTTGGCAAGAACATGAAGCACTTTGCATTTTAATATTCTTTAATCACCTGTTATATTGCTTCTCCTAGTTTTCTAGTGAGTCATCACAATGATTTAAACTATTTTACAGTATGTCAGATTGGGAAACCATAATCCCAGCCAGCTGTTAAGAGAAATGACTAACCAGAATGTCATTTCTCAAAGTAAATTCCATAGGGCACTTATACTGAATGTGGGGGAAATGCTCGGCGGCTGATAGGAAATACGTATTTATTTTTTGGAGATTTACATTGCATGTTAACTTATTTAAGGCTATGAGAAATCCTATATATATATTTTTAAAGTTGCAATTCCTTATGTTTAGTTGTACTTGAATAAAAAATCTGTTTTCCTTAAAATATCTGGGAGGAACAGCAGGTAAGCATTAAGGTAGCTCAGCCATCAGTAGTTTGGTTATTTTACTCCATAGTGATCGGCTTGGTCAATTGAATTAAGAACTTGGAGATTAAATATACAGCAACCGATCCAAGTTTTATTTAAGATACAGTAAAAAGGGTGTATATAGAGGGCATTTCCTAGCTCCTAATCTGCCCTGACTAGGTCACATCATAGGAGATTTTCATCTGGTTGCTGACCAAATGAGAAAAGAGCTATCCTGGAGCGAGAATGTAGGTGAGGTGAAATGCTGTTTCTTGTGACACACAGACATACGTATGTGCTGTTTAATTTGGCAGTACTTGATTTGTGTCACCCACAGAGGGGAAAACGTACTACAGAGCCCAATGAGATGGCACTACTTATTAGACACTATTGTTTGTAGGACAGAATACCTTTTTGAAAGGTTAAGAATAAGTGAGAAACTTCTTGGGCAGGTTATCAATTAGAAAAGCTTTGTTTCACAGGTAATGAAAACAACTGTCAAAAAAAGAAAAAACACCACAAAAGGTGATAAGACCTACTGCATCAGAGAAAGACTTTCTAACAGAAGAACGTGAAATAGAAGATGGAATATTACCTTATGATCCACCGGCAAACAACACTTGATTTAGAAGTTCTTGGATACTTGGTAGCCTCAAAAGACCCTGAAGATCCAGTCAACAAAAATCTTCCATCACAAGCTGTGGCTGTGAAAAAAATGACGATTAATGTTAGACAAAAACAATCTTGGAAGGATTTCTCAAATAAGGTAGGATTCAAATTGGCTAATGAACGCTTCACAGAACTGAATCTGAATGAGGCTATTTTCCAAAACGGAAATTACCAAATGAGAGTAGAGTGCTCGCTTCGGTAGCATTATACTAAGATTCAAAAGAGAGTAAATCAGATCTCATGCTTAAAAGTCATTGGCTATCTTCAAATACTCTTGCATACCCCATTATAGAGTCCTTTAGAAAAGCATTTTATTTCTAAGCACCAATCCTTGAGCTGCATTTTTAGTATATCCTTTCATTTATGTAAGGAAGCAAATATATCTGAATTGTAAACTTCCAATTTAGACAAATAAATACCCTTTTTTGTCCTTTTCCCCATTAAAGTGGAGCTAGATTGAATTTTAGATATCTGCTATATCCTAAGTATATATCCTAAAATAAGTGCTATATCCTAAAATAATCAGAATATGGTCAAGCAAATGGTACATATCATGCAAGTTGCCTCTAGAGAAGTTTGTTCACTTAATCTATTCTACCACATCACTCTTGCTTCTTTTATATGAACTTGCTATCTAGCTCAATATTTTCATTCAATATTTTTGAATATGTCTTATTCCCATGATTCCTCATTTGCCTCTTTAATTCTTGTGGCACATTTATTTCTTGTACTTCTTTTCAGTGTCATGTGTTAGTCATTTTAAATTTATATTTGAATCACTTCCAACTAGATTTCATCTTGAAAGCATGAACCAGGAGCCACACCTTAGTGCTTTTTTATTTTACACTTGCTATGTATAGTATGTGTAAAAAAATAAAACCCTTTTGATTTTCACAAATTTTAGTTTTTCTTATTTTCTGCATACTTACTTAGTTTTCTTGATACTGTATTATTAATACAAAATAATAACTCCTAGAATGTGTCCTTTTCCTCCTATTAAGTTGTTAATTCCTCACATGCCAGAAGCATTGATGGAGGTCAGGGGAATCAAAGAAATTTCTCAAATTAAATTGCTACTCTTGGAATCTGAGTGCTGAAGAAGCTAATCCTATTATGGATAGAAAAGCCCACTGTAATGTTATGTAGCAACTCTGTTAAGTTATAAAATGCAAGCTATTATTATATAAGATCAAATATTTTATATGGGTGAAAAAAATGAAGAATTGGGCAGCACATAAATACCTTGGTAAAAATCTTGGTAAAAATCTCATGTTTTTTGGTTGATGTTTTACATTTTTTGGTATATTTTTTGAAAAGCATCTTTAAAAATCCCTTTGGTAAATAAATTTTAAGATTCAGTGTCTGTTTAAGAGCACTGCCCTAGGAATTGATTGCATTAGCTTATGAGTTGATAGCCTGATTCTCAGCAGGAGACAATAGCAATAAAAAATAGTAACGAACTGAGAAGAGAAAAGGTAATAGCCCAAGATGCGAGGATCCCATTCTGAACAGTCTGTTACAGACTAAGGAAAGAGAAAACATTGTCACTTGTTGAGAGGACTGAATCTCCTTTTGTATAATACTGGAGCAAACAAAGACAAGGCTAATTTATATGATTTGAGGGTAAACAGTAAACTATGTGACTTTTTAATGCAGAGCTTAATACTTTTCTAGATGGAAAAGGAACTCTCTTTTACCCCGAACTCCGCCCACCACAAATAATGCCAAATAATTGAGACAATCACTTAGCTTCAATGACCATGGAAGTTAGAATAATTTGCTTGTATGTGTTTGGTAAAGCTTTTTAATCACAGTTGGTCAAGAAATATGTGAACTCCAAGACTGCAGGCAGTGCAAGACAGTTCACTGCCATCGTAAATAGTTTGTATTTAAGGAGGTAGAGCCATCTACCAGCCCTAAAATATAACTGTTAGAATTTTTGAAGTGTTTACTGTGTGCCAGCCACTGTTCTAAAGTCCTTATATATGTATTAATATAATCTCCACAATAACCTTAAGAAGTTATAGGTAGGGAAACTGAGGCACAGAAGGGCAACTGAGGCATGAACTCCTGCATGCAAATAAAGATTAAGAAGGGTATGTCCGAGGGCAAATGAAAATAAAATTGCAATGGGATTGAACTACTTACAGTAGTAAAGGTCAGAATGCCAGAGTATTATTATTTCAAGATACAGGTTTGTGTTAGGGACTCTCTTATCTATTCTCTCAGTTAATTTCTGGAGGTTTCTGGAGAACCTAATTTTACATAAGACTGTGAAGCAGGATAACCTTTCGGAAAAACAGATAGAACCCAGCCGTGTCTGAGCAGGATTGCTGAGTGTTCAGCGTTGTCACGTTTTAGACTACAAGTGCTTCCAGTGCAACATCAGAAGACATTCTGAGTGGGACATAAATGAGCTTGTCAAACACCATGGGCGGTTCTGTGGCCCAGTCTGAAACGCCGCCTGGGATTTATAAGGGTGTGATCTTAAAACCCGCTGAGAGCTCCCCCTGCTGGCTCAGTATTTACTAATTGTGTATTTGCTCAGGGCGTTGGGTTCTCCAGGACGCACAAATCGAACTTTGGTGGATGGGATCCATGCCCATCCACCCGGGTCGATCGTGCACCTCTCGGAGGCCTGCAGACAATCCGTGGAGACACTTGCCAGCTTCCAAATAGGCCTGAACAGTGGCCTAAAGGCTGTGAGTCAGCATCTTTTCTTCTCCCAGGTCAGCTAAAAAAGTGAACTTTCCTGCTGATGCAATTCTAATCAGAAGAGAAAAACAATTTAAAGAAATCTTGGTTCAGCTACCGTCAGCTATAAGCTGTGCAAACCTAAATAACTAAAGGCTAAAAGAAGAAGCTGTGTGAGGAAGGGAACATTAATGTGACTATTAATAACACAAACTGGAATTAGACCTCACAGCTGGAGGGAAAAAAAGAAATATGGAGTGAGCATAGGTCAATTTCACGTAGACAAAATTCTCTTTAATTTCTGCTGTGAGTATAGAGTGATGGACAAGGGTTTTCACGTGGAAATCATGCTATTAGAGCTGGTGCTGAGGTGAAGTCACTGGCTTTTGGGCTCATCATCATTAATAATTAAATGGTAAGTAAAACAGCTTATATGTCTGAATCCTAGTGGGATAAATACAGATTAATTGATTGATCTGTCCATTTCCTTATATCACAGATTCTTCATATTTATTTTCTAAAATAGATTAAAATGCTAATTTAAAAATACAAATAATGAAGAGAATAAAGAAAAATAGAAAATGGGGATCTAGGAAATTAAGAAAGTTAGTGACATGGATGGCAAGTTGATGGTAGAGTTAGCACAAAACCTCCCAGATACTGCAAAATAGTGATGCACGTTGATTTTTCTTAATGCTATTATACTTCAGGGAATTAGTTTAGTTTGAATACTGAGGCTCATGTCTTGAGTTTATAGTGGCTCAGAAAAATAGCTCATGGCTTTGTAACTTATTTTAGAGCAAGTTGTCAACACTATTAAGCTATGTCTATGGTTATTTTTTATATTAATTTATCATGAAAATTATTAACTTCATGGCAGGAAAGACCAAATTACAGATGTGGTTAATTTTCTGATTATTCAATTCATTTTATACATTTTCCCCCCATTTAATGTTATTGATCATCATTACTCAGGCTTTTAAAGTTATGTGTTTCACTTTGATATACATTATTATTTTTTAAATATACATCAATATCCTCTGTATTACCTCATGATGGCATACTTGTATCATATTCACCCTGAAGAGGCTATGGAAACTGCCTGAAAACCATAGCAGAAAGGAAGGTTTATTTCTTCTTCTTTGAGTAACTTAGTTATATAAAATAGATTAAAAAATATTCTGTAGCCTGCACTTTCTTCCAATATGCTCTGCGTACACTTCAAAGTATATAGTTAAACTTGGAAGGTTCGAATTTTATCCAAGAATATTTGAATTGAGATTTCTCAGTAGAAGCCTCTTTAGTTAAGTTGGCTTTTAAAAAAATGTTTACCAGTTTATTATATAATAAAGCATATAGGTGAATAGTTAGGGCAGGGCAGGGTCTGGTAGAGTCCTGAGCTCAGTAGCTTCTGTCCCCATAGAGGGCAGTGTGTCACCCTCAGAGTCTGTGGATGTGCTCGTTAACCTGGAAGCTCTCTGAAACCCATATGCATTTATTTAAGTTGGTGCTGGGACAGACTAACTGCCTGTCTTTTAAAGTATATATCAAGTGGATAGGTAATTTGTAAAACTTAGTTGTTATTGGAGTTTCAGCTTCAATCAATATCAAGTAAGAGCAAAGTGAAACAAATAATAGAAGAGCAAAGTGTGGCAAGTAGTAACTACAGCCCTTACACATTTCAGGAACTAATTTGCTCAGGGTTAATATTAAAACTGATCATAACCCGGGCACAAAAAAATATTTATTTCATGCTTCCTGCTTAATTTTTCAAGAACAAATTATAGGTTAGGATTATTCCAATAGTTCTTCACATTGCTTATTAATCTGTATTTATACTTGTGTGGTAATCTTTTACGTATATGCTACACAGGTACGAAATGAAGAAATAATTCAAAGAGGAAATATGTTTAAATTACTTAGAGCCATGCTTGGCATATAGAAAGTACTATTTAAGCACTATTAGGAATAAAATTATTATTACTAACACCCCAAACAGATGTCAAAATTTACTCATAAAACATATTTTATTCATGAGACTTCAAAATCTTATTCAAAAATGATTTTCATTATTCACAGAATCACAACATAGTTTTTGTCTGTTGTTTCTATGCCAAGAGGCAAAGAAAAGCAACAATTAAAATCAAGGAGCAGAAATTACTGATTTAGGGATGGTGAAAATGAAGAAAAGAAAGGACTGATATTATGATACAATGATGAAAAGCATTTAAATTCCTCATAATTAATTTGGAATAGTTTAATACGAGATGAAAAAGAATGCCATTCTCTTCCCCCATTCATGACATTGTTAACTACTACCCTTATCATGGTCATCAAATGAAATTCTGTTTAATTAGCTAATTTTAATACTGTATAATAATGTTTAGGAAAATATTAATTTAATTTTTAAAATATTTTGTATTAAATTGTAATCATGGATATTGGGATAGCTTATTCTTCAGGTATCTGAGGGCTATGTGTGTGTGTTTGCACATGTGCATGTACGCATAGTGAGGGTCTACGTATACGTACATAGTCTATGGTTTGTACATACGCGGGCTGTTCGGAAAGTATCCAGCCATGTAATATGAAAAATAGAGGCATTTATGGCTAAAATTTTTTCTGGACAGCCCTCATATATATACACAACCTGTGGTCTATGTATATACACATGGTCAATGTATATATATGTGGTTTATGTATAGATACATGGCCTCTATAGCTAGTGGACAAAGTTGGGAGAGGGCATTACTTACCACACGTTTTGCTATCTTCGTCGGAACCATCTGGACAGTTTAATTCTCCATCACAAAATAAATCAATTGCTATACATTTTATAGCATCAGCACAAGGCCTCGAACCAGGCAGGCACTCAATTGAGACATTTCCTTTAGAAAGAAAGAGTGACTTTATAACTTTATTGCATAGTAGATTTAATTCTTACTATTATATAGACATTTTGGATATTTATTATGTAGGTTTTGTTATTTAGGTTCTTACCTGTAGGCATATATTTCAATTTTCACTAGAAGTATTTATTTCATTGAATGAAACAGTCATTTGTAAACATTTAGAATTTTACAATTTGAAAAAATTTTCTTCATAGATGTTAAATATGAGTATTATCTGTTTTGATTTTCACTTCATAAATCAGTACCACAGTTTGCACATTTGGTCCCTAATGTTTACATCTCCTAGGATTGTTATGTATGTTACATGTGGCAATTTATTGGAATGTTTTTGACATCATTAACCATGTCAAAAATCATTTATTTCATGCTTCCTGTTTAATTTGTCAAGAACAGTATCAGCAGTATCTAGTAATTACTTCCTTTACTTATAAACATATTATTTGAAAATGTAGTAGCTGAGGTCAAGGTTTGTATTCTGCAGAGCATAATATGTCAATGAAATCCATTTTATAATAAAATAAAACAACATTTCTAGCACATTGCTATATTGAGCAGTGGAAAAACCCAAGGCTATTTTGTTCAATATTTCTTCACTTGCCCAGAGGCTGTTAGCAGGAAATATGAAGTCATGCCCCTGAGGAATTCTATGCCATGCTCTTGCCACGATCTGACCAATTTGTACCTCTCAGCCTGTCCTATCCGTCACCTGATCTTTGTCCACACCCTTTCATATAGAGATGCACATGGAAACACATTTCACTTCTAGAAATTAACTTGGAAATTGTAAGTGCAAATCTAAAAATGACATATTGTTATATTGTCACTAGATAAAGACATATGTTTTTATTTTTCAGAGCAGTGTGAGAATTTGAATATTTTTGTCTGTGGTTAGAATAAGAATAATGCTTTAAATTTTTTGAAAAATCTTTAAGCTCAATAGCATTTTTTTGTTGTTGTTTTTAACCTTACAACCAACACTGCACTGCCATCTGCTGGGTTTTAAACACTTATTTTACTCTGAAAGTTCTAATGTTCCATGAAATTAATTGGGAAAATGAAAGTGCTTGAGTCAATAAATTTACTAATTAGAAACATTTATGGACAGGGTTACTGAGTATATATATATACAACTAAATTAGACTTCTGTGATTAGTTCCAATTAAAAAGGGTATAAACCAGTGGGAATTCCATGGATCACCTAACATCTAAAATAACATAGGATAAAAATCAAAGCCATCTCCAGTGACAGAATACCTCCATTTGAGAGAATTTTAAAAGTGATAAAAATTGTATTGAATAAACCCAAATGCGTATTATAACTATTGATAGCAATGAGATAATCAATAGAGTTCCTAATCATTGAGTCCCTCATCCATGAATGGCATAGTGTTAATAGTATTCCATAAATGCTTGCTAAATAAATGAACAACAATAAAGCTGTATTAAAGAAACTCTATGTTCCATTTTAACAATAGTTAATAGAATTCTGGGTACTCAGCCTTTGAAAGGATAGATATTAGGGTATAGCTAGGAAGATGTATGCTTTTGTCTGTCCTAATACTTCCCAGAGAACTTGACTTTCTGATGCTTCTCGACTTTTCAGTTGCCTATTAAACTCTGTCGATCCAATCTGAAAACCAATTGGCAAGAGGCACCACTTGGGGTCCTTCGATCTCATTAACGATCATTCATTTACTCCACAGGTATTTATTGTCTATTTATTTATCACACATTTTTAATGAATGCAGGCAAAAGTTTGAGTAAGACAGAGCCTCTATTCTCATGGACTTCGGAGTTCAGCGGGAGGTTGGATCATTAACTAATTAATTTTTTAAAAGAGATAACAAAGAAAGTGCATGGGAACACCAATGTTTAGGTAGTTAGTTTCTTTTCAGGCAAGTATTGAAAACATGTTCACAAAAACTAGGTTTTGAAGGATGCCTACAAATGTACCAGGTGTATATAGAATGCACACATGATGATCTGATGAGCACCATCAATATTTTAAAAAACAGATGGTTAAGATGTTTGTGAAAGTCATGGAGGGGAGGGAGTTTGGTTTCAAATTCTAGGGGACGTTTTTATCTTTGCAAAATGTTAGTAATCTTTTTCTGTAAGCAACGGCATTGAAAGTGTTTAGATATGTGTGTGAAATGATGAGTCCGTGTTTCCCAAACACAATTCTGGCATCAAGCACAGATTCCTATGGGAATGGGGGCAATCTGAGAAGCTGTTGCCATGTTCAAGGTGAAAGTTGATGAGGGTTGTCACTCTTGCACTGGTAGAGGAGATGGGGTATGAACTCAATTGCTATTTTACAAGTCAAATTCGTAAGTGTTAGTGGGCAGACGTGCTCCTCACCAAAGGGACATGGAGAAAAGGGTGCTAAGAATGATACCTACACTTTTTGGAGTGACCAGTTAAATTACTAATGGTCACTAGTTACAAGAGTGAATATAAGAGCAACAGATGGTGGGATTAGAAAATGACTTGAGTTTGAAGTATTTTAATTTGAAAGTGGAAATATTCTACTCTAGTTTATGTTATACTCTCTATTTCTCCAGACTCTGTTTAATAAAACTTTCCAGCTGCCACGGTCAATGAAGAAGGAGAAGCTCCTCATATTGAAACCAATATGGAAAATACAAATGTAATTGTTATATAAGAGTAGTATGTTTTAGGATTTTGTCAGATTGTATTTTTACCTCATCTTCTGTCTCCCTCTTCTTAACACACACACACACGGATGATGACAATTCCCCATTTGGTAAAACATTAACTGTTACAGAAATTAGCCAGATGCCAGTTTTTTAAATGACCTTCTGTTCTTCAAACTAGAGTTCTTTGACTTGTGGGTTACTTTATTACTTTATTTAATGTCTGCTTTGGTTTTTCTTTGTTTCTAAGTCTGTATTGTATTTCTCATAAGAGAATTTTCAGCAAGGAAGTTAAATAATTATATTTAAAGAGAACAAAAATTGGTTCTGTTTATTAGAAACTAATCAAATTACCTGAATACTAATTACTGTTATCTTGAGTGGGAAAAACACCTGCACATATTTTTATGTTTATATGGTGTCTTTACTTCAGGATATTCATTTTCTGGCATATAATGAAAACCCACCAGTAAATTAGTATTATTTAGAATTCTGCAAATAGAAGGTTTCAATCATCCATTTGTATTTGTATCATGAAAGATTCCATATAAACTCAATGTAATTACTTTAGCATTGTCCAAAGTCACAACAATTTCCAGTGATTTGTGGGGAGGAGCCTCTTGTGCTTACTTGGGCAGGCCCTGTGCTGGACATTGTGGAGCATGAGAAGACTGAAATCTATGTTGTTTTCTTCCTAACCAGTTATAAGAAGTGATACATGCAAGATAATAATTTGAAAATCATATTTTGGAAATCTTAGATGATTATTTTCCCTGTTATTTAAATGAAGGTAATAATTTATATTTACTTTCAGTGGCTAAAGCTATTTGAGACAAATTAAGCTGAAGATCCTTATAGCTTACTAAGTAGTAGAAGTAGAATCTGAATCCCAGAATGCCTACCTTTAGGGACCAAGTTTATTTCACTCCATTATATTGGAAAAGAGATATCACCTTACAGAAATTCTCATCTGCTTTGATAGAACAAATTTAATCTTTTTAACAAGACTATGGCAGTCAATCCAAATGAAATTACAGTGGAAAGATACTTTAATAGTTCTGATACCATGTGCATAGGGATGTCTTACATTAGAGAACAGTGCTTAGCAATATATACATGTTGTTTTCTCAAATGCAGAGAAAGAAAAACACTTAAACCAAATGCATCTGGTGTCAGATAAAGTCCCTGTGTTATAGTCCAGGGGCAATCCAATTGATGAACCTAATTCTACCTTACTTTCATTTGACCCAATTTCATGTCCTTTACTAAATCAGACAATTCTTTTTCTTCAGTTCTGCAAACCACTCCACATAGTGAAATTGCAGCAAGATTGTATTTGTATGAAATTGAGAAAGCCCTTGATAGTGAAGCTTTTGTTTTTCTGCCATCACTGCCTACACAGTAAGCAACAAAAGACTAGAACAAGCTGCATGCTACAAACCCTTCAAGCATTTGAACAATTGCCCAGAACAACCCCTCTAGGTGCTCTTTCGAAGCCAAGAAATCAATCAGTGTAATGCAACCTTAGTTCTTGTCTTTCTGTTCTAGTGTTCCAAATGGCTTAGTAAAACTTTACAGTAATTGGCAACAAAGGCAGTTGAGCGATAGAACATAATCCTCATGGACTTCATACCTGCTATCACGTAAAAATTTTCTTTGGCAGAATTTATAATAGTATTAATGCCAGGTATATGATGCATGCATTTGTTGATTTTTCCCAAACTCTGTCTTCCAGGCATATAAAAATGAGAATAAACTTAACATCCATGAAAGGCATATTCATAATAAATTATGGCTTGGAAACTGTGGTTTTCAAATTTAATTGCCTTGTTCTCCTCTATAAATCTATAGTATCTTGCCCTAAGAGAAGAATAAATGGGAACAATTATTTGGACTCATGGATCCAGTGAAAGAATGAATATGATATTTTGCCACCTACTTACCTTATTATAATTCTTTGAGGATTGAATAAAGTAATTCAATACAGTCTCCAATAACAAGAAGCTTCAGAAATGAGTTTTTGGGTCAAATAAATGATCAGATTAAAATGAGCAATACTGAGTGCAATCATCTTATTTTAACCTTAGTTTAGTTTTGGAAAAAATCTCTTTTTAAATAGTATCTGATTGCTTTTTTCTTTCTTTATTTCTAAGTCAGAGGTTGGAAGGGAGTAGGGAAGCTAACATTGCTCACATCCTTACTTCATGCTAGTCATGAATCAAGACAGTGCAGTACTATATGTATTCTCTCTCTTAATTCTCATGATCGCTCTGCTAAGATATATATTTTAATCTTTATTTTTCAGGCAGTAAGTTTAAAGTTTTAAAAGACTGGGTAATGTGGCAAACACTACATATAGTGTAACTGGTGATATTAGTAATGGGTTCATCATGCCTTTTCAGTGATTGAGAATTTTATGTTACTTTTTGATTTTCATTTTGAATATGAAATGCTTAAATAAAGTGTGAAAAATAAGATTAAATGTATGCTGATCCCATTCCTATAGTTTACATGTAAGAAAGGAGATTTCTGCTACACTTCCCAAGAGAGAAAGGTAAGGCAAGAGTATTATTACCCTATTTTCTCTGTACCCCGTTCGCCGTCTCCTTTGGCCAGAGGAAACTATGCATATGGTTCAGCCCCTTCTTAAACTTTTAATGGGTATGTCTTCAGGATAGTAAGGAGGAAAAACCTGTTTTAAGTCCAAGAATTTCTGCTTTAACATTGATATTTTTCCTCCTAAGTCGTTCCATGTATTTCTCTTAGGACATATTATGTACCTAAGAGGTCCTAGATAACTGTGGGTTCTAAGACTCACTCAATGAATCAATAAACAGACAGACAAATAGAAAACAAGGCAGTAATTTGCATATTTGTTGCTGACTTTCAAAATTTTAGAATTAAAATACATTAAAATTATTTTTTCAGTTTACTTTTAGACTAAACAAATTAGCCATATCAATCCTAAAAGCACTTTTTGAAAGTGTGTTGAAAGGTGATTTTTTTACATGCCATAGTCTTCCACATTGGAGAAAGGATTATGGGCTGAAGAACAGCTTATTTTTCAAGATGGTGTGCTATTATACAAATAACACCTAAATATAACACCAGGCAGGCTATCCCACCATAAAAGATCTCTATGGGTTTAGAGATATGATGTTTGTTTTTTTCATAAAGCATTTTAATGATTCATGTATCACTTCGCTTTTGAAACATCACACCAACCCTTTTAACCAAGAATTTTTCAGCCTTCTCAGGAGGGTATTTTACAGTTTCACAAATACCCTCTCTTTGTATGAATATAACATTTGATATGAATTTTAATAACATGAAAATGGTGATATTAGGAGCTAAAGATCTATGCAATATTGCCTGTACAGAGTTTATCTAAAGAGATTAGGGACACATGTGGGCCATTCAATATGAAGATTAAGTTAGGACCAGAGAAGGCACTTTAGTTATACAGCAGGTTCACAAAAGCACAGCAAAAATTTACCAGAAATCCAGATAAATTGTCACATCAAAGATACACACCAGGAGTTGGCGTGAAGTAGGCACTTAATAAAAGAATTGGTAAATGAATGAATTCAAGGCTACTTCGGTACTGGTTTGGCAGCCGGTACAGGTGTTAAGAGGTTTGATAATAAAAAGAATCTCATTTAAAACGGAGTCAGAAGCCCTGCAGGTGGACCTCTCACGTGCACCAACACTCCCTGTACCTTGCAGACTCCAGAAGGGGGAGGAAAGATCTTCTCCCCACTAGCAACAGGCCCAATCAATGATAAACCACCATGACTCAGTCAACTGGAAGCCACTCCATGACTCAAGTCAAGGGGAAGCCACTCCACTTCAAACTCTCGTTTTTCCCAATGGACGCCTTGTTTTTAACAACTCCTCCCAACTCCCCCTTTTTCTCTATAAAGTAACATTCTTTTGGTTTTGCCATAGTATGCATGTCCCAAATTGCAATTCTTTTGGCAATTCCTGAGTAAACCCATTTTGCATAAAATAACTGGCTGTTTTATTTTTAAAGTTGGCAGAGGAGAGAGCAATATGTCTAACTTGTGTGCAGAGAGAATAATCAAAGAAAAATTTCTTCACAACTGCCGATACCTACATTTTGACTCTATTGGTGGCATTCTTAGCAATAGGTGATAACCACGATTCTAACAAAGAGGTCGGATAATCACGTCACTAACCCCAACTATGTTGTTAACTTCTGGTGTAATGTTAGGCTAAAACTGCAAACTCATGCTCTAGTTTTCTTATCTATAAAACAGGGATAACTTTAACAGCTGTGTTATCAGAGAATTCTCAGGAGCCTAAAATGAAACATGAGTGAAAACTTTTTTAAATTGCGAGAAATAATATTATAAAAACTGACCTGGGGGTTCCAGAAGACTGCTAGTTGTTAGCTTGTCTTTAAAAATTAATGACATTAAAATAACTATTGCATTTTAAAGTGATTATTAGCAATGCTATATATTCTTTCTGTTTAATATTTAACTTGACAGTTTTTAAATATACTGTGAATTACTAGTATCTATTAAGAATATATTATGTGTATCTGGATCTAAGAAGAAATCTCATGTTTTCATTGATCTTTAGAATTATAGAGCAGAGGTTTTTAAGTCATCGTTTATTAAATAAAAGGTGATGTTTTTAAATTATCAATCACTAAACATAGGATTCATTAATTTTATAACAGCTGTAAACTTATATGTTCTAGGTTAATCTGATGTTATTTGAAATAGAAGTTTGGGATATGCTTAGATCATGGGCTTTAGTCCAAAGGAATCACTTTCAATTCCTGAATTTGTCACTTAATAACTGTGTGAATCTTTTTACGTGGAAAAAATATTACCTCTCTATAGGATTATTTTGAGAATTAAATGGAGTAATGTTGGTAAAATATAGTACCTTGCCCAAGTAGATACTTAAAAAAATACAGAGCTTTAAATATTATAAAATGGTCATGATTATAGACAGTACCAAAAGTTATACATTTGTAGTCCTATAATGATTTTTTACTTTAAAAATCAATTTATATAAAAATTTGCTATTTGGGATGACTTCTGAAATATTCAGAATAATTTTAGTATTCATAACCTATGGGAAGCAGATTTTCACACGGGTAAAGAGATATGTTCCGTGATTGTGGTAGTGGGTAGAGCCAGGATTAATGTTCATGTCGTCTGACTTCATTTTCAATGATTTTTCTACAACAGAGTAATTTTATGTTTTAAAAGAATTCACTTACTTCTAAAATTATTGATAATTTTCCAAAGTAAACTCTTTTGATAGTGGTATGATTTGATAAAACAAAACAAAGTTCTAAATTTAAAGAGCAGTAGTGACCAATTTTAGTTAGAAAGATGTGGAAGAAAATGCTGGAATAGAGCAACGTTAATATTAAGTCTTAGGTTATTCTTTCCAAAGAGAGTAGTACATTTTGAAACTTTCTCTTATTCTTGGTGACCTTACAAATGTTATGGCATCATATCTAAGGCTGTATGATCAGAACCTCATTTTGGGGTCATATACACATGGACATGCATACTCACACCCATACATGTATACATATTTTATAGAATTTGGAAATGAATATTCTTGGCAGCTATAACTAGGCATTATGAACTCTGCAATATTCTGAACTACTTTATTCCTAAATGGATGTATTCTTCTTACATTTTAATATAAAGACTAAATGTCTCAGAAAGAGCTACCCATGAGAAATGAATCCTTCTTTAATGTCAATGGAGTTTGATGGTCACCAAGTTAGATTTTCAAATGCCATGGTACTGACCTGAAGTCGTTGCAGGGCTTACTGTAGAGAAATTCTCCAAAGATGCTGTAATAAATGTAAAGTTGATTTGAAGCTCGGTGTCATAAAAGGCATATATTACAAAACATTGAGTACAGTTTAAATATTCATTCAAAGGACATCTGATGCTTTCGAGTTCCTGTTTTATCCATTATCATGCTAAATGCTCCTATTATTATTTGGTTGTGATACAGTTGATGAATTTTCAGAATCTGTATAGTTTCTCTATAAAATTTACCTACACAAAAAGTTTGCTTTATTTTACCCATTTAAGAAAAACACCTATTGATTCATCATAGTTATTTAGAATAATTTATATTTAACACAGCTAATACAATATTACACACAAGATCTTGTCAAACCTAGAAGCAGTGGTGTTGCATTGGAACATATGGAAAACATCACAATAATCTTGCATATAATAATATGTGCTTGGAACTAAGTACTGTCTAAATATAAACTGCTTTTCATATTTAAAAAAACTATCTTTTTGAACAAACAAATAACCCATGGACACAATCAATAGTTTAATGTTTATTTGTGGACGAGGGGAGAAAGGGGAGGGGGTGGGAGGGGAGGGAGGGGAAGCTTAATATAAGGTGATGGAAAGAGAAGTCACATTAGGTGGTGAACTTATTATACAACAAGCTGACAATGCACTGTTGAATTGTATGCCTGACACCTATGTAATCCTTGCTAACAGATGTCACCCCAATAAGGCTAACAATAAAAATGAATTTAAAAAAAACCAAAAAAACTATTTTTTCATCCTTTAACATGTTTAATAGTTTTAAAAATATATGTATTTTTGGCATGACAAAACTATGACAACTGTGTAAGATATAAAAGAAACCAAAGCATATCTTACACAAAACCTTCATCTAGTGATTTTTTTATTCAGAAGAATTGTATATGGTAAGTGGGTTAAGAGGTTGTTAAAATATTTCTTCATGTCTGCATTATTAAGTTTCTACATGATATATAACAGTTTCCTAAATGGTATATGATAGTTTATTGATGAAGATAAGGTTTATACCATTGTTTTCATAAAGATAATAATATTTTAATTTTATTATGTTTGATTATACAGTATACTATATAAAAATGCGAGGGATTTATGAAATTCTTGACCAATTTTAAAATGTAATAAATTTGAAAATTCACATGATACAAGTGAATGGTAAACTTAAATACCTTGGTATCATGTTTATAAAAGTGTTTGAACATAGGTGAACAAATTAAATATAACTTCAACTTGTGGAGTAGGTTCTTGAATTGATGTGATATAGTTGATTGCATTCAAGGTAATTATTCTAAGTTAATTCATAAGATATTGTTTTATCAAATAAAATATATTTTTTAATACCACAAACTTTTCTCCCTCAAATAGCTCAACTGTAAGGGCATCATGAAAGTAAGTTTTAGGCACCTGTCAATCCATTTGCCATAATAGACCTCCAGAAAATAATTCACATTCAAATGAAGATGGCAAAAAATCAACGTTCTAGAAGAAAATTGACTACTGAGAAAAGTCAGTTTACATTGTTAAGAGATAAAACCATTACAAACAAACTCTAGTATAATGATTAAAGCACAGACATTAAGGTGTGACCACCTGGGTCAGAAACCTTGATCCAATCCTGAGTAGCTGTGTGATTTAAGGTAATTTACCAAAATTATCTGTGTTGGTCTTCCCATTTACAAATTAGGGTAGTAAAGATACCATGTAATAGGATCGATAGAAGAGTAAACGTGTTGATAGGTAATGCATCTGTTCTCGCTAATAGTGGCAGTAATTTTCAGTTGCATCCAAATCAAAGACCCGAGAGAATCTGCTCCAGCCGCTGTGCTAGAGAGTGCCAAACTATCAATAGAAGGGGCACTGAGACTATTAGCTGTCTTCTCATTGAATAGGCACACCAGGACTTATATAGCAGGAGACTTAATGAAAGAGAAAACTGTGTTTGATGAACAACGTTGCGAAGAAAAGCAACTTAGAGGTACACGATTTTCTATCTACTATTACAAAACTGAACAAAACAAAACAAAACACTTGTGCATGTTTTTATATATTTGATTTAAAGGCAAACCTATATTGACTCGTCTCATTCTGTGGCAAAACTGTTTGAACCGACATTAGACTATTTGGAGTTTGCCTTTAATCCACTTGACGTGGATATTTATATGTTGATTAGCTTTCTAACCTTCCAAAAATTCTGACCAAAACATAATTGGTCCCAAGACTTACACATAAGAAATTGTGAACCTGGATGGGTCTGGACAATTACTATTGTTCTCGAGCAAAATAAACACACAAGGTAATTAAATATTCGTTGAATTGAACGGAGGATAACTGGAATGGAAAACTTAGAATAATCTAAGCATTAATAAGCATACAGTCTGCTATTAATTTTTGATGTCCTACACCTTTTCTTTATTTACTTTTATCTTAAAATTATTTTTCATTTTAAAAATAAAATGTTCTTTGTGTAAATAAATAACCAGGAGGAGTCAAACTCATCGGTCCCTCTTTTCCCATCCTTCCCTTCCTTTAAGTTCTAAATTAGAGACTGGACTTGCCACTTGACTTTGTAATCTAATAATGTATGTTTCTCAGAAAGTAGTGAGTGTAACTTTCTGATGGACTGTTTGTAAAAAGGTTGTGCTGGACTAAATGCCAAGAATATGATAAGACCACATACATTTATGCATACCCATATTTTCAGAACCTTTTTGATATTTGATACTTTACAAACTTTTCCTCATTGATATATTTCTTCAAATATGGTTTCTCTGTATTTCACATTTCTCAGATAAATGTGTTACCTCAGGCAATAAGACATGTTCCTGAATTCAAGGGTGATCCCACTGCTTCCCTGGTATATAGCTAGAATTTTAATTTCATAGCTTAATGATTCAAAGAAATCAAATAATGTTCAGCGATACCTGTGATATCAATGCTGTTCAAATCAATATGGAAAGTGACCAGTTGGCTGGATTTATTTGCTTCAATGCCTTGAACCAGTTCTTCTTTTACATTTTCATCTGACACCCACTGGGCAAAGTAAAGGTCAAATATGACTATAACACTGCCATTTCTGCAAAGCAAAAGGTAACATAGGAGGAAAAAGTCAGCCTTCTTGATTCGTGCCCAGTTCATGTACTGAAATTCTCTACAGTTATCACCTTGTTAATCCTCATTACACCTGCACAAGGTAGCTTATGTTCAATATTATCTTTATTTCACAGGTGGGAGAAAAAGGAATTAAAAGACTAAATGCTTTCCAAGAACACAAAGACAGATCCAGAATTGGAATCTGAGTTTTCTGAGTTCCACATCAGCACACAAATTTCCAGGCCAGGCTGTTTCCCAGAGTCATACTGATGTCAAATTAAATCACATCATATGCTATCATGACCTTTATTCTTATTTACTGTTTGAAGATTTGGAAAGTGTGGATTTCTAATTTTTCACAGATGATTTCTAAATAGAGGAAAGTCTCAGGTAGTTTCCCTGATTTCAGAGAAAATTTTTCTCTGTAGTTTATGAAGGCCTGATAGCAAGTTTGTAGCAACTAATCTGTATCTACTTTTTCTTCTCTATTCTTCATGTAAAGTATCTACATATGCTCTAAATTTAAAGAATAGAAAGAAGACAAGCATACCTGAATTATTGGGGGTTTTGAGGGTATTCATTTTCATTGTCGAGGGTTGGGATTATCCTGCCTACATCATCTCAAATTGTAAGATTAGAGTTCCATTATAATGGCCCATGTTATCTTCCCTTTTATTTTATTCCTTGCACTGCAGCATGCATTTAAAAAGTCCTAGTCACTGGTGATTTGTTTACAGTTTAAAGAAATGTGAAAGTAGATCAATTTTTCACCCAATAGGGCTACTTGAGAGACTTTGCTTTCCTACCTACATGTCTACTTCTCTCATGCGGTGCTTTTGGGATACAGCTACTTGGGAGACTCTGGCTCTGATATTCATGCTGTAGTCCTCAGTGAACTGGTGGCACTCAGGGTATACTCGGAATCTTAAGACTAGGGAGAACCAAATTTTGCATGGTATGTTTACTTGTTCCAAAATTTAGGCAATTATACTCATATCTTTGTGATATCTATAACTTATTGAGCTTCTTGAAGGATGTTGTGAACTCCAAAAGAGTTCTTTGTGTATTTGTTCACGTACCTACTTGAAAGAATTTAGAACAAATGTAGTGTGTTTGCTTTTTCTTCCCTGAATGTACACAGGATCGAAATGTCCCAGAAAGATCGCATAGTATGTTCCTTCTTAATGTCTATGCTACTTCTCAGGTTTCACAGTTTAGCAGAAATGATTCCTTTCTATGTAGTTGGTTTTTCATTTTCGAAGTAAACAGGATACTCTGATATAATAATTGCATATTTCACCTCTATTAAATAAATTATTTAAAAATGTTAAAATGTTTAATTTTCCAATTATTGATTAAATCATAGTAACCAAACAGTAAATGAGTAGACTCTTGCTAACTAGTTCAGGATTTCCCAACCATACCCATATGTGGAATCACTTGATAAGAACACATTTTGTCACAGACACTGTTTTTATCTACTCCTCCACACTTGTTAATTTTTCCATTGGCTACGCTGGCCAATCCTTAATTTTATTTGAGAATAACTCTTCATTTTCTCATAGAAGGTATGGCTTCTCCAACTATTCCTCCTATCAATGACAGTTTTATTCATGGGCATATGACCAGGCCCTGGACAATGGACTATAAGTAGACAATTATGGGAAACTCATGGAAAACTTTTCCATATCTAATAAAATAATGGCTCCTACTGGACTAGTACTCTTATTTGTTGAACATTATTATGTCTACATGTGATTGTTGAAATTGCCACATCCCTCTTGATACCATGAGGCAAGCTATAGTTGGCAAGCTATAAATATAACATAATGAAAAAAGGAATGCATCTAAATTATTGATTATGTCACTGTTATTGTCTGAGGGCTGTCTGAAAAAAATCCAGGCATAAATGCCTCTATTTTTCATATTACATGACTAGATACATATGACTGAATAACCTCTAGTGAAACCTCCAGATTTCTTGTGATATCAGATGATAAACACTTATTGTTTAAGGCATTTTTAGTTATGTGTTCTGTTAACTGCAATTTAAAAAGTTCTCACTGACATACAACTTTCAGGCCTCATCCCGTATTTATTTAAAAAGAAGCTCCAGAAAAGGAAGAGTATTTTTGCACCTGAAGTTGGCCTAATTGTCATTTTAGAATAAGAAGATTGAGGCTCAGAATAATGTGGGTAACTGTATTGAGAGTTACACAGTTTATTAGTATCAGAGATAGGAATGAAATCCAGAGGCAGAAATCCGTCACCCAGGTGTGTTCTTATATAGCTCTCATTTCCCATCCCCAACACCACCTCTGTCAGTACCATTATGAACTATTAGTATCTGTCAGAGAAAGACAACATAACACGTTTACCTGGGTACACATTTACAATTACCTTGCATCGTTACCAGAACTTTATATCCAAATGGGGGAAATAGCTAGTTGAAGGTTTGTTTGGGTGGAAAGACAGATAGTTTATTCCTTTTATACTTTCAAGAGATGAAATCTTCTCCCTTATCTCCTGCCAGCTCCCCAAGCTCCGCCCTCTCCTCTCTGCCTCCTCCTTCTTTTCCTTGTAATTTTGTCTCCTTAATCACCCTGCCCCCAACCCTCAGATAGTTAAAGGGACAGGATTAAATATGATTAAATAAAGTGACAATGAATAACATCCTTTAATTTTTCTGTTTATAATTCCACATCTCCTTATCCTTGGTGGCACAGTAGATAGTTTTAATTCTGACTGAATCTGAGACCTTTTTTTAAAAAAGTAATTTCTATGTGTTTAATTTGACTGAACACTTGCTTTGATTATATTTAAGGGAGTAGAAGAGGTAAGATGTCCTTAGTAGAGGAGGTATAAATCTGGAATATTCTATTCCTGAGCTAAAGTAACTGGATTAGTTCATCCTCAGGCATAAAACATCCTTTGTATGAAAGATGTGTTTTCTTAGTTGTGAATTATAAATTGCATTTAATAATTTATGCTTTGCAAGGACAGGAGTTACAGATCCTAAATTCACATACAATTGTATTCTTTAAAATTTGTTTTCTTATTTAGTGTAAATGTTGAGATAAGAGAGATACATTATAGTAAAAATCAGGAAAACCAAAATGAACATTTGTGCTTCACCTAATAGGAACACTAAAGCTGTTATTTTTGTAGTTTAGTAACGATCCTCTACCACTTCTCTAGGATTGATTTTATTTATTAAGGTAAATGAGCATTCTTTAGGAAAATAATAAGGAAACAGTGGCCATTTTCTTTTCAAAATATTCGTTCCAGTGGAGTATCGGGCATTTTTTTTAGAAAAAGCAGATAAATGCTATCATTGTAAAGAGAGCCCATGTGCAATAAATCAAAATGTTTCTTATCTCTTATTTTCCTTAATGACATTGATAACCTCTAGGCTCGCTGAGTAAACAGCAGTTTTTCTTTACTAACTTTGTGACTCATCTGTGCTCAAAGGGCACAGTACCTTACAGGTTGCCCCAGAGAGGAACGGCACATTATTGCGAGACCCAACTGCTAAATGCCCTCTGAGTCAAAGCGCTGGCCACAAGGCGCCGTAACAGAATGTTCCCAGAGGGGAGCAAGCCATTTGTTTGACATGCAGAACGGCTATACACACAATGCAAATACACACGCGTGCGCACGTGCACGCACACACACACACACACGCACGCACATGCACACACACACACACACATACACACACACGCATACGCACACACACACACGCACACAAACACGCACACAAGCACATACGCACGCACGCACATGCACACACACACATACACACATACACAGACAAGCACACACATGCATGCACGTGTGTACACACACATGCACACTTTCCACAGGGCCAGGAGTCGACATTAAATAGGAAAAGGTAGGTTAATGACTAAATTTAGTATTCTAGGTGCTATAATTTGACCATTTATATGTGTATATGGTGTAAGTTTAATTAAAAATCATTAATAAAAAATAGGTTATTTTCAAGGATTTTTAGATGTATTTTTCACAGGTGGGAGGATATTGTTAGTTAGTTGACATCTCAGTTCTTTCTGTTTCTTGATTTTATCAATTGGAATTTAAAATTAAAAGAATTTATAAAGCTAATTAGGAGTCTGCCACTTTTTCTCTGAGTGAACCGTGTCCTTTTATTATGTGATTATTTAAAGTAAACTTGAATGTTGGCTCATCACTTTCTTTCCTTCTTCTGAATTTCTGTTCCCATTCTTCTCTGTTTCCCAGAGTACTGACCTGCAATTTATCTTTAAGTTTCCTTGTATTGCATCTTTCAAAAACTTACTTCTGATTTAAAAGTAGTTCAGATTCATCTAGGTGGAAGCATTTCTACACTGCTGGAGTACATTATTTGAGAATCATTAGAAAATATGTATCAAGGTTTAGGCACTATATTGGTCTCCTAGGTAGCTATAAAATAAGAAAGGGGAAAGAAATAATTCCTCAGCTCAAATACTTTACAGTTTCAAAAGGTAGTGGTTTTAGCATCTAAAGAAATAAAAGATTACTTATTAATATGAAGTAAAATGCTGAGGTTTTGACAATCTACCAGGCCTATATGTAAAAGTCTACATTCAGCAAATGTTTTTCAATCTAATAAAAATAAAGTTATCCAGCATATTCTAACATGTGAACATGAAGAGTCCCATTGGGAAAACTATCCCAATACACTCTGCAAGGCATACTGTGCTTTCTGTGGACGTCACTGGGCAGAACCCAGTGACGGAGAGGTCGGTGCCTGAGACATCTCTTTTCAAATAGCATTAAAACCTTTGAGAGATAAATCGGAATTGACGTGTTAACGCACATCTCCACATTCAATCCTCTACAAAACTGGAAACGAGAAATTGGTTCCACTTACTCCAAAATAGACAAATAGCTTAAAGTGGAAAAAAAAATCTTGCATGCATGGTTTTACCCTCACATAATGAATATTGCATATATGTTTTTAAAAATAGCACTTTGAGAATGACCAAAAAAAAAAAAAAGAAAAATGATCGTTTCTGAGTCCGCATGTCTCCTTCTAGTCCTGATACTGGGCAGTGAAAGAGGCTATCAGAGATGATAAGCCCTGGAAAACAGGAGGAGAAGCCTCTGTATTGTAGTACGAATGAAGACAGTAAGTAGATGGGGGTAGGGCTGTCTGGCTGGCTAGCTTCTGGGACTCAGGTATCATGAACATACAATGAAAAAAGGAATAGTAAATAATAGATGAATAGATGAGAAAGAAGAAGAGAAAAAAGAATGAATGAAAAAGAAAGGAAGAAAGAAAGAAACTTTTAAACCCTTTTTTTGTATAAAAAGATGAAGCTTTCGAATTTCATTTATTGTGTCTTCCACTGATGGGATTAGTTTTATTCCAACAGGAAATGGCAAGGTCCTAGTTTTTTTTTGTTTTTGTCCATTAAATATTCCTCATTTGAGCTTGTATCACTGTTTGGTATTTTTAAAATATGATCTCTCTCTTTGTCTTGGCCTTCTTACCCCTATTTGGTCACTAAAAACTAAGGATTCTTACTAATGCCATGTCAAGACTTGTGTGAAGACCCTGTGCCAGGTGTGTTGTCTCTAGGCTCTCTGATTCAGTTACTTCTAGTCTGAGATAGAAGGTTAGCCTTTTTATGAAGTCAGGCTCATTGGCTTTCTCCAATGACCTAGAGCCCTTATGGTTCCTACTTGAAAAAAGTTAACTGCCAGACTCCTATATTCTACTTCCTTCTGACATAGCAACGTATCCTTAAACAAACCCTCAATGCCAGCCAGATCATATCCTCAACAGTCTCCCCCAACGCTCCTCAGACTGTCTCACATCTTTCACAAAACTTTCCTTGACCCTCTTTCATGCATTGACACCCCCGCTTCCAGAGTACTCGTTTAGACTGTTTTGAATTAAAATTCTATTTTAACAGAAACATTTTTTTTTTATCTATAGGACATAGGTTAAAGGAAAACATTAACACCTAATGTAGTACTTGCTATATCAACAAGTATTAAGTAAATGGTTAGTTCATTTGCAAGGACTATACAGCACATACTCTGAGCTGGACTTAACTAGATTCTGAAAATACGGATATCAAAGACACATTCTTTGCCCTGAGGGAACTCATCATTGAATAAGAAGGCAGGCAAATTGAGAATCACATCACAGTAGGAGGATGGTTACTTACATCTAGGTACGAAGGTGCTACGTGAGCAGATGGAGGATATATCGAACCCAGACTAGACTGTCAAGTAAACAACTGCTGAGGAGGTGACATGGACTGTTTGATTCTTAATGGTTTATAAGGATGGATTGTAAGGAGAGATGCAGTATAGAGTAAGGAGGAGATGGAGGTCCAAGCAGTGCCGAAGTACAAAGAAGAGAGAAAGCAGATGCTTTTGGGGGCCTGTGGGTAATACGGTAGGGCTGGTGTGGAAGCCTGCGGGAAGGACAAACAGAGGAAGATCAGAGTGAGTTTCTGAGACTAAACCCCAGAGACTACCTACATTCAGGGCAAGGGTGGCCAAACTTTTGGCTTCCCTGGAAGAAGAAGAATTATCTTGGGCCATACATAAAATAAATTAACTTGGAGTTCCCTGGTGGTGTAGTGGCTTAAGGCTTCAGTGTTGGCTCTGTAAACGCTGCAGCCTGGGTTCGATTCCCAGCTGGGGAACTACCCACATACAAAAAGAAAAAAATAAAATAAAATAAATTAACTATGGCTGGTAAACTAAACAAAAAAATCATAGAAAAGTCTCATGTTTTAAGAAAGTTTATGAATTTGTGTTGGGTCGCATTCGAAGCTGTCCTGGGCCACCTGTGGCCCACAGGCCATGAGTTGGACTAACTTGACTTAGGATAATGGCACTAAGAAGTAGTCTCCAGTTATTTGAAGGACTGAATTATGAATATAGAGATATATTTATTCTGCAAGAAAAATAATAACTAAAACCAGGAGCAGTGGCTGAGAGCCAAAGAAATAAAAACTTGGTTGAGGATAAGGAATAATTTTCTGGTAAGTAAGTTATAAAGAAAACAAAACCAAAACAAAACACAGTAATAACAGTGATGTTCACAGTGACATTGAAAATGTATTCCTAATTTTTATCAACTATCCTGATACGAAGGCATTTGTTTTAAGCAGCACGAATCTCCTTCTTTCATTGGACGAGAATGCACTTCCTTCCGAGGCTGTGGGCCTTCCAGCCCAGAGCAGGCCAGCAGAGGCTGGACGATGTCACGTAGACCCTTTCTCTCTCCAGCATCCCCATTATACCAGCTGTCGTGAACACATGAAGTGAGACCACTGCTCTCTGCTCAGGAGTTCACATATTGTGAATTCACTTTGGAGTTGTTGGTTTGGAGGTTTTTCATTGTCCATCCTCTCTGACCGTGTGAACTACCTTCAGTTGCAGGACACCAGCAGCTTAAAAACTAACACTTGCTTACCTCCCTGGTCAAAGGAGACAGACAGCTGTGGCTAAGGAACATTGCCACCAGTCCAGCTTACTTAGGTGGTTAAGTGGCGTAAGTTAGGCTCCCCTCGGCTTATCTCGGCTTTCATTGTTGGGTCTTCCTCCTGACCCAGACTTGTTATTTCCCGTGTTATTTCTGTAGGAAGGAGAAGTTTCCTCTATTTTTTAAAATGGAACTCCTTCCCTTTGACGTTTTCCCTTTTTAACTGTGTTTTATAGATTTTCACTGGCATCAGAATTCCATGCTGATTCACCCCCTTATTCCAAAGGCCTTACGGTAGTTTGCTGTGAACAAAACTCCTGACTGAAATATCCATAGTGGAATTATATCCTGATCCTATTAATAATCTAAGATTCATTCATGTATTAACTCTCACTTTGCTCCAGATGCAGGACAGTCTTATGCCCTCTGGGTACAAGTAAACAAGTCCCTACTCTCTTAAGATTTAAAATGTAAATGAAGGATAATGAGCAAGCTCTCTTTCACAGGTTCAGAGCAGGTCAGACACTCTCTCTGTATCTACACACGCTCAGCCTCAGCCCTCCCCCCCACCCCCAACCCCCGCCCCCTAGGTTTCTCTGCAAGAGTTTACCCTCAAGAGAGAGAAATATCTTAACATAAAATCAATCATCTGGATTATTACTTATTATTTGCTACTAATCTGAAAGTTTGTCAATCCTCAGCAAAAGTTTGAAAATTTGAAATAGTCCTTTATTTCCAAAAAATACAGTGATAACATTTTCCAAATCTTAGCAGAAAGATGATCTTTTTTTGTGATTCTGTGCTTTCTATCAATGTAAGATTTTTGGCCTGTACTCACTCAAATCGTAAAACTCTTGAGTTTTTATATTCATTTTTCAGATTACTTGATTGAAAGATCTCATCTAGCTAAAAAATAAAGAAAAGATAAAAAATAGCATATTTAATTTAAGATTTGAACTTTTATTAAAACATTTAAGCTGTTATCTTTGTATTCTGTTTAGAACTGGGTTAGGGGCATGCCCTGTCTCTGTGGTGATGAGGCTCATAGGTTTAAGCATCTTGGGCATGGTACGATTATGTATTAATTTTTTTCAAAGTAAGAAAACAGGGCCTATGTATCTTTTGGCAAGTAGTTAGTGAAACTGTTATGAACTTCTAAACCAGCTGAAGAGAGACAGTCTCTTACCATTTCCTGAAGGTCAAAAGCAAGAACTTTGAAATCCACTGAATGTTTGTCTTGCAAATTCGGATTATATGTAGCTCCTGATGTTATTTTCAAAGTCCCTCTGGCTTCATGACTCTTCCCAAATACTGCATCTAAATGAATTAATAAGAAATAAAGCACTAACAATGTGAATTTTAAGAGAGGATATGCATATTCCTGTTAAGACACAGTAAAGTTCTTGCTTCCTATGTTGGTGCTGTGGTTCTTTTGCTTTTTTATTCATGTTTTATAATCAGCTGCTTTTCCCCCTATCTGGTTGTTTTAAAAGATTAAAAATTAAACTTTTTCTCTATCCTAATTTTTTTTTCCTTTTCTTTGAAGTCTAACCCACACTCCATGCTTCCAAGCCTTTTCTTTTCTTTTTTTTGACTATTAAGATCCCTGTTGGAATATACAGGAATGATCAACTCCTGCCAATTATGGGAACTTACTCAGAGAAACATGGTGAGAAATGGACCATTAAAAGTTTTGTAGTTGCTTTCAGATACTTCTTGAACACCTAGCATCCAGGGACACTGCTGGTTTTCTATATGTGGATTGCTGTGAGGATTTCAGTGTGTGTGTTACTTTGAAACATAGTTTTGAAGCTACTTCTTTCATGCTAATATTAACAATTATAAAATTGGGAACGTTGTTATTCGGGAAGTTACTGAGAATACTGCAGAAAGTATATTATCTCAATATGAAAAAATGTAAGGAAAAGGTTAACAAAGTGAGTATAAACATGGGTGCTAAAATGTGCCATTAAGTCCCGTGTAATGCCTTTATCAGAATATTTTCTTTGGTATATATTTATATTTTAAAAAATTGCTTTATTGGCAACTCGGACAATGATGAAATCATTAGTAAATGCAGTCATAATGACACATAATTCTCACATAGACTGGGTGCAAGAAGATGTTATTTCTTCTTTTCCCAGATGGATAAATTGGAGCTTTGATTCAAAATGAGAATATTGGAAGTGGCAGATACAGAATTTGGGCATAAGATTGACTGACTCTAGAAGCTAGGACCGACACATACTACATATTAACAACAAACTTCTCATTGAGAAGGGATATTAGAAATAATATTTCAAACAATAAATATGCATTTAGGTTAGTTATCACTACATAACTGATGTAACATACATTATTTATGTCACATCATATATTTTTTAATATTCAAAATTATATTTAGGTTTGCATGCTTAACTGTGAAAAACAAGGAAAAACTAAGACAAGAAAGGACAAGAAAAGCTGTCTTGGATTGAAGGAGACTAAGGAAGCACGATAACTGGATCTCACTCATACGTAGGAGTCTGCATTGGGTCCTGAACAAGTATAGGACATTAGTGGACACATGGGTGGAGTTTGAATAAAGGGTGCAGTTCAGTTAATACTATTGTACTTATGTTAATTTCTTGGCCATAACTTTTGTGCTATGGATACACAAGATACTGACATTGCTATATATATAAAGACAGCAATCTTTGCAACCTTTTGTAAGTCTAAAATGATCTCCAAGAAAAAGTAAAACAATGTATTAAAAGTAGTATGTCTATGTCTTCCAGTGTTTTATTATAGATTTAACTTGAATTACTTTTTTATATTCATTTGTTCACTATTAAATAATATTAATATTTTTTTGGAGGTGAAACCAAGAAACAGTCTATTAAAAAGAAAATAAGGTGAAACAAAGAGATAGTTTATTAAAAGGGAAAGTACCCTCTTAAGAGGTAGGAGCAGGGCAAGCAGGAGTAGCTCAAGGACCCGGATTAATGAGGCTTTGGTAGTTTTATTCTCTTCAGTTGTAAGGTATATTAATATTTACAAATATTTATTTTCTATTTTACCAGTAAGATCACTAACTTTTGTTTAATTTATTTAATTATTCATATAATCATGTAAAATATCCACAAGACCTCTATCTCTTTAAAATATATTCCTCATATATGGCTATAGTATTTTAATAAAACAGGAATTATATTGGAATTATTTTGTAAAACTATAAATCATATTTATTGCATTTTAATTAATATTTATTATTAGAGGAAAACAGCTAACTCGAAGACTGAGAATATTCTTGGTAAAACCCAAATCACTCATATTAAAAAGTTCAACATTGTGAGTTCTCAGAAAGAACTAATATGCCCATATATTTCGCAATTTTAAAAATGTAAAACTTTTCTCAGAAAAATGAATTCAATACTCAAGTTATTGCTTTGTTGGCAATTAAACATAAATCCTTTAAATGACTAAACAATAAATAAAAGTAAAATTTCTAGAGTTGAATAATTTGGAATCTCTCCCCAGTAATGGTGAAAATTTAAACAAGCTACTTAAATTCTCTCAGATTCATTGCCTATAGCATAAGGATAACCAGTAACAACTGACTCACAGGTTTGTTGTAACAAGAAAATACGTTTGAAGATCCTTGAGAAGCTGCTGGTACATATGATTTAGCTCTAAATAATAGTTACCATTTCTTATTTTTTTTCTGTTTATCACAAGTTGCTACTCAGGCAACTAGAGATCTTTATAAGTCTACATTTACATCCACATTTTCTTATATTGCTGCAATTAAATTTGTGACCTAGTAAGAGTATGAAGATATCATTCTCTAAAAGTGAATAATATTTTTTTCTTTAACTTTCTTTTTATCGACTTGTGTAGTCAACATGTTTTAATATGTTTGTAATTTAAACTCTATCAGAATTAACCCACAGGCTATGAAATCAACTTTGTTACATGTTGAAACTGAGAAACCTAATATTCTTTATTTATAAACTTAGTCTTGTGCTAGAATTATGAATTAGGTTTCAAGTTATATAACAACAGATTTTTCTAATATTCTCCAAAGTGAACGATAGCAAAACATAATGCAACAAAAAATATCTTGTCATGAAAGCACAGCAGTGAATAATATAAAGTGGGAACACTCATCTGACAGTGCCTTCAGTAGCCAGCTCCATGTGACTTACCTCTTTCTGGTCCCTTGATTGACAGCCAAGATATTGCAATTAATCCAGCACAGAGCACCACCAAAATGACAACAAGAACTGCAAACATAGCTTCATAGGTGTTGAGAGAATGGTGCCTTGAAGGTACACTTCTTTTTGACATGGTTTTTGACTTTTGAAGGTGTGCTAATCTAAACACTGTAAGAGAATATAAAACACTGCTGGAGAGAAAAATCTCTCAAGTTTTCAAAAAAAATGTGGAAAGCAACCACGTAATTCTATGCAGTGTTACCAGTCTGTAAACGAGTTGTGTATGTCTCTTGGGCAACAAGTAGCATGTCTCTACACATTAAGTAGATTTAAAAGGTTAGTTAATCTTTAAGAAAATACAGTGAGTAAAGAGATACCTACAGTTGTAAATGTTAATCAACTGAAGAGGCCATTTGTTGAGATGAATGAAATTACATGTATGTTGTAAACAAAAGTGACACGTTATCATTTTGAAAACCATTAGAAAAAATATAAAACTCATGATAAACAAATTAGTCATTAGGCACATGCATTTGATACTTGTAGAGTTCCTAAAAGATCAATATTCTGTGCTCTGACTCAGGTCATTATTAAGGTATTTCTCTTGTTCTATGTAGGTGCATAAAAGTAACTTTTATGCACAGGTATATATAAAACCTAACATATGTATTAATATCCACATCTCTCTCTCCCTTCTACTCTCCCTTCTCCTCTCTCTTTCTCTTTCTCTGTATATATATTCTTACTGAAACAATCACAAGTTTTGTAATCTTCATCATATCACGCATGTGAAATTATGCAATGTAAGACAGTATTGATTTGACTCAAAGGGAAGTCCAGTTAAGGCATCATATGGTTATACTTTATGGCCTTGTGCAGTTATCAATAAATGGGAGTAACTGCTGTGAGATGAATAAAACATTTGTTTCTATTTTAAGAAAGCATTCTGGGTAGGGAAGACATTGCTCATTTGCCATGGACTTTATCTTTATAAACATGTCAATTATTACAAGAGAACAGGTTTGATAACCACACTCACTACTGTAGATTTACACTTTCTGGGAAAATCGGGACTGTTTTCTGACAAGTAAAGTACAGATTATCATTGGAACTTGCACACCTTATGTACCAATGAATCAAGAATTCAAAAATAAATAAAATCAAAACCTATTCTGAAGTAAACTCATTTGACTTTTGTTTGGTTAAACAAAACTGGACAGAGGTAGTGAAGTCCTAGATTAGAGGTCATCAATACACTAAAATATTGGCATATGATAATTGGATAAAATGAGTAATAGCTACTTTCTTCCTTGTTAACCTTGAAAGGAGTAATAGAGTGTTGCAATCTGAAATGCTCACCATAAAAAGTAGAATATAAGCAAAAAAGTGTATGTCATGGGATATATATATATATATATATATATATATATATATATATATATAAAATTTATTTTTATTATTATTTTTTTACTTAACTGAGTTAATCCTAACTGTATTGTTAAGCACTTTGAAATATACATGAAATGAGAGATACCGCCTATGATGTTGGGAGAGGTTCATTTTACTTATCTTCTATCAGACTATTCTAATAATGGGCCAGACCATTCAATAAAATTGGAGCCTTGAGAGTTTCCCTTGAATATGGGGAACCAAAAAGATTGAAATACAATTACTGTTTTTTTCATTATAGTTGATACACATGCAATTACTTTTCAGAAAATCAAGTAGAACTATGTTTTATTTCTTTTGAATTAATCTAAGAGAAGAAGAAGACAGCAAAGTGAGTTTACATGCTTTGCTCCTAGCATAGGGTAATAATATATTAAATATAAGAATGAAAACCAAAAATTATATATTTAGGTTCAGAAATAAAATAGGCATTCATATTATAATTCTACTTAAATTTTATGTTTTAAGAAATTGTATTTCATATGTTCAAATAAATGAGTGGAATTAAAAATGCAACAGTTTATGAAGGACAGACTAAATATAACAGTTTATTGTGAAAAAGAACAAATCATATGTCTTGAAATTTTAAAAAGTTACTAAAACAAAATGGAATTTGCCCTGTCAGATAACAAAACTCATTCCAGAAATATAACTATAAAGAGTATATGATTTTGGTCCAGGAGTAGAAAAATATCTCAGTGTAATAAAATTAAAAGCCCACAAACAACTTCATTCACATGTAAAAACTTGATATATATATATATAGTGTTACTAATAATAGGTGGGGAAAGGATGGCTATTTAATAAATGATACTGGGTTGGTTGGTTGGTTATCCATCTCAGGATAAATACAATTACAGACTTACTTCACACCGTAAAGAAAACTAAATTCCAGATGGGTTAAATATACATAAAAAGTACAAAAAAAAAAATCAAGAAAATGGAAAGGTGTCTTTCCAGTGATAGGATACTGAAAGAATTCTTTTAAAAGAACTGAAAAATAAAGGAAAAATGAGGAAAGAGAATACTGATAAACTTAGCCAATAATAACACTGACTTAGAAAAAAGAAAGTAAAAAACCAAAGACACAAAGTAGAAGATTTCTTTCTGTTTTTGTGTTTGTTTATTTGTTCACTGTATATGTTTTACTTGGACAGCTACAACAGAGCAGAACTGAGGCAAAGAGTTTTGTGTGAGTTTCTCAAATTTATTTGAGTGACAACCCAAGGAAAGTTAATGAAAAGAACTGGGAAGTGGAGAGGGGTGGGGGGGCAAAGCCAAGAAAAGCTGTGTGTCACCAAGCCAGTTACTACAGTAGTAGACTCAGGAACATAATCTTGCCTGGGAGTCTGCAAGACTATGAGAAAAGTCCTCAGAGTTATCTCAAGTAAGAGGCAAGGAAGCAGGGATATTTATTCATCAAATAGCCATATTCTCTTGTTGAGGGTAGCTAGCTCCTAGGGCTGTAACTCTCCGACTTTCCGCTTGCCCTGTGTGTGGGTAGAACATTCAGGAAAGCCCATGTCAGCATGCCAAGATGAATGAGAGCACATGTAGAAAGGACCATTAACAGATTACCACTGAAAAACATTTCCCAGAATTTATGAAGGATTTCTGTTAATTAACATAAAAGACAAATAGCCAATTAACAAAAACACCCAAGCCGAACAAACAATAATAAAACAAAACATGGATCCACTAATGTCTATAGCTGCTCAACTCCAATAGATGTTTCAATTTGGTAGATATTATGAAATCCCAATTAAAACAAAAATGAAATATTATTACCTTCAAACATACTAGCAAAAAAACCCAAGAAAATCTATATTGCTTATTAGGAATACTTTTGGATATTCTACAGATGATTTTTCTCTCTGAAAAGATGTTGAAATGCTCCAGTGTATTAAGTCAATTAGCACTAAGTTTACTCCTGTGATTCATGGTTCAAAGATGACAGACCCTTATGAAATACACATTTTCTTGTCTCCAGTGCTGTTATATTTCTCTTCTCTGACTTCCCATATAATTTTACATACTATTCTAATCTAACTGAATAGCCTCTTCATATTTCAAGTGTGGCAAGAGGACAGTAATTGTCCTTTGTTCGAAGTCTGAAGACAGCTCACTAAACATCTTATCGGGTAAAAAAAAAAGGTGGTTTAAGACCTTAAATATTATTAAGCATTTTTGATAGTGAGGATCTTTAGGTACTTTAATTCCAGAGACTTGTTTACTAATTATTACTTTTTATTGTTTTGACACGAGAAGAAATTTGGCTGGATATAAAAATTTGGTGCCATATTCTTTCCCTAGAATCTTGTAGATGTTCTTCTGCTATTCTCTGACACTGAGTATTGAATTAATCCTTTTTTATGACTGTTCCATTCCTCTTTTGATTGAATGTGTATCATTATCAACCAATTTTTTTGGTGGGGGAGGGGCATTATTTTTAGAAAGACTGATAGATTATATATTCCCTGAGTTCATTCAGATGTCAGAAATCTTCCTCTTTCTTTTATACTTGAATGATACTTTTCTGGGGATTATATAAATGGGCAAATGACAAGTTTGTTTTTTTCTTGGAATTCAGAAAAGATTTTTCTCATACTGTTTTTCTGACATGGAACATTATTGTGGAAATGTCAAAAGCTAACCCTATATCTTATTTTTGTATGTGACATCTGTCTGAATGCCTAAGAATTTTTTTCGTACTTGAGGTTCAATAGAGAATAGGAGTTCCCTGGTGGTGTAGTGGCTTAAGGCTTTGGTGATGTCAATGTTGTGACCTGGGTTCGATCCCCAGCCAGGGAACTACCCACATAAAACAAACAAACAAACAAACAAACAAAAAACCCAGAGAATAAATTACCATTGATTAATCTGAATTGAGTTTTCTTGAAATGTGGTGTGCCTTTTTCATTTTCCCCTTCATCTAAAAATCAAAATTCCTTTATTAAGGTTTTGAATTTTGTTTTTACTGAATTTACCGGATACCGTACTGGGATTGAGGTACAATTTTTCTTAGGTTGGGTTCTCATAGTCATTTCTTCATACTTTTCTATTAATTGTTACAATATTGGTAATTGCCAAAGATTTTAATTATATGCAATGTCCAACTCTGTTTTCTGTTCTCTGATGCTATTAATCTACTTATTATTTCTATAATGCTGTTTATTCAGATTGCAATTGTTTTTCTTAGTTATAATCTTTCTCTTTTAATCTAATCCTCTGTTTTTATTACCTTGTTATTGAGCTCTTATTGTCCTGAACTCATTTTCTTATTAACTTATTGTAATATACAGAGGGTGCCAAAAAAGTGTATACACATTTTAAGAAAGGAAAAAGCTTAAAATTGTAATACTCAATATATACTGGTAACAAAAGATGAATACAAGCCACATTTGACTTCTGCAATTACAACTGGTACTCAAAGTGGTTTCCATCAGTGTCCAGATACTTCTGATTATGGTGAACTACTGATTGAGCAACTTTAATGAAAGTGCCCACTTGCATCGTTGCGCATGCTGTTTCAATGTCTTCCCAAGGTACCGCCAATGCAGCCAGTTTGCTATGGTACACCACATCCTTTAAGGTCCCCCATAGGTAAAAGTCAAGGAGTGTTAAGTCAGGAAAATGCGGAAGAAACTTAACATTCTTGAATTTCAAATACTTCAAAATAATCTTGTGCTCCTTGAATGACAGCTGTGCTTCTGCCATTTTCTTTGACTGTCCTGCATGTCGTATGGTGACACTAGCATTCATTAGCTTAATGCCATATTTTGAGCAAACATAATACTACATATTGCTACTGTAATTCAATTCAACTTTGAAAAGTAATGCATAGATGACATCTCTTAAAATGTGTATACATTTTGTTGGTACCCCAGTATAATAGTGTTGAAAATTTTACTTTGGTTGAATTTGCTTCAGTAATCTATTCTTTGGAAATATTTTATATACCATTATCTTTCTTTCTTCATTTCTTCTTTCAAGTTGTATTTACATGGGTACTATGCTATTTTTTTTTTTAAATCTGGTTTATGATTAACTTAGTCCTGGTAAGGCTCTTTCTCATGGTTTCCACATAGAACTGGTACACTGTCCTTGCATTTGTACAAGCTACAGTTTGAAGAATGCATACTGATGCTTTTTTTTTTTCTTTTCTATAAACTGAGGGGTTGGGAGAAGGTACTGAGGGAAGAGAATAAACTCATGTGAGGCTATACACAGTCTTTGTATGATGGCTCACATTTGTTTCTCTCTTTGGCAATTTTGTCAAACACCCTGTTAAACAAGGTTCCCTTGTACCAGTGTGGTTTTATTGTGTTCATAAATGTGTGTGGGATGCCACTTTGCTCCATACTCTTTCCTGCAAGTTGATGAGTGGCATTGAGAGATCACAAGCCCCTATGGTTTCCTCTCATTTCCCCTCAGATCTCTTAGTAGTCTAGTCACTTGCCACTAGGGGTTGCTAGACCTGATATATTTTTTTCATGATGCCTACTCCAAAATTTGATCTGCTTTTTTACAAACTGCAAGATATTGATGGAAAAGTAGAACTTTTTGGAGTTCTTTTCAGCAATACTGATGGGGACAAGAGGGTTTATAGGTGAATGATAGATAAAACAGAAATGTTGAGTCTCTTAATATTCTTATTATTAGACAAAGTTTATGCCATGAACTTTTTTGGTTTTGTTTTGTATTTGCTTTTTTTTTTTTCTTTTTTTCAGTGATTTTTTGACTGGCTTATAACTAATTTATAATTCATTTAATTAGATTCTAGAGAAGGATGTTTTAAGCTTCAGCTTTAATTCAGACTTTAGTCAAAAGTTCATCTAATATTTTTCTGACCTAAAAACTATATCAATTTTTTTCAGCTAAAACTATACCTAAAATTTAATTTAGGTGTCATAGTAAAGCTTCCTGGCTCTGAAAACATCCGAGTAAACAACATACTTAGTTTATGTCGAATATTTTCAGCTGAGCCAAAAGTTCAGAAATAGCTGAAGTAAAACTAATGAATCACTGCGGTAGTAATTAGTAAAAGTTTATTGTGCACACACCAGAAAGACAGTTTGCAAACCGGGAGCCCTCAAACCAAAACATGAAGAAGGCTCATGAGTATATTTTTATATGGCAGTGTACATAGTAAAAAAACAGTTACTGTTCACTCTTCATAGTGATTGATTATAATATTAGAGTTTTCAATAGTTACCTCAAATTGGCCTTGGGAATCAGTTCAAGTTTTGCTTATGATTTCCAGAGACATAAGCAAGAAATGACCCAGGTCAAGTAGCCTTGCAAAATAAACTAAATTAAGCCTTGTTGGTATGACTAAACAGGTTTTGTGTGCTCAGGGAATTTTCAAGGCTGGTTTGTTTTTATTTTAACAGCTGAATTCTATTTTACAGGACACATGAAAACTGAAAATAAAAAGATTAAAAATTCTTTTGATTAACAGTTATCACTAGCATCTTCTAACAGTTCCATTAAACAGGAACTGGGCTCCTCTATACCTTTAGGTTCATAGTAAAGAAAGCCTTATAAAATGTCACATACTGGAATCTTCTGTTTAAAATGACAAAACTGCAGTCCTTGCATTGCTAAAAAATGTATTTGACATGCTAAGAAAGTGATGTCCTGTTGTGGAAAAAGCACTAGACATGTGGACAGTAGACCAGCTCTTACTTACTCATAGACATTGACCCTTACGACTCAACTGTGGGCATTTCACTAAAACTTTTTGAGTTTCAGTTTTCTCATCTGGAGAACAAAGTTATGGATTTTAAATTCACTTTCATTTCTCAAATTTCACAAGTTTATGATATTCATGATCCCTTCCAAAGGAAAGTATGTGGTTTACGTCTTCTCACATTAAAAAAACCCTTTTACCCCAGATTTCTTTCAGATCATCACCTAAACAATCACCTGTGTGAGACAATGTCTTTTAAACCATTTTCTTCAGATTTTTTTCCTTCCTGTCTATGACTGACCTTTAATTCTCCTTGCAGCTTCTTTTTATCCTTCTTTTGTCTGACTACAGTAAAACCCTATTTACATTCACTTTACCAATGCAAATTCCTCTTCCTAGCTCTTCACCCTTTGTCCCTGCTCCACAGGTGGCTTCTTACCTTGCCACATGAAAGTCAGTCTCACCAAGCCTATCTCCCTAATCTACTTTTGTCTGCAAAGCAGATTAGGAAACTTTTGAACAACAGGTATTATACCAGAACATGCTGAACTATATAGCACTTAACTCTTTCCAAGGAGAGAACTCTATTCATGGCAGTCTTCAAAAATAGACCTGTATTTCAGAAACAAAAAATGAACGAGCCTGGAAGAGATTGGTTTTTCCTAGTGGGGGTTACCACACTTTTTAGTCAGTTAGTGGGAAGCTTTGAAAAGATAGCAGTATGCTCTTCCCTATCAGCTGCTAGTTTAGGTCATTTTCAAAGAAACCCCCTGTGTATCATGAATTCTTACCAATTCACAGCCCCATGATTTTATATTGTTGTGCCAGCCACATCTGTAGCTCAGGCAGGATTTATCTTCTCACCATGTTACTTTTTAACTTTAATCATCTCAGTGCCTGGAGGTCAAAAGATTTTTTTGATATTGAAAGAGAGTCTACCTACTTGTCAAATTTTGTCAGTGCTCTTTTATTTAATTGCCCTGCTATCATCACCAAAGTATTACATGAATTTTGCTTCTTCCACAGAATAAGATTTCAACATCAATCTGTAAGTTTTCACTGTCTTATTAAAACAGTTCCAGAAATCTCATCATCTTTTTTTTTTTTTTTTTTTTTTTTTTTTTTTTTTTTTTTTTTTTGTAACTGAAAGAATAAAGATAAGATACCATGAAGAAATCATCTAGTTAAGGAAACAAAAGTTTCCTGGCCTGGTCTAGGCCTCAAAATTCCCAAGAAAAACTTTGCAATTTATTTTTTATGATTATATCTCTTTGGATACCACCCAAATAAATCCATTGGATAATATTTTTTACTGGGTAAATGCATATTAAGAGTCTCAGTTGCTACATGATAGTGTCCAGGTATATATTAATAGAATACTTTTGGTTAAATAATGTACCATGCCCAGAATTATATGTTTAATGAACACTTTAAGTAATTCTGCTACTACTGCTAAGAGTTGGAAATAAACATTAAAAATAAAATAACTCACATCAATTCGAGGTAAAGCTTTATTGTTAGGTCATTGTTTAAGTATGCTAGAGTCAATGACAGAGGCATGAACTTGGTGAACTTAGAGATTAAGGAATTAAACAGGATAATAATAAATTAAGTTAAATTCCTACATTAGATCCTTGGATAGATTGTATCAAAATAAGAAAAATTTTACACGAACATAATTGTGGTAGAGATCATTCTCTCCTTCCTCTTTATAGTGGTGGAACTCCATGAGTGTCACCTGGGGGCCACCCAATACAGCCCCTGGTATTCAGTCATCTTTCAGTTTAGATGTGGCAATATAATTAGGATCAGGAACAATACAATGTCAGAGAAATAAATTTGTGCAACTTCATCACTGTACTGAAGCTGTTAGTAGTGAAGACTACCTAAAATTTAAAAAATAAAGGTATTTTTTGAAACGATTTAAGATTCCTAGCACATAAGCTATATCTATGCTGAACAAAGTTTGGTATGTTCACAATTTAATTAAAATTCAAGCTCAATAACCCTGTGATAAAAATAGAGTCTAAACTCCTCAGACATCTGCATCCTCTAGATGTTTCAGATCAGAAAATAAAATTAACTCCTAAGTGAAATGATCCGAATAGAGTGTCAGGAACTAATCTTGCTGCATGTGAATTGATCCATATTAGGAAAATAATTAAGAGAATGCTGTTATCATCAGCAGCTGTATAGAGGGTGCCAAGAAAATGTATACACATTTTAAGAAAGGAAAAAAAAACTGTATTAAAATTGTAATACTCAATATATACTGATAACAGAAGATGAATACCAATCACGTTTGACTTCTGCAATTACAAGAGGTGCTCTAAGTGGTTACCTTCAGTGTCCAGACACTTCTGATTAGGGCAAACTACTACTTGAGCGATGTTCATCAAAGTGTTCACTTGTAATGCTGCATGTGCCATTTAAATTTCTTCCTGAGGTACCGCCCGTGTAGCCGGTTTTCTATGGTGCACCACATCCTTTAAGGCCCCCAGAGGTAGAAATTAAGAGTGTGAAGTCAGGAGAATGTAGGGCAAACTCAAACAATGTTCTCACATTTTAAATACCACTTCAAAATGGTCTTGTGTTCCTCAAATGACAACCATGCTTCTGCTATTTTCTTTGACTGTCCTGCCTGTCACGTGGTGATGCTAGCATTCATTTGATTAACACCATCTTTTGAGTGAGTGTCACACTACACATTACTACTGTAATTCAATTCAACTTCGAAAAGTAATACATAGATAACATCTCTTAAAATGTGTATCCATGTTTTTGGCACCCTCGTATATATCATTCAGAACTACAGCTACATACCTCTAAACACACACATGCACACATCCATGTACAGCCACAAATACATTCATACAAACACATGTGTGTGCACGCATGCACGCATGGACTATAATTGCCAAAAATGCTACTATATTCCCCTTTGAGCAATTTGTTACTAAAAAACGTAAGGAACCTACCTTCCCTTAGCAGGATTGTTGCTGGAAGAAGTTGAGCTTGTCTAGCAACATAATTAAAACAGCACACTTTGTTTCCTGGTCTCTTTCTTCAGCTAGAATGAAACCAAACCTTTGTTGTCTCGGTCATGACCGATTAACACAAAGAAATGATACCTTCTCTCCTCTCTCCCAAATACATCCTCCCCTCTGGTTTCATTTCACCCATTAATTTCTTTAACACTTGACTAGCTGTCAGACAATAGATATACAAAACAGAAGGTGATGGGACACCTGCTTCTGTGGCTTATTCATGAAGTTAAGTACTTTATTTGAAGGGTCCTGTGGTCTTTTCTATATCTCTTATTTTTATCTATTATAACAGTGGCCAACTGGAATAATGTCATTCTGCTGCCACTGCTGTAGAATCCTAATGATTTTTATAATCACATATGTAGAAGTGACAGTGATCAGAGTGGAATTATCCACTTGTGTACATTAGCCAGACGGGCTATAACCTAAAGCTTGACAACCTTTCTGTGCATGAAGGTTGCTACACATGTGGTTTTTTGCTGATATGGAGGAAATGGCACCCCTCAAGTCATCTCTCACCTCCACACTCCTGCCCATCCATCTTTTTGAAGAGATCTATGAGTATGTATCGTTTTGCTGTTCATCTACTAACTATAAAATGGTGTAACTGCTACATTATAGTGGTATTTGTTTTTTTGTTTGTTTGTTTGTTTTGGTAGTTCCCTGGCTGGGAATTGAACCTAGGCGGCAGCACTGAAAGCACTGAAGCCCAGCCACTACACCACCAGGGAACCCCCTTATAGCTGTATTCTTAATTCACAGGAGACAACACTCTCATTTAAGTACTTAAGCTATTGTTAATGTTAGTGTATTTTAAGTGGGGCTCAAGACAATTCTTCCAATGTGGCCCAGGGAAGACAAAAGATTGGACACCTCTAGTTTTAAACAACGCTATTGACACTACCCTAGTAGAAAAGTATCTATCTTGCTCTATTGACATCAAGCTTGGCCATGATACTTTCAGTTTTCCTCCCTGTAGGTGGAAAATATATCCTGCCATATTATATGATTTTCTTAACCAATGAAACGTGAGTAAAGGCAGGTCATGTTTTTCTCCCTCTACAGTGAGAAAAGCAATTTCCCAGAAAGGGCTTTTATGTCAACCTAGGTCACAAAATGGAGTTAATATGAAGCAGAGTCATAGCTGACCAGCATTAGACACACACCACGGGCAAGACGTGGATGTCTGTTGTTGTGTGCCACCGAGACCTGAGAGTTCTTTTCTAATGCAGTTTCTAGTCTCTCCTGCCTGCTACAGTTATATTGGATATATGTTTATGCAAATGGGGGGGCTGCTGTTTCCTAAACACCCAACTAGAAGTCAAAACTCTAAACTTATCTTCTTGATTTTGCTGACAATGTTACCCTAAACAACTTGAGTTCTTCAAGCGTTAGCTTCTGCTTTTATGCAACGAATGTTTTGGATGAGACGATATTCAGCTTTGACATCACGGAGTCTATGATTCGAATAACCCTAAACACCATTGCTAAAGTCGCCATTTGCCTTATTTCAGGTTACTACAGAGGAATACCAAAAACTAGGTGGCTTATAAACAACAAAAGTTAATTTCTTACAGTTCTAGAGTCTAGAGGTTTGAGATCAGGGTGTGAGCATGATCAAGATATGATGAGAGTCCTCTTCTGGGCTGCAGATGGCCATTTTCTCATTATATCCTCACGTGGCAGAAAAGGGAGGAGAGCTCTTGGGGGCCTCTTTTTTAAGAGCACTAATCCCATTCATGGGGGCCTCACCTCATGACCTAAGTCATCCTCCAAATGTCCTACCTCCTAATACCATCACGTTGAACGTTAGCATTTCTACGTATGAATTTTGAGGGATATGAACATTCAGTTCTCAGCTCCATTATCCAGCTTAGTTGGAATGTCTTTCCTTTATTTTTATTTTTTTTTTATTAAATAGCTGGGGCTTGCTCTGTGGTTGGGCAAAATACAAATTCAATTGAATTTGCCATTTCTATGTGGTCAAAAAAAAATCTTAAAAAAAGATTTCAGCATTTGAAAGGTATAATAAAAATTTACAGATTTTGGTGAGGGTAAGATCAATCACTAGGTGTACCTTGCACAAATAAAACCTATATTTTATCTGACACCTTTAGTAATTTGATTTAGCAATGTTGTTATTCTTAAGGACATCATGCTGTAATGGAAACAAGCACTCTTGATCTCACAGCTGTTTGAAATAAGCTTTCTCTCTTGGAGTTCCTGTTAAGTATAAATAGTGTGACCCCACTGGGCAGTGAGGATGAAACTGCCAGTGGGATTCACCATGTGGATGACACTCCTGGATCTTAGGTACATTATAGACTTCATGGCAGCACATCCCAGCAATATAATCAGAGTTTCCTGGTGCACACATCTTCCTCTTAGCCCCAAGAAATATCTAGAGAGAATTTGAAGAAGTTATGGCTTTACCCTTCAAAGCTTGGTCTCTGAACATCATCAGGAAGCTTGTTAGAAATGCAGAATCACCCCAGGATAATTTATCAAGAATCTCCATTTTATACAAATCAAAACCACAATGAGATCCCACTCCACTCCTATTAGAATGACTATTATCAACAAGACAAGGAATAATGGTGCTGGAGAGAATGTGGAGAAAAAGGAACTCTGGTACACTGCTGGTGGGAGTGCAAATTGGTACAACCACTATGGAGGACTGTGTGGAGATTCCTTAGAAAATTGGGAATGGAGTTACCATATGAACCAGAAATCTGCCTTCTGGGTATCTACCCCCCAAATTTGAAAACCTCAGTCTACAGAGACTTATGTGCTCCAATGTTCATCACAGTGCTGTTCACGGTGGCCAAGTCGTGGAAACAACCAAAGTACCCTTCTATACATGACTGCATAAAGAAGCTGTGGTATATTTATACAATGGAATATTACTCAGCTATTAGAAAAGTCGAAATACAACACGGATGGACTTTGAGGTAATCATGCTAAGTGAAATAAGCCAAACAGAAAAAAATCAAGAACCATGTGACTTCACTCATATGCATAAATATAAAACTGAAAGCAACAAAGAAACAAAAACTCATGGACACAATTAATGGTTACAGTTTAGTGGTTACCTTAGGGTAAGGGAGGAAGAAGGTGCTAGAGGAGGGAGGGGGAGTCAAATATATGGTGATGGAAAAAGAACTGACTCTGGGTTGTGAACACATAATGCAACACATAGACGATGCACTGCAGAATTGTATACCTGGGACCTATGTAAATTTTACTAACCAATGTCACCCAATAGATTTAACAACAAAAAGAATCTCCATTTTAACAAGCTCCCCAGGTGAGATATATATGTGTATATATGTGTGTGTATATATATATATTTTCACATATATATTCATGTATATATATTCACATACACATACATACATATGCATTAAAGTTCTAAAAGCACAGAATTTTCAAAGCATAAAGTTGGGGAGACATTCAGAAATTCTCTTTCGTAACTGTTATTTTACATATCTGACTTGAGACCACTATACCAGTAATATTCAGAAACATCCCATACTAATAAATGCTAATATTTGGAATATTACTACTAATAGTAATACTAGTAAATGCTAATATTGGAAAACAGCCCTAATATAAGAGCAATGTGACTTGCTCTGTTGTTTAAAAAATACAGTATATTAAATGAAGTTAAAACGGGCTTTTGGGATTTGTATGGAAGAATCTGGAATTTGGTGTTTCAAGATGTTGGTCACAGTTTTCAGTGCTCTGTCTGGATTTTAAAGAAAAAGCAGTTTGCATAGAGTTTGAAAACATTGGCCTTTGAATCTTACGTACTTAGTTCAGATCTTGACCTTTTGTTAGTTACTCTAACATGATGGATAGTTTTTACTTAATTTCCCTGAAGGTCAGTTTCCTCATCATTATAGTGGTGATAAAAATCACCTAACTGTTAGGGAAAACCTCAGAAACTTCTCCTTTGAGACTAGATATTCTCATCCCTTGTTGGGGAATAATTTTTCCTTTCTTAGAGTTCATTAATAAAATTTAGGCATGCCAGAGGTCCGTATGTTTTATGTAAGACAACTACAAAGTTTCCTTAAAGAGAAATAGGTAACATACACAATTTTCATGCATTTGTTCAGGGATTGTGCTCTGACTATTGCATGCACTTCTTGGCTTATGGAATGGTTTGTTCCTTTGTTTAAGGCCTGAGTAGGATTTTTCCGATATAAATTTTTTTTCCTAGGAAAATAATAGATTAAGTCTTATGGAGACTGCAAGTAGATTTTGCCATCTGCTTTAATGCCAACATCACTGCCCTAGGAAAAATTATTATTGACACATGCCTTCTGTTATGTCCACTAAAAATTACAATGCCAACTTCAGGCAAAAGACTTCTCAGGCTATTCGTGTTTTTACCTTTAGACAGAGGGCTAAATTCACCTCAATAAAGAAAAAAAAAGATAAAAACCCCTGGTGTCTTGATATTTTGTCATATTATGATTTCTAAAGATCACAGTATACTCTAACTCAGAGAGGAAGCATGTAATTTGGGACCAGATTTCGAGGCATCACTTCATAAGATTATTTTGAAAAATAGAGTAAAATGGTGTAAAATATATAAAGGTGATTACTTACATGTAATGGTAATATACTATACCTTGTGTAATTCTGGGAATTTTACATGTATTTACTTATTTAGTTCTCTCAATAATCGCATGAATTAGGGGATACTATTATTCTCATTTTAGAAGTGGAAACTGAGGCCCAGAACCTTTAGTAACTAGCCTAAGGTACCAGAGACAATAAGCACCAGTTTCAGGAAATGGATTCAAGCAGTCTGGATTTAAACACCGAACTCAGTGGTATTGTGTGTGTCCATTTAGCTAAACTCTAACTTTATTTTTCAAATGCCTTTCTCAGTATGGTTCTTGCCTGGGCTGGCCATAAGAGAAATCTGTGAGAATTGGAATATGGATGTGCAACAGGAGTGAGTAAACTAGGAGTTTGGTGCCAGGGCTCGCGGTATCAATCACTGTGGGTCTCCTATCATTGCTGACGCCCTAGCTCATCTATTAGCCAGGGACTGGAGCCTTCAGTTTCGTTATGTTGGGGGCCAGGCTTGTATGCTACATGCAGGATTAGAAGCAGTAAGAAAAGCAAAAGAACAAATAGGAATTCCAGCTACCCTTGTGGGTTTAAGTTTGTCTTTCTAGGTTCATATTGATTTTTCACTTCTCTCATTTTAGGTAGAGATTTTATTCACAATTGCCCACCCTGCTGATTGACCTACAGCCTGTTAACTCACAAATGCAGAGGCAAAAGTCTTCTGTAGACTTCACCACTTTTTGTCTATGATTCCTTTCTAGTGACTTTTCTCTGACCCTCCAACCATACCTTCCCTGGTCTTTTCTTCTGGTGGGATCTCTCATAATTGTGAAGAGTCTACTCCTTAAAATAAATTTCTTGTTCTGAATTGCTCAGTGGTTCTGCCTCCATAATAGAACCCTCACTGATACATCTCTCTATAGAACAAAGATACTAGCTTTCTATAACAGAAAACCTTTCCTGAAATTAACTGATTACACCTCAATGTGTTTAGCATAACGCCACGTGTGCTCAGTGGCCTTCAATATCATTCTCTTCTTTACCTTTATTCTCTTCCTCCTAGAAAAATTCATTGAAGTATTATCACAAAGCAAAACAAAAAGAGAATCGAGTGTGCTTCGGTTAAATAAAACATAGTTTCAGTTTGGCATCAATAGTTTGCCTAGTATTTTAATGGAAAGAGTTCCTTCACAAATTCTCAAATGGAAAGCCGTTGTATTTTCTACCTTTTAAGACAAATATTTTAAACATTTTTTACCTATAGGTGCATGATGTTATCTGGGGTCTTATATTTATTCCTTAGGTTTCCATTTATCTCATTTATGATTTCCCATCATCACCTCTGCTAACTTGGAAGAAGATTCTGTTCTCCAGCTATTTCATATTCTTTCTCATCCCTTTCAAATTCTGGGCATCTTGCTTAAACTCTAGTGCCCAGACTTCTCCCAGTTGTCTAAGAAACTTCTAAGCCTCACCGAACATCGTGGAGAAACCACACTGAAATTCCTTTATACAACATTCTTGTTTTGACATCTCAGTGAGTCGATTTACATGTGGTAGTTTCCCACTGCCAGTTAAAGTCAGAAACATTGATTCACTGTGCCATTCTTGTAAAATATGACAGATGGGCTCATTAGTCTTTTGATTCATAAAACCCATGATGTTGTTTTACTTAAAATAAAAAGCAAAAATAAGCAAGTCCCTGATAGATTTAATTCAGAGTCAGAGCTAAGTAGTGCCTACTTTGCAGATTCATGTAAAGAACTGACAAAAAAAAAAGGGAGGTGGGGGTGGGAAGAACGGTGCAAGCGACCACATCGTGCTTCGTGCAAAGTTATGAGCTAGGGATCCAACAGCTAGACAAGGGAAGTAGGGAAAAGCAAGAGGATTACAAAGTTACATGCCATTTATGTTTTCTCGATGTCACCGTAGTAGTAGAAAGACTAGAGGAATTAAACAAATGAGACTTAGTAGAATGTAAAAGAGTAAGATGCTAGAGATTTTAAGGGAAAAGAATGTCCTCCTAATGGACAACTAACACTACACAGAATAGTATCAGTTCACAAAGAAGCCAGAATTAATGAAAGACATCTTTGGATGGCAACACTTTAATCTCTTCAAGGAAAGTCTAGTAGAGTAGCTTCATGCCAGCAGAAAAGTTCTCTATATTAAATTTTTCATTCTTATTGATACCCAACCAAGTTTTGTTGCCATCAGCAAATCTGCCTGGTTGGAAAGACTGCACAGTCAAATCTTCATTTAAAATCATGGATAGTAAATTTTCAAATTTCATCTGCTGTTGTGCCTTTGAATGATGCTTAAAGAAAGAGAGAGAGACTGCATAGATTGCAACACTCTTTACACTCTTTGAAAATAATTAAAAAATCAAGAGATTCATAAATAAAGAAGTCCCATAATGTAAGTCTTCATTAAGCAAAAGGCTTTTGTCAGTAAACTAAACATAAAACATCTCTGTTGCAGAAGCAATAAGCAATGGTTCTTTCAGTTTCTCATGGGTTGTGTCTGTTCCTGTTGTGTCTTCCATAATATGTGAATCATAAATTATTTCTTAATCTTTAACAACTATTTATGTAGTGACAGATAAATAACTTTAAAAATTTAAAAATATATGCAAATAAGAAATTCTCAAATTTTCAAATGTTGTGATCATACTATTTTCATAGAAAACTGTTTTGCCTTATTCTGCATTCATGAAAAAAATGTTTAAAAATATCTTCCAAACATACTTGTACACTTTCCTTTTGGATATTCTGATGATTCAGTTGCATTTTCTATCAGTATTTTGAGCTTCAAATAGGCTTGGTGTCAAAAGCCTTTACAAGCTGAATAAAACATAACAAGAATACATTATTCATTGGGACAAGAGAAAAGCATTGACATTTGTTTTTGGCTCTGTACCAGGCTCTATGATAGGAATGTAACAAATGTTAATAAAACATCTTTTTATTTATATATTTATTCCTTCTCTAAATATTTGCACGAAACCTTTTTTTCAACATACATTTTTTTTTAAAATAATGATGTTTTTGTTTTTCTTTCCGACTTCCAGGACACACAATTCCTTCATTTTACAAACTTTTATTTAGCAACTCTATATACAAACATATGTATGAGTATGTATACACACATACAGACATGTGACAAACACCGTAAGTAGTTACACTTTAAAATACTACCTAATTTAATCCTTCTATGTATTTTATGAGGTAGGGATTTACATTATCCCCTTTTTATGGAGGAGGATACCAAGGGATGAAGAAATTAATTAACTTGTCATTTGTCACTTATCAAGTAAGTGGCCGATTCAACATCAAACTAGAAAGATGATCTGGGTACACAATGGTGCTCTCACACGCAATGTTGTCATGTACTCAGTAAGAGGTTCCATGAGGAGTTGAAGTCATTAGAAAACATTTTTATTAGAAAACTTTTTATTTCTTGGTTTTATTAAAATCTCCTCTCTGATAGATTGGTAATCTCAAGAACATTTGTTCCATTGGTAAGATCTGTTGAACTCAGCTTATATTATTTTTTAGCTTACCGAAGATTCCGTCATTATAAAATTGTACATTTTCATTGATAAAATTTGAAAACTAAAGGGATAGAAAAATGTGTTGCCAAGTGGTTTACCAACTAAAAGTGTGATGACGATACATCTGATTCTTCCTAGTTTACTCATATTTCATAATGAGTTCTTTTTACCACAGACATTAAAAGGAATACTTTTTAAATTGAATATAATGAAATAAAACAGTAAACAAAATAAATAGAAATTCTTCTCTCCTCATTCCCCTTTCATTGTAACTTGGTTGGTGGGTTAATTGGTTCATTTGTGTCATTTGTGTCTGTGTATGGCAGACAGTGTTCGTTGCATAACCAAAATTCTGTCTCTTCTTCGCTACCAGCACCCCAATTTTGATCAAGGTGTAATGTACCCAGTCCTTGACAAAGAATCGTGTTAATCTAACCCTCTATGTCAGTCACGACATACCAGTTTTCTACTGCCCCTCTTCACTTCCTATTATAGTTAAGAAAATAAAGTCAGTAGGCTGAAGATGGGGAAAGAAAATTTTTACCTGTTTCTAGCATTAAGCAGGTGTTCTGACACAGCCAACTCTCCTTTTGGGTTATGTTACATGAATGAAAAGATGTTTGTTTTAGTTACAGCTGGAGGAGCTGTTAAAAGTTGCAGCTAAAATCTTTATTACTAGTTTATTATCAGAAGCAAAATGGCACAGGAGTGCTCCATGTCCCCAAACGCTCGCTCATCGAAGACAGGACATTTTCACTCATTGGCTTATTTCCTGCAAAGCTGCTGTCATAGATGTGGGTCCTCGTGGTTCTTGATGATACGGCTTTGTTTTATTTAGGAATAGATTTTGGCAACACTCAAAGAATTTTGAAGAGAGATGTGTTTGTGTGGTTTTTTTTTTTTTTTGGCTCAAATAATTTTTTGATTTAGATATAGTTTTAGTTCACCAGAGCATAAATTCAAGTAATTAAAAATGTGTATGTGTGTATGTATTTCCAGCTCATGAATCATCCTATTATATTTATTATCACTGATTGGTGTGGCTTAGCACTCATCAATTTTATAGCATTAGTGTCAGTTTTTGTAAAAACTGCAATTCTTAGTAAAGTTTTAAAAATGGGTGAATAGAATCTGGGATCACAACTTAAGTCACTTGTTAGGTGTGTATCTATGCTAGTTAGTAACACCACATGCCACAATTAGTGACCTTATTTTTCTATTCACTTGAAGGAGGTTTTATATTATTATTATTATTATTTTCATTGTCAGGCTTTTTGGAGTGACAGTGGTTAGCAAGAATTTCATAGGTTCCAGGTGTACAATTCTACAGTGCATCGTCAGCTTGTAGCATTATAAGTTCACCACTCAGTGTGAGTTCTCTTTCCATCACCGTATATTTAGCTTCCCCCCCTCCTCTCCCACCCCTTCCCCCTTCTCCCATCTCCTCCCCACTCATCCCCAAATAAGCATTATCCTGTTGATTGTGTCCATGGGTTTTTGTTTGTTTGTTCATTTTTTTTCTCTTTGTTGCTTTCAGTTTTATGTTCTGCATATGAGTGATGTCATGGCTTATTTCACTAAGCATGATGATCTCCAGGTCCATCCATTTTGTTGCAAATGGCAATATTTCATCTTTTCTTACAGCTGAGTCATATTCCATTGTGTACATGTACCACAGCTTCTTTATCCAGTCATCTGTCGCAGGGCACTTTGGTTGTTTCCATGTTTTGGCCACTGTGAACAGCGCTGCAATGAACATTGGGGTACATAAGTCTTTGCAGACAAAGGTTTTCAAGTTCTTTGGGTAGATCCCCAGAAGGGGGATTGCTGGGTCAAATGGTAGCTCCATTCCCAATTTTCTGAGGACCCTCCACACTGCCTTCCACAGTGGTTGTATCAGTTTGCACTCCCACCAGCAGTGTACCAGAGTTCCTTTTTCTCCACACCCTCTCCAGCACTTGTTATTCCTTGTCTTGTTGATAACAGCCATTCTCACAGGTGTGAGGTGGGATCTCATTGTGGTTTTGATTTGCATTTCCCTGATAGCTAATGAGGATGAGCATTTTCTCATATGTCTGCTGGCCATTTGTATTTCTTCGTGGGAGAAGGGTCTGTTTAGGTTCTCTGCCCACTTTTTAATTGGGTGGTTTGTTTTTTTGTTAAGTCGTATTAATTCTTTATATATTTTAGATATTAGACCCTTACCTGATGCATTGTTTGCAAATATTTTGTCCCATTTAGTTGGCTGTCTCTTTGCCTTGTTGATGGTTTCCTTTGCTACGCAGAAGCTTTTTAGTTTGATATAGTCCCATTCATTTAGTTTTGCTTTTACTTCCCTTGTCTTTGAGGTCAGGCTCATAAAGACTTCCTTGAGCCCTAGGTCTATAAGTTTAGTGCCAACATTTTCTTCTGTACAGTTTATTGTTTTGGGTCTTATGTGGAGGTCTTCAATCCATTTTGAGTTAATTTTTGTATATGGAGAGAGTTCACAGCTCAGATTCATTCTTTTGCATTTGTTTTTCCAGCTTTCCCAGCACCACCTACTGAAGAGGCTTTTTCCCCATTGCATATTTTTTACTCCTTTATAAAAAATTATTTGTCCCAAAATTTGTGGGTTTATTTTTGGGTTTTCAATTCTGTTTCATTGGTATATGTGTCTGTTTTTTTTTGTTGTTGTTGTTTGTTTTTTTTTTGCCAATACCAAGCTGTTATGACTGTTGATACTTTGTAATATAAACTGAAGTCGGGGAAGGTAATACCACCAGCCTTATTCTTTTTATGTAGCATTGCTTTGGCAATTCAAGGTCTTTTATGGTTCTCTATAAATCTGATAATTCTTTTTTTTTATTATAATATTTTTATTATTTGAATAAATAATTATTTGAAAACATCTAGAAACCAACATTGAAGTTAGTGAAGAAGAGGAAACTGGGAATGCGAATCGGGGAGTGGATCCGGCGTGCACAGCTGGGCTTCACTCTCTTAAAGCAGCTGACCTCATGCTCACAGCTAGGTCGTGTACTCCCTTGTCGGACATAAATGATCTAGCATACCACAGACATAAATCTGATAATTCTTTTATCTATTTTGTGATTGTGGGATTGTGATAGGAATTGCATTAAATCTTTATATTACTTTGGGAAATATGGCCATTTTAACAGTGTTAAGTCTTCCTATCCGTGAACACAGAATGTCTTTCCACTTGTTTGTGTCCTCTTTAATTTCTTTCAAAAGTGTCTTATAGTTG
>PVJL010000938.1:0-25453 GCA_004026885.1 Lyroderma lyra
TCTGTGTGTGTGTGTTTGTGTGAGAGTGTGTCTCTGTGTATCTCTGTGTGTGTGTCTGTCTGTGTGTCTGTGTGGGTGTGAGTGTCTGTGTGTGTGTTCATGTGTGTCAGTGTGGGTGTGAGAGTGTGTCTCTGTGTATCTCTGTGTGTGTGTGTCTGTGTGGGTGTGAGAGTGTGTCTCTGTGTATCTCTGTGTGTGTGTGTCTGTGTGGGTGTGAGAGTGTGTCTCTGTGTATCTCTGTGTGTGTGTGTCTGTGTGGGTGTGAGAGTGTGTCTCTGTGTATCTCTGTGTGTGTGTGTGTGTCTGTGTCTGTGTATGTCAGTGTCTGTGTCTGTGTGTGTCTGTGTGTGTATGTAAGGGGGAGGGGATTACATCCTATTACCTTTCATGGATCATTGTATCAAAATGATCATTTTACCAGTTTTGATAGGCTCACCAGACGTCCCATTTTAAACGGGACAGAAAACAACGACCCTGTCCTGTTTCAAACAGTGTGCATGGTCAGCCTACTGCCACCTTGAATGTAGCCCAGTGAGACCAGGCTGACCATTTGTACCATTTGAAACAGGACAGGGCTGCTGTTTTCTGCCCTGTTTAGAACAGGACGTCTGGTCAGCCTGATTTTTGATAAAATGCTTTTCAAATAAACACACGAGAGCACGTCCCCACACGGGCGAGGCTACCTCTCAGGGCAGCACGTTGCCCAGAACCTGCTGTGCGTCTTTCGTCGAAGGCTTCCAGAAGCTGGATGAACCTTTCCTTGGTCTAATCCAAGTCCCCCGCAAAGGTAAAACTGCCTCTCTCGTTCCCTTGCCCGGACAATGCTCCCTCTGCTCTGTCTTCCTAGGACTGTCACCGAGCCCCTCTCAGCCACCTCACCTCGGATGAAATAAAACCTGCTGCTGCTCTGACCTTCCCACCGAGCCAGCACCTCCCAAACCTCTCCTCGGCCCCCTTCAGCTGGAACCTTCTATTCATGTCTGCTGGTTCTGCTTTGTGTCAGAAGTGTCACAGAAGGGGGGACGAAGATGAGCGATGAGGTGATGGGCAGGAGGAATGTGAGAAAATAAACAGCTGAGGGCCCAGCCATGATATTCCTTCGGGTCAGATGCTAATTTGCTCCTGCTCAGCCTGAGGTCCCGGGTCCCAGCCGCCAGGCACAGCACTCTCTCTGGCTAGAAAACTTGGTGTCTGCAACATGGAACCCGGGGCAGTGAGGGACCGTGGTGTCTTCCAGCCACACGTAAACACCCCAAGGGGAGCGTCTTGTGCTAAATTTGGTTCCCTGCATAGAGCTGGTAACAGGAATGTTCAAGGAGCTTCATCAACACGGTGTGACCAAATACTCAATCCAAACCTCTAACAAGAACGTGTGTTTTGACAGAAGCTGGAGTTTTCTACGTGCCCAATATTCCTACATTAATTCCCCACGCTCATTATTCTATTACCATACTCCGTGCATCGGGCTGAGGCCTGTGATGGGTGTGTGTGTGTGCGTGTTTGTGTGTGAGTGTGTATGTGCATGCGTGTGTGCGTGCGTGTATGTGCGTGTGTATGTGCGCGCGTGTGCGTGCGTGTGCGTGTGTGTGTATGTGTGTATGTGTGTGCGTGCGTGTATGTGCGTGAGTGTGTGTACGTGTGTATGTGTGTGCATGTGTGTGCATGTGTGTATGTGTGTGCGTGTGTATGCATGCGCGTGTGTGTATGTGTATGTGTGTGCGTGTGTGTATGTGTGTGTGTGTGCGTGCGTGTACGTGCGCGTGTGTGTGTGTGCGTGCGTGTACGTGCGCGTGTGTGTGTGTGCGCGTGTGTGTGTATGTGTGTGTGCGTGTACGTGCGTGTGTGCGTGCGTGCGTGTATGTGCGTGAGTGTGTATATGTGCGCGTATGTGTGTGCGTGTATGTGAGTGCATGTGTGCGCGCGCGTGTGTGCGTGTATGTGTGTGCGTGTGTGTGCGTGCGTGTGTGTGTGCGTATGTGTGTGCACACGCGTGTGTGCGTGTGTGTATGTGTGTGTGCGTGCATGTGTGTGTGCGCGTGTGTGTGCATGTGCACGTGCGCGTGTGTGTGTGCATGTGTATATGTGTGTACACAGCTTTCACAGAGCTTCAGACAGCCAGGCCTTGGAATGAATCTACTTTCCCTGAATCATGAGTTATTTCAAAACCAGGTATTAGTCACCTCTCACCCTCAAGCCCCTCCTCTTGCTTGTGTTCCCTATAGCATCCAGTCCCATCAGCCCCTGTTGATTAGGTGTCAGTGTGTTTCCTCCTGTGCCCCCCTAAAACGCAACCCCGAGAACTCCCTGGTATTTGCTCTTTTACTGTCTGCCACTCGTGCCCTGCGGCGTGGTGGCCTTTTCTGTCCGCTCCTATTGCTGCTTCAGCAGACACACAGCGGGGCATCTGGAGAGACACCCAGTGGCCCTCCGTCACGAAGCTATTCGGACCCCACAGAGCCAACCCCTTGTCCTGTCAGGGAACAGCCTTGAAAGCACAATGAATCTTTCGCTCAGTTGTGCGAAACACGACTTAACGCGGCAACAAAGAGCCAGGAGCGACCGTGCACGGCTTTCGCCAGCTCGGAAGCACCGAGGCACTTCTGCACGCCCGTGCCCGGCTGCGACGCGGAGGGACCGGGAGGAGCGGGTCCTACCTTTCCCAAGTCCCTTCGCAAGGGAATAAGCTCGAAAGTGGGCAGGCCACCAAGGCTTCCCGGGCAGCCTGCTACCTTCCCCAAATTCCCAGATTCCTCCTCCATCTCTGGGGCCTGGGTAGGGAAAGGCACCAAGATGGAGACAGACCATCCGGCACAGAACAGAGCCCCCGGCGGTCCCCCGTTTGCCCGTCGTCCCTCATTTCCTTTGGACGTTTTCCCTCGATCTCTGGTGTGACTTTCATGGCACGGCATTTCCAAAGATTCCGCCCTTCTCCCGCGCCAACGACGTCTTAATGTTTACAAAGTTAGCTCGTGATGCCACAGGCGAAATTCGGTCCTAACGGCCTGTCTAGGCGGCAGACCAAGAGCTTTCAAAACCCTCCCAGCCAGCCCCTCCCCTTGGAACTACTCTTGGTTATGACGTAGCCTGTGCCCTGTCAGTCTCCGTGTTGGGACGTGACCTGTCATCGCCCCAGAATGTGGCTCCACGTTCCGTTTTTGGCTTGGGAATTCCAGAAAACTAAGGACCATAATTGACGGTGTTGGTGGCCTGCTTTGAGTGACACAGGCACTTACTTGGGTGCTAAATGCGTGCTATTTGAGGCTGGGTCTGTGGGAAATGGGGTTAGAAGCCGTTTCCCCGCTTCTTGGGAGGTTAGCGCAAGGGGCTGCAGGGGTTCAAGGTACTTCCGTTCCCCCGGAAACACCCTCGCTACGTGCTGTTTCTGCAGCCGCTTTCGGTGCACAACGATCCGCAGGGCGGGCGGGGGCGGCCTGCTCAGTGCTGCGCTCACGCCTGGGACGTGGCCCGGGTTCTGCGCGCAGGCCACCCGGCTCGGCAAGTCACGTGCATGTAAAGGACGTGTGGAGGGCTTCAGGGCCAGGCTGACAGAAGACAACGCGACCGTCCCCTTTCAGACGCTACGTCTGGTCAACCTCGTCTCCCTAGGCTAAAGTCGAGGTGTCAGTAGGCTGACCGGACGTCCCGAAACGGGACCCTTGTTTTCTGTCCCATTGGAAACCGGACGTGTGGTCAGCCTGATTCAGAGGGGGGAGGTCCCCGGGGCCAGAGTGAGGAGGGCCAGCTCTGCACACGAGGCGGGAAGCGGGGGCCCACAGCCTCCGTGGCCGGGTTCCTGCTGTGAGGCTGGGAGAGGAGAAGTGAGGAGAGATGACAACGCACCTGCCCAGTGACACAGCGTGCGCCCCGAGGGGCTCGGCTCTCCACGACGATCACAGCCACGACCCGGTAATGACCACGTCATAGCTACCAGGTGCCTCACTTTGCCCACGTGAATCCTAAGCAAATCCTCCTCCCCACCCCCACCCCAGTTTACAGATGGGGACGTGGAGGCCCGAGTCGCCCGCTGCTGCAAGTGGGAGCTGGGTCTTCACCCGCAAGCCTGCGCCCAGGGCCGTGTTTCCTTCGCAAAGGGGTTGGTTCCAGAGCGCGGCCGCGGTCCTGCCTCTGCGTATTTACTGTCTAGGCCGTTCCTCCTTGTGTGGATTGCCCTCAGGAATCTGGTTTCTGCCATGTCACTGGGCCCCGGGGTCAGGGGTCCCCCACGCGGCCTGGGGAGCTTATCTGAGCCCAGGACGGCTCTCCCGCTGCCGAGCCCTGACACGATGTTTGCTTAACCCAAACTGCTGGACCCCACGTGTCCCTGTGCACTCGGAGGACTTGGGAGAGTGCCGCCTGCCAAACCCTCCCCGGGCTCGCTGCCCTCGCTCGGCCCATCCCTGCATCCTCGGGGACTTTGCTCCCCCAGCAGCCCCCTCTGTCTCCCGGCTCATTCCTCTCAGCATCTGGACCTCGAGTTCCTCTTATCTTAAATTAAAAAAAAAGAAAAAAAAAAGGACCATGCTTCAGATCACATAGCCCCTTCCTAGCAGGGTTCTTGGAGAATTATACCTTGTTCACTTACTTATCTAAGTGCGTTGAGTTTGTGCGTCCACACCAGTACTGTCCCGCTGCCATGGACACGGGGTGATGAAGACGTGGACCTCATCCTCAAGGAGCTGAGGTGAGGTGGAGGCAAAGACGACCAGCAGTGACAGCAAGGACGGTGGGGACAGGGCTGTGCTGGAGGTGAGCACGGGGCACGACAGAGAGGGGACCACATGACTTCAACCTGAACAGCGTGGAGAAGACCCAGAGGAGGCGTAGCGAGAAGGCGGAAACGGGGGGAAGGAAGGTTGGGGAGGAGGTCAGAGGTCCCGGCACGAAGGGCATTGTGAAGCCCAAGAGTCACATGATCAGGTCTGTGGTGTTAAAAGACCCCTCAGCTCTGCTTGGAAGTTAAGGCGGCGGTATCGGGGAGACTGGGTTAAGGGAGAGGTGCTGTGGAGAACAGGGATCAGGCGACCCCAAGGGAACAGAACCGACAGGACTCAGTGATGGACCGCTTGAACGATGGGACAAGGAGCCCCGAGTCCGTCATGAAGACAGTGCCGGGGCAACAGGGAAGACACCAGCGTCACTTCCTCGCCGGCCGCTCCTCAGTTCTGCAGGCTGGCGCCAGTCCCAACCACCCACCATCACTGCCGCCCTTAGGGTCCCCAGGAGCTGCCAAAGCGTCCGGGCTATCGACAAGCCCAAGCCCTTGTCATCCTTCTCCGAGGCGCTGAATGTGACTGACCCCACTGACCGACACGGGGCAGCCCCACCTGGGGGGCTGCCGCCACAGCAGACCCAGCGATCACCTCCCGCACCCCCACCGTTGGCTCGTCTTCTCCTGGGACCCGGGCACCCACTCCGGCTCTGCGACCCAGCCCGAACTCGGCAAGTCGCTCCCTCCCCTCCCGCCTCCCATCAGGTGTAAAAGCCTGGACACGCCATCTCCCACCTCTGACTTGCATCCGACTCCTTCTCCCCATTCCCAGAGCTGCCTTCTTGGTCCGGGGCCCCGCCATGCCTCTCGGGGCCACCACCACTGCCCCCTCCCGGTCTCCCTGGCTCCTTCCCCCGCCCCCCTCCGCGTGGCCTCCACACTGCCGCCTGCGTTAGCGTTCTCCGGTAAGAATCTGACCCTGCCCTGCCCCCAGGGAGAACTTTCCAATTGGAACCCCTTGTCCGAGCCCACAGGTCGTCCCTTCCTGATCAGACCCTCCTGGCTCGTCCTCAGGCGCCGCGCACAGAGCCCTCTCCCTCCCGGGCCTCGGGCCTCGTCATGCTCTTGCCCGCCTCCGGGTCTCCCCGTTCCTTTTCTCCTGCCTTGGAGAGTGCTTCCCTCATTTCCTCATCTAGCCCAGGGGTCCTCAGCCTTCCTAGTGCCCCGACCCTGTAATACAGCGCCCCATGCTGTGGTGACCCCCATAACATTATTGTCGTTGCTCCTTCATGACTGTCATGTTGCTGCTGTTATGAATCGTCATGTAAACATCTGATATGTGTTTTCCAATGGTCTTAGGCGACCCCTGTGACAGGGTCGTTCAACCCCCAAAGGGGTCGCGACCCCCAGGTTGAGAACCGCTGCTCTGGACCCTGTTTGTTCTTCCCAATTCAACTCACGTTTTGCCTCCCCAGGGGCCTTTTCCACGTTCGCTCTCTCTCTCTCTCTCTCTCTCTTTCTCTTTCAAGGGGAAGACTATTTGATCACACAATCTTTTTCCAAGTCCTTATTCTGAATTACATGCCTCTCTTCTGGACCCCTCTGTCACTGAAGTGTCCCCCCCCCCACCCCGTCCCAGACCTTGCTAACAGTGTGATGTAACGACCACTCACCCTCGGGCCTCTATCTTGAAGCAGATCTTGTCCCCCAACGTGGAGTACCGTGTCTGGCGTTGAACGTCACCTGGGTAGCAGGCTGCTAACCCGCATCATGCACGGTACGATTTGAGGTGTAGACAAAAATGTAATGGCTCTGGGCTACAACGAGCCCTACCATTTACCACGGTTATTGGGAACATTTTGATTAAAGGGTTGGCTCTGGGTTGAAACGTCGTCCATCTGATCGTGTAAACTCTTCTCTCAGGCACGATTGCTCAGTCCCTTGCGTAGTCTTCCCTCCTGGCTGCTTCTCTCCCCAAGGGGGTAGCTGATGCATGGGGCAGGGGCGTGTGGCTGATTTGTCCTGTGGTAGCAGACAGGAAGAGGTCCCCCGAACCTTTGCCCTTTCCAAGACTCAGCTAGGGAGCCTTTTGTCAATGTTACCCACAATGCTCTCTTCCTCTCCGGTCCCTCTTGTAAATGGGGACCACGGGAGACACCTTCTGGGAATTGGGATTGTTAAAACAGTGCTGGTGACCATGAACGTGCTTTTGTAAAGTGAATATGCTTTTCCCCAGCAACGCTGCTGTGCTTCCCCTCAGTGAGCCACCTGGAGGAGACAGTCAGCCCCCTAACAGTGCACTGTCAGGCCCCCAGCAGGGTTCCATCTGTGTAACAAACGCCAATCACTTCCCGTTCCCAGGGACAAGGCTCTCACCAACATTTCCAAGAAAATACAGCAAATAGAGAGGTGTGAGTCATTGCACCGAGGCTTCTGAAGAAAGGCTCAGGGACTAGATGACTTTTTCATGAGTCACCTAGTTATGCTGCTGGACAAGAAACATCCAAAAGCAGTTTCCACAAAGGTGACCTGAGAGATGTGCCAAACACTTCCTCTTCCTCCAGAGCATGTGTGAGAGGGAGTTCATGGCCCTAGTGTGCATGATGCCATGGCTGAACATTTGTTCCTGGGCTCCATTGTTGCATCTGCATTTTGGGGGGTTCCTATCTCACTGTGGGTCCAGGGTCACCTCTGCAAGGGCTCTAAGCAGAGTTGAAAGAATAAGACCAGGAAAGATGATCTGAGGTTAGAAATGTGGAGAACTGAGGAATACAACCAAACAAGGTCAGAAGGGCAGCAGGCAACAGGTGAAGTGGAGGGCAGGGCTAAGAGCATCGCTGTGTGCTGTGACTCTGTCTCCCTACATCCCAATGCCCTTGGGGTGCCACTTTACCCTTGCAGGACCATTAGGACCTGTAATTATTAATCAAATCCATTTGAGCACCAAAAAGAGTAAGACGTGGAGATAACAGGGAAAGTCTGAGAGACTCATAGACATCAGGGACTAGACTTGATCTTGGAAATAGTCCTTGGATTCGCACCCAGAGATGTGAAGGGCCCGATCTAGAAGTGCCCAAACGGCAGAAGGAAGATGTGCTGGAGAGCTCAGGGTGGGATGCGGAAGACAAGGCCGCCACCATCCCTCCAAGCTGTCTGTCTGTCTGTCCAGGTGGGTGCAGGGCTGGCTTGGTGGGCAGGCAGACAGTACCTGCTCAGAGCCCTGCAGTCAGCAGGGCCTGCCCTTGGTTGGATGCTCGCCCATCGCCTTCATGAAATCCTGAATAATTTTTGAATAGGGCATCCCCTGGGGCTCACAAATAGTGGAGTCAGTCCTGGGTAGGGGCCGTGAGGATTTCATGTGTCCGTGCCAGAACGCACAGCCCCTGACTCATGCTCGAGTAACTCCCAGCTGTCTCCTGAGTAATGAAGGGGCATTCCTCAGTTGTAACCACTCAGGCCCCTTAAGGGCATCATATACCCTCCAGCAGGAAAAAACCCCTAAGAAGGGTGTCTCTGAGGTCCTAGATAACACCAAGGGCCTTCGGCGGCCGAGGACAATGATGCTGACGGCAGAAGCCATCATCAGCCTAGACTTGCATGGGCTTCTCGACAAGAATTCTCAGTCAGCATCTCCTTTGCAGAAAAATCCTCCAAAGACGTATTAACAGGGTTGCTTTCAAGTGCTTGCTTCTGTGTCCTTAATGAGTAATTACAAAAGCACACACTTGTGCTCTATTTTTCTTTGCTTTCTGGTGTTCAATTTGGGTGGTTTTACGGTATGAAATGGCTTTCCAGGAATTTATTCTCTATTTATAGCTTTATGACCATTAGGAAGGAAATAAGGAGATGAGAGCTTGAATTACAGCCTGAGTGACTGATGCATTCCTTCAAGGTAAGCTGAATTTTTAAAATAATTAGAAATAAATAGAGAAAGCCCCTCCCCAAAGACTCACTGATTTCCTTGTACCTTCAATCTCTCTCTCACACACACACACATACACACACACACACCACTCCCACTAACCTAAGCCAAATAAGCATGCTTCCTTTTTCTTCCAAATCCAAGTCTAATTAGACAAAGGACACAAATATTCTCACTGTACAGGTAAAAACAATTTATCGGGCTTGTTCATTTCTGTACACCCCATGCCCAACACAGTATTAAATCACATTTGTTGAACGAATGAGTTTATGAATGAGTAAATGAATAAAAGGTGTGTGACTGAAAATGTGGTAGGTTTTGCACAGCTTCGACGCCAAAGGTTGAAGAGATTTCAAAAACCCAGTGAACGCCGTGCACTGTTGGAATGGCGCTGGTACGCCTGCGCACATACACGGGAATGCCCGACGCGGACGCCTGCGCGCAGACACGGGAATGCCCGACGCGGACGCCTGCGCGCAGTACGCACAGAGAAGAGGAGGAGCAGCGGTGAGACAGACAGGCAAGGAGGACCCTGGGAAAACATAATGAAGCAGACAATGTTGGCTTTGCTGTCTTCAGCTTTAACTGTTTGCTTCATTTTTTACCCCAATTCCCCTCCCCTAAAGACACATCTCTTTCCAGCTCCCATTTCCCAGGGCCCAGGCTTTCCATCTGCTTCTTTTCTAGTGGAATCTGAGAATAGCATAACTGGGAGACTGACTCATACTCAAGTATGAATGGCTGCTACCGGTTTTTTGTGGTTTTTTTTTTTTTTTTTTTTGAGTGAGCTTTCAGAATGAAATGTACTTATAGTCTAATAGAGGATTAAGGGGTAGGTCACGACCTGTGGCATTCCCAGAAATAAGGAATGCCACAGACATGAATGTGGGGGGTAGAGTGAAGAGACACTTCAGGTAGAATTGACCCTGGTTAACAAAAACAAGGATCATTCCTCCCCATAATAGAACAACCACTCTAAGAGGGACACTGTCTTAGGAACCCCCACATGTTTTCTCTCTTTTTGTGGCCCCAAATTAGCTCAAGGTACATTGAAAGAGAGAGAGACAGAGATAGAAAGAGAGAGAGAGAGAGAAGCAAGCAATACAGGAATTGGAGGTGACGGACCCTTGGTGGGGGCTCTGCCCTCCCTTTGAAAGGCAGAAACAGCCAGGCCTGCATGATTAAAGCTGGACAGGCCCTTGGTTGGACCGTCTAGGCACATTTTGCCCCACCTTGGTCTGCTCGGAAGGCCAGACCTACCCTTTAAATCAGTCTCGGGCTTGTCTCTTATCCTCAAGGTAGAAGCTGCCGACTCCAGTTACCCTCTTAGTGGTGGAGGAAATTTCTTGGCCCAGTTGGCACTCCATCTACCAGGCCGTATTCGTTGACTCTTTCCTAAACCCCAAGGGCCCGAGTGGGGTCTGAGCGCTGGGCAGAGGTGAAGAAAACGAGCCAGCCAGCAGCCCAGCTGCACAGCAGGCACGTGCAAGCTGGCTAAGAAGAGGGACAGGACCGGAGGCCCCCGCCCCAGTAGGGGAAGAGATCGTTATCACTATCTTTAGAAAGCAGAAGAACTTCACTGTGCCCGAGGTTGTGCCAAATAGCTAAAGAAACATGGTTCCCGGTTTCCACTCATCCTCAACTCAGATTTTCCACATCAGTACAATTTCCTTTCAAATGAGCCAAACAAGTAAATCACTTTAATACACATTGTAGCTGATACGCTCCTGCGGGGAAATACTCTTTACCCCCATCAAGAATTTTGTTTTTTGGGTATTTTTGCTGACATTGTCATTAAGACATTAAGAATCTTTACTACACAGATCATTTTTATAATCCATACATTAGCTATATTTCTCCTGACTATACACATTTCTCTTGAATATACATATAACAGAGCAGCTATTAATCAAAGCAGCTAGCGTCCTTGTTATCGTCATATTTTCGTCCTTTCTCACCCAGAAAGGAAGGACCTCCGCTTGTAAAGGTAACAGCTGCACGGAAATCACTCGCAGCGTCGTCTGCGTGCAGTTTCAATGCCATCGCTCTGTTTTCTTTCTCTTTCTATCCCTCCCGCCGCTTTCTTCTCCTGTCCTGTACTGTCCCCCTATTTTCTAGAAATCTTTTTTTTTTTTTTTCTGTTCAGATCCCTTACCTGGATTCAGAACAAGGAGCTTGAGGACATGTGCATGGAGAGCCGGAGGTGGGACTCAGGATCTGAGGGGACAGGGACACTTTGGAGAGCTGAACCCAAATTCTGGCTTTGTGACTTGGCAGTGGGACCCACTGGCTCAGTCATCCCATTGGTCGGGCTCAGGCCTGGGGTTCGGGGTGGGAGGCCACAGGGGGAGAGAGAAGGGACCCCACCCACGCCCCGAGGGAATGCGAGTCGGAAAGTGGGGGCTCCTCCAGGACAGCCATGGAGCCATTTCCCGGAGAGGGGCCTGAGCGAAGGGCCGGCAGCAGCAGATGTCCGCGGATCCGGGCTGTACCCATACACCTGCCTGACTTACGTGTAGCAGACACCTAGACATTGCTACCGAGGGAAAGAACCCCGTTGTCTAGACGACCCATTAGGAACCCACAGGTTTCCGGAAGAAGCAAAAGGAAACGGTGGGCGTTGCAGAGTTGGAGGGTGGTGAAAGCAACCAGAGGCGGAATCCAGGGGATACCGCCTGAGTCTGTTCTAGTTCAAAGCCACGAGCTCTTCCAGAGCGACGTGTGCACCCGCACTAAACATCAACCCAGAGGTGCCACAACCCCCGGCAACCCATTGTCCTGCTTCAAACCCTTTTCTGTCTGAGGATGAAGATCCTAATCCTGATCAGGGCCTGTCAGCTCCAGCCTCAGGGCTACGCTCCCTGCTATTCCCAGCACGTCAGCCACTCTGGCCCTTTCAGTCCTTCAAAGGTACCACACGACCTTTGCATTTGCTTGGTTTTTTGTTTGTTTGTTTGTTTGGCCTAATAGGCCCTGCCCACTCCTCCATCTTGACCTGGTTGACGCCTTATCTTCTTTCAGAGTCAGTCCAGTCTTAACTTGTTCAGGTAACCTCCCTGGCTGCAGTGATGAACGCTCATAACACCACCTAACCTCTCCCAGGTACTGGGCATCACAATTGTAATTTCACATTTATTTTTGTGATTCTTAAATTCTGTCTGTCTCTCCCAGCAAATCGTAAGCCCCATGATGGCAGAAACTGTGACTTTTTTTTTTCTTTTTCACCATTAATTTGCTAACATAGTTCCTGCTATGTGGAAGTAATTTAAATATTTATTGAATGAATAAATGAGTAAAGGTATTTATAACCTGAGTGAGGCACACAATAGCTATGCTCATTAGGAGGCTTTCGATTTCAGGGTGATTTCAAAATATTTAATAATTAATACGGTAAAATCGTTAACCGACCAGAACCAGTACTGGCATGGCTGTCCCTGTGTGTGCCAGGGGGTTACCAGCCCTGAACTAAAGGTGGGGGTGGGGGGTGGGGGTGAAAATGCCTTCAGCCACCAGCCCACAATAAAACAATGTATTTCAGTGGTTGCAAAATCTCAGTCCACAAAACCCAGAGAAGCAAACTGTACAACTTTATTTTTTTAAAAAACAGAATTAATTTTATTTCTTGAGCCATCCTGTTAGTGGTAAAAACTCAGTCCTTTCAGAGTAAACTTTCTAGATTGATCCTCCCTGCTCATGTACCTGGGGATAGGTCTCGGGGCTATCATAGACCACGCCTTCAAGAGATCAGATCTCTGGTGGCCTTCATCTGCCCATGCTGGTGTCTGTTTGTTGTCATGTCCCACATCGGCATTCGCCGAGATGATCATGTTTCCTCTGGTCTCTCTTGGTGCGTCCGTATGGGTCACGTTACCTTTCCTCTGCAGGAGTGGTGACTCTCTCTTAATTATCTCCTTGCTTCTCTCCAGGAAGGACAGAATGCAGATTTCCGGATGCTTCATGCTGATGACAGAGGAAACTTAGTAGAGCTATCTTAACCTTCCCAATGTAGACTGGCCAGGCTGCCATGTTTATCTAACCACTGCTCTATGCCACCTGCCCGAGAAAGCCTTGTCCCCAGAGGAGGTTCCCCGGAGATGGACGCGTCTGCCATCCCCAACCACCTCTGGGTTCTTTCATTCTCTGCTTCGCCTTCACCCCTAAAGTCTTTTCCCCCAACCAGCTTGTTTGATCTGGGTGACACCTTAGAGTGCAAAAGCCCATCCTCATCCATCACTCTCCTAACTATGTCCTTTATGGCACAAACTTTCTGTGCCAAGTCCTTCAAGAACTTGTTTTTTGAGACGCGAATGCTTTTGCTTGTATCTTACCTCTGTTATGAGACTTGTCAAAGTCTATTTTGAAATCCAAAAGCTGTGTGTGCCTTTGTTTTCTCTACTTTTCTGTTCTAACCTCTTGACCCTGAAGGCACAGAACAGAGAGCCTCCTGCTGTTGTTTGGTTGAATTGGGGGCCACAGAAAATACCAGAGAGAGAAAAACACAAAGTCACTTAAGAAGGCGACACAGCCACACTGGTGTTGATAATTGCTTGCTGAATATACAGTGAATGCTAACTGAAAACAAAAGAAACAACAATCAAACATGTAAATTTGTATGTGAAAGGTCAGCAGTGCTTTCTACTGAATGTTTCCAGTATGTTTTCTCATTTAATCTCCTTGTATCTCTTTTCTTCAACCTGATAGTTTTAGAGGAGAAAACTGAAGCCCAAAGACGTGATCATTTTAAAGGGGCAGAATAACAACAAAGACTTCCCGGCTCCCAACCCACAACTCTTTCCATGACACGCAAACCTGGAGCGTGGCAGGGACAAAGACGGGTTGGAGTTAAAGGTTGCTACACTGAGTCTGGTGGCTTGGCTGGGCTGGCCTGCCTCATCAGAGCAGCAGTGCTGAGAAGGTGATATTTTTATATCTTAGCAACAGGGCCACACGCATATGTCTGGGTTCTCTGTAACAGCCTCCTTACATGAGTAGACCTTGACCTATAACCGAGCCGTGTGTGAATTCCAACTCACATCCAGATGAAGCTCTCTGGATGGGGAAGTATGAAGTTATACCTGAATGATCTGGGCGGCCAGAGGCCTGGGGACAGTCCCGGAGATCCTGATGTCCTTCCTGCTGGCCCCAGCAAATTTTCTGAGCTGCAGGGTCCTGAAGGAAGTTGGAGACCCAATACAGCCCCAAGCTGAGCTTGTCCAATAGTCTACTAAAATTAGCTGCTTCTGTGATCTTCCCATTGGCCCAGAATCCAGCCCTATTTGCTCACAGTCTTGGAGGGTATCGCGGGGAGATGGACAACACAGAGTTCTTCTTGGTCAAACTTAACTCTGAGCTAGAGACAGTGGGGAGGGGCTTAGCTCCCAGCTGGTGCTCGCATAGCCCCAAGCCCTACCGCTCACCCCAGCATGGCCCTACTAACCCCACATTCCTGTGAGAAGACCATGTGTGCTTTCTGTCAGGGCAGACCTCTGGACAGACCAGACCCAGTGGGATGGTCACCCTACCTCAGCCAGCCCCAGGCAGAAATGATGCCAGCGAGGTCCCCAGGTGGGAGCATGATTTCAGATAGCGGGCTGGTGGCTTCTGGGCTAGGAAGAGGGGTGCCACTCGGAGAACGCATTTGCCTGGAGGCTAGGTGATTTGATCAAGGAAGCTTCAGCTGGAGTGGAGGAGGAGGAAGGAGCAGAAACTCGGAGAAACGGGTGGAACCAGTTACTGTGTGGAGTGCGGCAGGAGCGACTTGAGAGGGAAAATGAGGGTGCAGGAGGGGCCTGGTGATTCCCAGGGGAAGGGAGCCAGTGCCCCGCCTTGGAGCCGCAGCTGATGCCCTGCCAGTGCCCAGAACAGGCAGAAGAAACAACGTGGGTTCCGGAGCAGAACACAGGATGGCCATACATTCTCCTGGGGGTCGCTGGCCATTAGGAGAGTCTCATGGTGTGCTGGCAGCATTGGGGGTCCAGTTCAGAGAACTATGGGAGGGGCTAATCATGGAGCATGCTAAGAGTGCCCATCATGGGCACCTCAAAATGCATCCGGCTGCAGCTGAGCTATCATCGTCTCCCTGATCTTACATTGCCCGTCTTGGGAATAGCACCAACATATGCTCAGTGCTAAGTCAGCAATCACACTTTCACCCCCTGATGTTCAAAGCTAGGTCACTGTGATCCATTGATGTCTCTTTAATAGCTCTCCTCTCCTCCCCATCCTGACAGCCACTTCCTTATCTCAAGACCTCATCCTCTTTTGCCTGGCCACAGTCCCAGCCTCCCAGCAGGTCCTCCCGTCCCCTGTGCACCACACGATGGCCAGAGGAATGTTGCCGAAGTGAAAGAGGGATTGTGTCACTCCTCTTTGCTTTCGGGGTGGGACACTCAAGGCCTTGCCTGGCGGGCAAGGTTCTTCCTGAGCCCACCCCTGCCTGGCCCCCCAGCCTCATTTCTTACCTCTCTGCTGATGACATTCTGTGCCCCGGTCATTCTGAAATGACATGCCATGCCTTCTCCTGCCTCTACATTTTTTCACCCCTGCCTGGCATCTCGTCCCACCTCTACCCCGTTCTCCCACGTCTGCAGTGCCCGTGGTACTCTGGGACTCAGTTCCTACGCCTCCAGCCACCGCCCCCCCATCTGGGTTGGGAACCCCTGCTCTAGGCTCCCTCGCCTCCAGATTAACTTCTGTGGGCACCTGCACATTGCACACAAGACACTTGGCAGTGGGCAGCCTTTGTGCATGTAAGAAGGTTGGTACAGATGCCAAGCTTTTCCCAAGTCCTGAGTTTTCAGTGCAGGTCCCCCCAGTGCAATCTTCTACTTGATGACCATTTTCCACAGAGAGAGACACATCCTTTCTCATTCCCAATGACAAGCCCCGTTGTGGCAGATTTGGCCTTTTGGCCAGGCTCCTGGGTAGCTGAATGGCCAATAGGGTTTCTGAGAAAGCAGTAAATTAGCCAGACTTCCCCCATGGTGATGGGCAGGCTTGGACCCCTGCCAAACACCCTCTCCCAGGAGGAGAACCCGGCCTCGCAAGCCCATGCTTTGGCCAGGTTTCGCTTCCAAATCGCCCATCATCTGGTAAACCCTAGAAGGCACACCCAGTATTGCATGTGGGGACAGAGAGAAGCTGGGAGGACGCTTCTTCCATTTCCTTCCTGGAAAGTGGAGTGGAGAGCCCCTCCCTACTGTGGAAGAACGAGGATTGGAAATAAGTGTGCACCAAAGGCCTAGTCTGCTCACCCCCACTTTATCTTTGTATCCCTGAGGCTCATCACGATGCCCAGCACAAAGCAGTTGCTTAATAAATGTTTGTGGAATAGCATAATGCGTGAACCACAACTACGTGTGCAGTTAAGAATGTGAGGTTCCAGAATCAGATGGCCTGGGTTCAAAGTCATGCTTCACCACTTACTGTGTACCCTGGAGCAAATGGCTTAACCTCCCTGTGATTCGTTTCTTTATCTGAAAAATGAATATGGTGATAGCAGTTATCTATTGTTTAGGGTCGTGAGAGAGAGCTTGGCATATAGTAAAAGCTCAATTAGTGTCAGTTTCTTGGAAGAATCGTTGCAGATAGGATCCAGGTCATTCCCCAAAACAGGCAGTCCTAGAACTTTTCTTAGTAAAAAGGGAAGATAAAAACAACGAAATATATATGTATCAGTATACACACATAGAGATGTAGACATGTACGTTGATATGTGTGCATACATATGTCATCAGATTTTTAATGTTCCGAGATTATGTCCTCTCTGCTCTTTGGTATTAAAATGTCCTTTATCCCTTGAAATGATCACAATAGTAAAGGGTAATTGTTTTTACTATTGCTCCCCCAGGGCTTTGCCAAACGCTCCTGATCTGTGACTACCAGAGCCCAGGAAGCATTTAGTTGCTGGACTGGGGCGTCTCCAGGGGATCTCTCCCATGATGCTGTGTGGAGGATGGTGGTTCTCGTCCTTGGCTGCACATAACATCACCTGGGGAGTTTGTATTTTTTTTTAATGATGTCCCATGTCTGCCTCCTAGGGATTCTAACACAATAAATACGTCTGGATGTCAGGACTTTAAAAGTTGGCCAAGGAGAGCCAGCTGAGTGAGCTGGGACCAGGAGCCAGGCAGTGGTCATTTATTTCCTTCTTTGGTTCTCTAATCAGATACATTTGGAATCCAGCATTGGAGGGAGAGCTCTGTGATACCCCGATGGCCACAGAGATGAACCAGCAGGTCTTAGAGCAGATTAAACCTGAAACATTGCTGGAGGCAAAATGACAAAAAAAAAAAAAAGACTGTCCTTCTTTGGGCACATCACGAGAAAGCAGGGCTCTTTGGAAAAGATCCGAATGCTGGGAAAACAGACGGCAGCAAGAAAAGAGGCGAGACCAAATGTGAGGTCATCTGACTCCATACAGGCTCATGCCTGAGGCTGAGCAGGGCTGTTGACAGCAGAAGACCATGGACGTTCCTCATACGTAGGGTCACCCGGAGTCAGGGCTGACTCAATGGCACGTAACAACTGTGAAACACATGCTCTTTTTATTATTATTATTATTATTATTATTATTATTATTATTATTCCCAGAGTGTAAAATGGACTAAATAAATACTCATTAAATAGGAGTGAAAAACGGGCAGGAAATTGAAATAAAAAGCAGCAAAACCTTTGTTGTATTGTTGATTAGCATTTCGAAACCACCTTTTCAATTGGTACCATTTAGGGTAAGGAACCTCTTGATTCCTAATTAGGGTGGATGGAGTCTCATTCCCTTCCCTCTCATTTCAGTTGTAAGGGACTTTTCATAAAAACAATAAGACAACCAAAGGAGAAAAATCTCTCAAAACATGGCTAAAGACTCTTTGGTATTCCTTCTCCATGCCATGATTATGACATCATCCAAAACATGTGGTCACCCAGAAATGTACTTCCTCTCAGCTTTTAAAATTCCTTGTATTTTAAGATACATTTCTAATTATATTTCAAATAAGAACCAGATGTTTCAAACACTTTACTTTGAAATCTCTTGGCTCACGCCTCGTATACTCTTCCTGTATATTTCCCAAAGATCTAACATTCTCAAAGATTTTTTTCCCCTGGGAATTTATAAATTTGCCTCTAACAGAAAATTGTTTACATCAATGAATGGACCTTTCACAAAGCTCCACTGTGAGGATTAAGAAAAGCGAAGGGTGAATGTTGCAGGTAGAGGTATTACTAGGGTTTTCCTCAAAGTCTTAGAATTAGGAGTAGCTTGCTGGAGGATGGCTCCCTTCCCCCATTCTCGAAAGTGGTACAACCCTACTTTGCTTTAGCATTCCCTTGAACTCCTGCTGTATCTTGTCTCCAGCATGCTGACTGCTCAAGGCATAGAGAGGTGCAAAATAAGATGGGAACAATTAGCCTCTGCTTAGAATCTGAATTTCTTTCCCTCCTGGGAACTGGCCAGTCATGACCGATGGGAAGTTCCCCCAGCTTGAACTCTATAATGAACATGAGGTTCTCACTCTTCATGGGGGCAGTTGCTGGAGTCTGGGCGTGAAGGGTGTCCAGCTAAAGTAGGAAGAATAGAAACAGAGGCTTCTTGTATTTTCAAAGATGAAGCCCACTGCTGTGTTTCTTCCTCGCAAAAAAAGGTGGCCGAAAAGGATGAAGTGACCAGGCAAAAAGGTGGGAACACCATGGGATTGACTTTAGCTGGTCAGCTCTGCCCAGAGGTGGCTTTACTGGGACACAGTCTGGGGAAGACACCTTGCCTTTGGTCCTTTCCTCGTGGGAGCCTCCTGTGTAGAAAGGGCACAAGAGACTCAAGACTCTTGGCATTTCTGCATTGTTTTTCTCACAGAAAATGCCAGAACAAAGTAAAGTTTGGTTCCAACTTATTTTCCACTTCTTCTGTCTCATTCCTCTCCCCACCACCTCTTGCTATTCCTGGGACACGCTGAGCCCTTCCCTCCTCCATCCGAAGGTTTTTGTCCTAGGGAAGTCACATTCAGACATTGGGAGCCAGGTCAAATGTCACCTCTTCAATGCAGCCTTCTCAGCTCCCACACAGCTAGCCGTTGTCACCTCTGTGTACCTGTACCATTTTGACGTCTCTCTTTACATTTCATCTCATTGTAATTTTTGGTTCATGGCTGTGAATCTCTCTAGGCTGTGGACTCTTCAAGGGCAAGGACAGTGCCTTTACTTTGTGACCCCTGGGCCCAGTGCCCAGGGAGGGAGAACACACGGAATCCTGGTGCTTCTGCCGCTCCCTGAGTGACCGCCGTGGGGGGAGTGAGAAGAAGATGAGAGACAGGGCCTGCGGGCTCTCATCTGCCATGACCTTCTAAAGGTGGGAGCGTCTTCCCCAAACACAAGGCAACCACTTCTTCCAGTGTCACCTGAAGACGTGGTGACCCCTTTCAACGCTGGAGGCAAAACTAGCTGTTAGGCTCACAGAAAAGAGACCATTGTAACTAATTCATGGGCAGCCTCTGTGACTTTCTAGTGTGGCTGTGACGGTGGTCGAGTCTGGCCTCACGGGCTCGACTAGCAACTCAGTCTTCCTAGAAATAGTGATTGGAGGAAAGCCTCCTGGGCCCTGCAGATCTGATGGGGTGGAGAAGGTAGGCCTTCCGTCTCTCGGGGGGAAACAGCAGCAATAACAACCATCTAAACACACGACGTGGTCCTGCACCCGCCTGACAGCACGTGCTTATCTGGGGGATCCCGTCGTAAGGAATATAAATGTCTCACCACCTGCTGTGCGCCTAAAGCGACTGTAACATCGGATGTCAACTGTCATTGAAACTTTTAAAAATCTCATTCCTAAAATGCACACAGATACACATACACACATGAACATGTGAAACCCGCGGCGCTGCCCTGTACGGTCCCCTACCGGATGTGGGAAAGTGTCCCATGATGAAAACAACCGGACGGACCCTTCCTTCCTCCGGGCAGGAGCGTCCCAACCTTTTCTTTTTAAAAAAAAACAGAGGCTGCCTGAGGTGTTTTGGTACCGACGGAGCAGGAGGACACCAGCCCCAGGCAGCCCAGGCGTCACACCAATCCTTCTGGAGTCTTCCCGGGGGTCCGGGCCTCCGCTTCAGCCTTCGTCAGGACTTTGCGGACCGCGCCTGAGACCCGTGGGGATGGGGGCACCAACACAGTTCCCCAGCTCGGGTGGGCAACGAAGGCGAGCGGGCGGCTGGTGCCCTGGGGGACCTTGGCTGGTCCTCCTTGGGCTTTACGAGGCCTCGGGCCGTGCATGCGCAGGCGCGCTCGGGGCCCTGGCGCCGCTGACCTGCGCTCCTCCGGGCCCTTTGATGTGCGTCTCGGCAAAGCGCGTGTTCCTCAGGGACTGGGGTCACCCCCTGGAAGGGGTTGGTATCTTTGTGATTGGGTTTCTTCATGCTGTTTCTGTGCCATTTTGGGGGGCTGGTTGTACATGCTGTGGTTCTGGGTCTTGGCCATGGGCCACCGAAGTCCAAGGCCCCCGCAGTGCCCCCACGGCAGGCAAAGAGGGCGGCTTCCAGGACAGCTGCAGTCCTACAGCCGCTTTCTTCTAGGGCAGGGGTCCTCACCCTTCCTAACGCCGGACCCTGCAATACAGCGCCCCATGCTGTGGTGACCCCATAACATTGTTGTTGTTGCTACTTCGTAACTGTCATGTTGCTGCTGTTATGAATCATCATGTAAATGTCTGATGTGTGTTTTCTGATGGTCTTAGGCGACCCCTGTGACAGGGTCGTTCGACCCCCAAAGGGGTCGTGCCCCCCAGGTTGAGAACCTGTCTTGGGAGTTAGTGTGACCAGCTGCACTGCGTAGATTTCAGTTTGCCTCCATTGTCAACTATTTACAACTTACTAACGATGCTCATTTAAGGGTCCTAGGGATGGTGCCGGGATGTTTTTCCCCAAATAAGGACTTTACCAAACTATCTCCACCCCAAACGAACTTGGTTCCCTGGACTCAGTTTCATTTTTTTCTTCCGTTCAACCAGCGTTTACTGAACACCTGCTAAATACCTGGGTGTGGAGGTGTGAATGAGTCTGACATGGTTCTTGAACCCGCCTAGCTCACAGCCTGGGGCAAGAAAGAGTGCAGGGGGTGCTCTTAGGAGGGCAGAGTCTTCAACAAAGATGGGGGGCCCACCTTCTCACTGAGCCTCAATTTCTTCTATACTGTGGGCATCAGGATATTTACTGTACTTTGCTATGTCTAATACACACTTTTTTGCCCAAATTTGTAGGGAAAAATAAGAATGTGCACTATCCATGGGTAGTACTTAATCTGTATCTATAAAAATGTTTTTAATCTTTTTAGTTTTGTTTATGAATGAAGCGTAAGTATAAATTAATAACGGTATCCATATGCAAAATAATACCCTTGGAATGTGATAATTCTTTAATGAAAAAAAAATTTATTCAAAAAATTTCTTGTATCTTGTATCTGTTCTTGTGTTTTGTCATTGTTTACATAAAATTTCTTGTACCATAATACATTAAAAAATAAATTCTAAAATTCCTTTATAAAACAAAAAACAAGTACCTAAATATAAACAAGTAAAAATTTAAATTAAAAAATTAAAATGAAATTTTTTTTCCATGACAGTTTGGGGCAAAAGCGTGGGTGCACATTGTACACAGGGGTACATTATACCTGGTAAAATACGGTACCTTATAGGGTTTTTTGGGGGGCATCTGGGGGGAAGCTTCATAAATGTGAAATATCTAATGAGTCCCAATCATTTTGTACTATTATGTAAGAGCATCTCCTGATGCAGTTGAGGGGGACTAAAACTTTGCCACCCCAAAATGTCCCTTTTGGGATACTGATTTTAATCTGGTTATTAAGAAACCAAAGACCGAGAGGGGGCTTTTGGCCCTCCTCGCTTACCTGCGAAGGGGGAAAGCCCTGCTTAAAAGGAGGCGCGGCACCTCAGCACCGTGGTGCACGCCAAGTGCGGCGGGCGGACGGGGGAAAACCCCAGCAAAGCCTGTCCGTTGGACCCCCCTTTTGTTTCAGGGGACTAAGACTTTCCCTCCCACCCGCTAAGTCACCAAATTCAGGTCCTGCATTGGAATGGTCCTCGGGGCTAAAGCAACTTCAGGACTCCTTTCTGGGTTCCCGTTTCCTACAAATTTCAACCCAGTTAATTTCCTAACTGTCATCTCGGAGCTTTTAAGAAGATTCTCTAAGAGTGTATTTGACCCAGCATTTATAGTTGTTTTCGGGGGGAGCGCTGTTCGGAATGACTTACCCACCCCTATTGCTGGAAAGGGGAGGGTGCTGTGTTTTATTTTCTCTATAGAATTTATTAATCTGAAGTTCTCCTCCGTACTCTCACTTATTACCTGATCGCTCCAAGAATATTCCCTCCATTACATTCTACATTGACCATTTGTGTATCCTCAAGGCTTGACTCGTGCCTGGCACAGGGTAGGCGTCTAATGAATAGTTGTGGAAGATAATGATGACCGTAATGAAATAATAACATCGAAAGATCCTAAACATGGGACACATGTAGTGTCACAGCTGCTAGCTCTGCATCAGACTCCCCCTTCGCCAAACCATCCTACATGTGCCGGGGTCAGGGGTTCACTTCCAAGAACACGTCTTCTCAACTCTCAGTAGCTCCCCCTTGCCTTCCCCGTAGAGGCCATATGTCTTAGCTTGGAAGCCACACAAGTCTGGCTGTAAACTAATTTTCTATTCTCTTCATATCCTGTGTTCTCCCCAGATCAATCGACCTGGCCTTTCCCGAACACGCAGCCCAACTTCGCCGTCACTAACCCCAGTGCCTTGGCTGTTGTTCCCATGACCTCTTCCTTCTGCCTCAAACTTACTGTGCCTTTGACACACCACTCACATCCCGCTTCCTCTAAGATGCCTTCTCTCATTCCCTGGCAAGACAGAATCCTCCTTTCTTTAAACTTCCAGAGTGTTTGGGGCTTCTTATATCTCCCAGCACATGTGCTTTGCATTATAACTATTTATTTACGTGAATTAATGCTTCCCCTAAAAACTTGATGGCGCCTTGCTCATAGCGAACACTCAGTAACTATGCATAGAAAAGTGGAGCATCCAAACAAGCTTAAATCGCGGACCTCAAACAATACCAAAACGAGGGGATCTTTGTCCATTACCATCAGAAATACCTCCGAATCCAGTTAAATGGGGTCAGGCAGTAACTATGTCAATGGGCATGCTATTTTAAACAATTAGTATGCTCCAATTATTTGGCACTTTTTGCAGAATGGTTGCGGACCTGTTTTTGTTTTTGTTTTAATTCTAAAGCACATGGAGAATTTCATCAGAGGACTCCCTTTGTTTAAGGAATAGAGAATTCAAACTTAATACTAGTGACACCCACACCAACTTAACTCTGACTCATATTTTCTATCAGCAGTTCCTGTAACCTTGTTAAAGTTCTCATTTGTATTATGACTACACTGAATGGCACCACCCTGCAAAACATAGACAGCGTTTCTCTTATTTCCAGTGCCTACGTTCTAAAGATGGAAAATCCCAAGTCATAAAACTGAGCATTTAAAATCCAGCCTCTGTAATGGGGTATTTTTTTCTCTCAAGTAGCAGTTGATTGCTATATTACCAATTGTACTAATGAAACAAACAGACTGCATTATCCTATTTGGTTGATGATTAACAACCTCTGAGTTCTGCAGAAAAAACACTTGTGGCCAATGTATACCCTCTGGTCCTCCTTCAAGAGACTACAGAAGGAAGCAGAGCAACTCCTAGGTGCAGTATTACTACTAACACTACCGCTAATACTACTAATACTACCGCTAATACTACTAACACTACAGCATGAATCAGTGAGATTAGGTTGGGCTATGGCCAATGTTTTTGAATCTCCCTTTTCTTCAGAAGAGAAGTTTGAATAAACCAAGAAGATGCCCTTGGAAGTAGTATGTTTTAGTTAACCTGACGACCAAGGGAAACTGGGTCCTGTAAAAGAAAGTCTTCCACGTGGACAGCTTTAGGAGAAGAAAATGAGGATGGGGGTTCCCTGATGTAGTGGCTGGGCTTCGGCGCTGTCAACGCTGCGGCCTGGGTTCGATTCCCAGCCAGGGAACCACCCCCACACTCCCTCCCCAAAAAAGAAAAGAAAACGAGGATATACGAAAGAAATTCAAAATCAGATTTCAGAGAAAGTCTGTCAGGCAGGAATGTCCTAGACCCAGAAATCTAAATTGGAGGCCAGGAATCTGAGAGGGAACTTGGGAGGTCTTCAATGAAGAAATGAAGGGCTCAGGGGTGGGGGTGGGGGTGGGGGTGGGAGCGGGGGTGCCTGGCAAATGATGATAAAATTTCAGCCAGCTTAGAGGTTAAACCCGGTCATGTGTCACAGGATCTCACGTCTGGCATCTTGAAGATAATGCTGGAGGCATACTGGTGTGGACTGTGTCGTGTCCAGGCAGGGTTACCGCTCAACGCCCTGTTCTGACCGCCGTCACTGCCAGAAATCCAGCGCTCCCTGTTGACACCTCCACGCTGCTCCGTTCATCCCCAGTCAGACCCAATCCCCAGCCCACGCTCCCCTCCAGCCCACGATAGTCCCCCCACCCGAGGAACCCCCACGTTGCAGTCAGCAAACCCCTCCAGCTCCGCCTCCATTCCTTCCCAAGCACCTGGCTCACTCGGACCAGGTCCCACTACAGCCCAAGCACTGGGACTGTCTCTCTCTCTCACCCCTTGGGTCTCACAACTGGAGGCAAAAGTCGTGTTGTCCTAGGTCTCCATGGCCACCTGTAGACCATGTCTCCCCGTTTCTGTTGCACATCCCCTGCTTCTTGAGACTCACACCTCTCACGGGCCACCTGCTTCTGACAGCTGTCATGCACAGTCTTCCCGACAGCCCCCACTGCACACGTGCACACGCACACGCACACCCCTGCCCACATGGCGGTGCCTGTAGCTCCTGGCTGCCTGTCTTCCCTTCCGTCCCAACTCCTGCTACATGCTTGGCGACTTCCATGTACATGGAGATGACACCACCCACCTCGCTGGCCTCTCAGGCCACCAACTACTCAACAGTCTCCAGAACAGCCACCCACAAGCAGGTCACACCCGGTCTCTAACCCCAACATCCGCTTCAACCGCCACACCCTACTATCCTCCTGCTCCAGCTCAGATACCTCCATTGTATCATCTTCCACCTCCACCAGCACTGAAGCCCCCTCCCCTACTCTCTGCTGATGGCCTTGTCTCTTATTTCACTGGGAAAACAGGAGCTGGGAAAGGGGCCTCCCTCCTCCTCCACCCCCAGACTGGCAAAACTATACAGCGCCTTGTTCCCTTGGCCTCACGTCCCTTGTTTGTGCCTTTGCTGCCCTGAGAACGTGCTCTCCCTTTGTCCTCGGGACCATTTCCAAGAGCTTACCCACATGTCTCAGTAACTACCCTTCTGAGAAAGAACTTTCCTCTGATGCAGTGGTGTGCTGGAGCTGGTCACGCAGGCCCCTATGAGCCAGCTGGACAGCTCTCGAGGATTCTGTAAGCTGTGTGACATTATCTCGGTGACGTGAAATGGGCCCTGCGCGGAGGGTTTATACGCCTCCAAATGAAGGCTTTGGGTTTCCAAAGGGAGTTGTTAAACGTGTGCTGGCACACCACTGTCTTACCCCGTGCGCTCCTGCTGCTAAGATGCTCTCTACGGAGACTCTGCCCACTTCTGCCCCTTCTGCAGCAAAACTCCCCAAGACCTGTCTGCAGTGTGGACTTCCTCACACCCACTCCGGTCCAGCTTCTGTCCTCGTCAAAGTCACTTAAGGACTCCATGTTGCAAATCCAGGTAACAGCGT
>PVJL010000938.1:25553-200001 GCA_004026885.1 Lyroderma lyra
ACACACGCGCGCACACGCACACGCACGTGCACACACGCACATACACACACGCGCACACACACGCACACACGCACACGCACGCACACGCACACATGTGCACACGCACACATGCACGCACACGCACATTCGCAGGTTGTACAAGGTGGCTGCCTGAGGTGCAGTCCCGGGCTCCCTTCTCTCCTCTGCAGTTCCGCTCCACCTGATCCTGTCTTAGGATTTTACATGCCGAGGATTCCTAAAAGGGCACCTCCAACATCTCCGGCCTCCGGACTCTTCCGTCTCACTGCCTAGCTGACAACTCCACTCGGAGGCATGCTTTGCTTTCAAAGGAACACGCTCTAGCAGGAAGTCTTCACTCCTTCACCGCGCTGGACACCAGGTCCCCTTCTGGTTTCCCCATCTCAGTAACTAATTCCGCTGTTTGCTCAACCTGAAAACATGGCCGCCAGCCAGGGTGCCTCCACATCTTCCGTGGCATCGGCCAGGCCTGTGGCTTCTACCTCCCGTGTACACACCTCAGTCCTCCCGCCTCTCAGCAGGGCCAACACCACACAACCTTCGGAGCCACCCTCCTGTCCTGCCTCTATTTTCCATGACCTCCTTACAGCCTGTCCACGGCTGTCCAGGCTTGATGCGTTCTCCACAAAATACCCAGAGTCAACTTTTCAGAAAAATATCCTGGAGATCAAAATAGTTTTTAACAACTTTAAGGATATGTAGAAAGATAATCATTTCATTATTGAAACGGCCAGTTGCAAGAATGGACAGAAAATAAACTGCCAATAAAACCATTTTTTAAAAGTTGCATAGAAATGGACAAGTTTGTGTAAGATTTGAAGTGAGGAATATAACAGAAAGATTTGATGGGCAGTAGTTTGATGGAAATTGTTCATCTTTTGATGGATCAGTTCAATGGAAATTATTCATCTTTTAAATTGGTAGAATTTGCATGAGGACCATTTTCCCCCTTTCATTTAAAATTTATAAATGATGTCCTTTTCCTTAATTTAGGCTTGAAAGAGTTGCTGCCATTTTCAAAGCAGCAGTACACACAAGCAGAATTTTCACATTTGAGGCTGAACAATGTCCTTGCAAATGATTACCAAAGCCTTTTGCCTGTAATCCATCAAAACAGAATTCCTGAATATAAGATCTGCCTGAAATCACCTAATTAAATAAAAATTACTCAACTACTGTTCATCCTTTGCTATGGTATAAGAAGAAAATAAAATTTTTACAAAGGTTTTGTATACCTACGGACTTTGGTCAATTTACTTTTTAAAGCAAATTCGTATTCCTTAACTGTTCCTATACAAGCCTGGAAAACAAAATGGCTTTTAACAACTTCCAGGATACCCAGAAAAGGAATTCTCTTTCCCTCGAAGCTGTCCACATTTTTACTCTTGAACTTGCAGAAGTTTCCCTATAAACACGGAAGGAGGCAGATAATCTTTTTAAAGCGGATTGTTTCATCACGCTGCCTATAAAACCTTCCTGTCACATCTCAGGTGAGACCCACGTGCCTTTCCTACAAGGCCCTGCACACTGGCCTTTAGTTTACTCTCAACCTTATCCCGTCCTTCTATTCCTCTAACTCCCCTAGCACCAGGCACATGGGCTTCCTCTCGGTCCCTGGGACACTCTCTACCTTTCTGGTAGTGATGATGGTGGTGGAGGCAGTGGTGGGGTTTTGTTTGTTGTTTGTTTGCCTGCCTCAGGGCCTTTGCACAAGCTCTTTCCGCTGTCCGGAGGACACTTTGTCTTTCACTTCCTGCTGACTTCATCTCATCTTTCAGGGCTTATCTCAGATACCACCTTCCCAGAAAAGCCCAGCAGGCAGAGAGAGGATCTATCTGGTGGGACAACTGAGCAGATGAGATAAACAGTCAGCAAATCACCTCTCTAAGTAAGTAAATGACTACCTTAAATTTACCATCTGGGTGATAAAGCAGCAGCTCCTTGTATTTGTGGTCTATTCATCAATTTCTCGAAAGGTGGCTTTGGTTGGTCAGTGCTTGGCTGACTACCCTGGGGGCCAGTGGTGAGTAGCAGAGAAGCTCTATGGGGTTGACACAGGTCTTTGCAGCTGCTAGGGCCTTGGCAGTGTTGGCTTTGTCTGCTCGTGTGCTGCTTTCTCACACTGACAAATGTCAGTCATCCCCCAGGTCTCAGGTCAGGCTCCCTGGAGAGATGGGGATGCTTGTGCAAATGGCACGTTGGGGGAGGGCTTCTGGGAAGGAATCTTGAGGGAGGTGAGGGAAGCAGGAAAGGGGAGGAGGGCAGCTAAGACAAGATGCGACTTGGGCTGAAGTAGGTAGCCTTGCAGACATTAGGTGGCTCCTGTCTGCACAGGAGGCATCCATGAGCCCTCCACAGACGCTCTGCACTCGGATGCGGCCTCCAGAAAAAGGGATCTGGGTGGGGGGCCAAACGCTCTGGATCGTCTTAGGGCGGGACTCCTCAACCTTGGCACCATGCACATTTGGGGCTGGGTCATTCTGTTGTGGGGGGCTGTCCTGTGCATTGCAGAATGCTTATCAGCATCCCTGGCCTCACCCACTAGACGCAGTAGCACACCCCACTCCACCCCCATCTCCAGCCATTGCCAAATGTCCCCTGAGTGGTAGAACTGCCCGCCCCTCCCCCACATCAAGGAGTCTGTGGTGTCCTCAGCCAACCCGTGGAGGGAGCTCCCAGCCATTGCACTGCCTGTCCACAGGGAGTGCAGCATTCTATACACACGTTCTGTTGTGTTTAAATGTGTGTGCATGCGTGCACGCGTGCCGTGGGAAGCCTAAGCTTCTCTATGACTTGCTAAAACTAAGACTGGGTCAAACCAGAATGCAAAGAAGGATCAATGAATGACCGCTGTTTAACAAAGAACATGCACAGAATTAAATGACTGCGTGAACGTGGAGGTCAAGGGACAGGCTGGTGGCCAGGGTTCTGGCTTGGGCAAATGCAAAGTCAGTGCAGGAGAATGAGTCTGGAGGAGGGAGGGCCAGGTACGACGTGGACACGTTCACGCTGACCTGCTGCGGCCGCTCCCACACGGAGGATACTTACAAACCATATCCAGATGAGGCGTCAAGTTTCCCATCACGTGAGAAATTCTACGACTCAACGACAGCAGTAACAAAGAACTTGATTTTAAAATGAACGAGGGACTCGAATAGACATTTCGCCAAAGAAGACATACAGATGGCCAACTGGCACATGAAAAAAAGATGCTCCACATCACTAATCAACAGGGAGACGCAAATGAAAACCACAGTACGATACCACCTCACACCCGCTGGGGTGGCTGCTATTAAAACACAAGCAAGCAAGCAAGCAAACAGAAAATAACAAGTAGTGGCCAGGAAGTGGAGAAATTGGACCCCTGTGCGCTGTGGGTGGGAATGTAAAACGGGGCGCAGCCACTGGGGAAAACAGTCCGGAGCTTCCTCACAAAAGTAAAAATAGTCTAATTATTACCATTTAATCCAGTAATTCCACTTACAGACATATGACTGGCCCGCTGGCTGGCTGGATGACAGAGAGATGACAGACAGACGATCTCCCGTAGAATTAGAAGCAGGGTCTCAGTGATCCCTGGGCACCCGTGTTCGTAGCCGCATTGTTCACAGTAGCCAAGGGGGAGCCCGAGTGTCCATTACCGGATGAATGCATAAAGAAGATGTCGTACGCAACATTATAATCGAGCCCTAAAAGCGGGGGACATTCTGACTCGTGCCATCACATGGATGAATCTTGAGGACGTTATGCTCAGTGAAAACCAGCCCGTCACCAGGCGGCAGAGTGTAGCAGCCCACTTCCACGGGGTACCTGGAGCAGTCGAATTCAGAGACAAAAGTGGCAGTTACCAGGGGCTGAGGTGGGGGCGGGGGAGCTGCTTCACGGGGAGTTTCAACTTCTGCAAGACGAAGAGAGCTCTGGAGACAGGTGTGCAACAGTGTGCATATGCTGGACACCACTGAGCTGTGGCTTAAATGGTTAAAGAAAAGAACCTTATGACATTCGTAGAGATAAAGAGTCGTTTGGCATAAAGCAACTAACTGACCTATAAATACAAGTTGGCATTGTCTCCTGTTTTCCTAAAGCCAGTGACACACTCTTACAGCTATTAGTCGTATATTATTTAAATTGGGAGGAGTTGTTTTATGATCTCTTTGTTCTATAATCCATTTTAAAGGACAACTGCGAGGCTAGAGGGACAAAGCGACCCTTTGGGGTTGGCTCTTGCACTTCTAGAATCCTCTGCCGCCCTGACAGCGGCATTTCTCCTGCATGTGGTGGTCCCAGCTGGGCCGCCCCACTCAGACCCTCCCAATGACTGAGTGTTGGCGGCTGGGAGTTTCCTGAAAGTCCCCACTTCCAGATGAATAAGACTTCCTCGGAAAGCCAGCTGGACGGCGGGGGCACCGCTTCCTCCTGCCCGGAGCACGTCCTCTCTCACCATCTCGGGGCCGAGGGGTCACGTAGGGCGGGTTCCTCAGACAGGGCCTTCGAGAACACTCCCTCTTCCCCAGTGCCACGTCTGCATGGCCTGACGTCACTGAAAAGCAAATCTGCCACCAGGATGCATTCACTCACTCGACCAGCATTTACTGACTGCCAGCTTATGCAAGTCCCCAGGAGATAAGCATTAGAACGGGAAACAGAGCTTTTTCGAGGCCCGTGCTTATGAAGGTATAATCTACATACAAATTCACCCTTTTAGGTGTACAGGTCCACGCATTTGACAAATGCATATCCTATGACCACCACCACAGTCAAGACACAGAATATTGCTATCACCCCATAAAGTTCTCTTGTGCCCCTTTGTGGTCAAGCCCTCCCTTCCCCCCTGCCCCTGGCCACCAACTAATCAGATTTTTGTCCCTATTGTCTTCCTTTTTCCAAAGGTCAAATAACTGAAATCATACCGTGTGTAGCTTGTGTGTCTGGCTTCTTCCACTGAGCGTAACACTTTGGAGATTCATCCCCATGGTGGCATGTATCAGTGACTCGTTCCTTTCTATTACTAAGTAGTGTACCATGGTGTGGACGGACCATAGTTAATTTATCCATTCGCCAGATGATGAACATTTAGGGGGTTTCCAGCTTTCTTTTGGTTTTTTTTTCCTAATTTCTACTTTATTTTTATTTTTACAAATCATTTAGCATTTGCTTTTTTTTTTCCCCCAGTTTTTAGCATTACAAATAAAGCTACAAACATTTGCACACGGACTCTTTGTGTGGACATGTTTTCTCTTGGGTTAATATTAATACCGAGGCAGTGGGTGGCTGGGCCATCTATAAAGTGTATGTTTAAATTACTAAGAAACTGCCCAACTGTCTTCTAAAGTGGCTGAACCCTTTTGCATTCCTACCAACCATATGTGCAGATTCTAAGTGTTCTGCATCCTCACCATGCAGGCAAAGCTTTTTGCAAGTATAAGCATCTTAATTATTTCAAACCTGCAGTGATTATGGTCATTATGTCTTTGCAATGTATGCTCCTATTTTTAAACTCCCCACTGTATAACCTGGGGCTCACAGATATGCACTGCCTGGTTATTTCCAAAAGGCATACTTTTCTTTATGAAACAATGATACAAAGGTGCCTTCATGATGTCACTGGGTTTAAGAAATTATAGTGAGGAAGAGTTAGCCCTTAGCAAGATGGAAGTAGGCAGATAATAGAATAGTTCACTCTTGGCGAAGGGATCTTTAAAGCAAGTCTGTCCAACCTGTGGCCCACAAGCCACATGCATCCCAGGGCAGCTTTGAATACAGCCCAACACAAATTCGTACCCCTTCTTAAAACATTACAAAAATCACGCATGAAACTTTTTTAGCTGATCGGTTATTGTTAGTGTAAGTGTATTTTATGTGTGGCCCCAGGGAAGCCACAAGGTTGGATCCCCTGCTTTAAAGGCTTTCTCTCCACCCCACCCCCATGGGATGCTAGAATCCTGTTTCACTACGTTCCTGGTGAGTGTTCATCCAGGTTCTACTGCAATCATTCTGGGGGATCTCACTTCCTCCTGGGGCACTGCATTAATCAGGAGCCTGTCTGTTACCAAAGGATGTGGTCATCGGGGGCTGTGTCCGCTGTGGACAGCCACTCTCATTTCCAGCTTCTTCAGCTAACTGGTCTTCGTGTGGGTGCGGGAGCTGACATAATTCCCATTCCTGTGCTTATCTGACATCTCAGACATTGCAACGCAGCTCTCATGTCTTCTAAAATATCTTCTCTTGTCCAGACTGAGCGTCTCTGGTTCTTCTGACTGCCCCTCATACAGCACAACTTTGAGGTCCTTCTCTATCCTGTCTCTCCCTTCTCAATGGATGTGGCTGTATCTAATCCCTTCCCTAAATGGGGAACTCAGCACTGAGCCCGGACTGGGGAGGTCAGGCAGACAGGGAGCAGGTGCTCATCAGAGCCTCTAGTTTTAATACACACTCGGTCATATTCGTGCTTTTGGACAGAGGCCTCTCCCTGAATTTACTGTCAGTTGTCATCTGTGCTGCTGGCTACTTGGTCACATGTTTTCCACTCTGTATTTGCAGAATCAAATGTTAGGAGACTCAAGAGAAGAACCTTAAATGTTCTCATTTTAACAGATTTACTTACTGCTCCAATTTGCTAAAATTCTTGGGTGACCCGATTTTATCACCCATTATGTTTACTCTCTCAACTTTGAGTCACCTCCAAGGCTGAGAAGCAGGTCTTACAGTATCTTTGTAATGTTCAGCCACAAATACTTGTCGAGCACTTACAATGTTCTGTGCACTCAGCTAGGAACTGGGGCTACAAAGATGAGTCTAATGGGGCCGCTCTCTGGAAGAGCTCACCATCCACTGTGGATGACGGGGTGGTGCCCGACAATGAAAGCTCCCTGTAGGATCCCATAGGTGAGGCCACCAGAATGCCATGGTTCTCTCACCTGTCACTCACCTATCTACTTGTACTAGCATCCTCCCGGGATGCCTCCATTTTGCCCACGGCTGGCATGAGAAAGCCTGAAGAACCTCTAGAAACCTAGGTATGCTACGTCTGCGCCACTGCTGGGCGAGGGGTCAGAGGAGGGGGAGGGGGAGGGATGAGCTCTCAGCTGTATTTAGTAAGGGGCCAGCCCACACCTCCACTCTCCTCACCCCACTTTTTCTAATCCCAAAATATTATGTGTATTTTTATTCACATGGACGCAAAGATAACTGAAAAGATAACATAGTGTGAAGTAAATAACGAGCTCCTGGAGTGGCCCAGCTGACGTGACAGGCCAATAATAAGTGTGCGAGTGACGGATGACCCCCTATGCAGGGAAATTGTGCTTTGAGTAATACGTTGCACACGGTGTGCTCTGGGCGATGTCTGAGAGGCTTCTGGAAATACTGGTCGGCAGCTGGGCCTCTTAAGAGGTCCTCTTGGGTGGTGGAGACGGGCAGTCTAGGCACTGGCTGAGTGTGCAGGGGGAGGAGGGGAGAGAAGAGGCCTCGAAGGGCCTCGGCACTGACTCCAACAGGCCTGTGGGGGCCTGGCTCCCCCACCAAAGGCCAAAGACCGCCCTGATCCACAAAGTCCAGGTGGGAGAAAGGTGTGCCTTCTTAGCAGACAGGTGACCACACTCACAGCACCTGGACAGGTCTCTGACTGGAAGTTTGTCCTGCCTAGGACCTGGCAGTTGGCCACCTGGGTGATGGTGAGTTCCTTTACTCCTTTACGCAGGAAATCGAGGTGCAGACACAGATGAGGAGGGGGTTGGGCTGCTGACAGCTCGGATCCTGGGGAGCAAACCTTTGGAAAAGAGTTGTTTGCTCAGGAAATTCTTGAACCTCCTCTTCCAGAAAAGTCCGCATCTCAACCCTGCTCCAGAAAGGTTTCCTGCAGGGCCCCGGGAAGCAGGCCTCTTACCCACAAAGTGACAGTGCCAATCGGTGCAAAGGACAAGGTTTGAGCAGCGCGGGTGGCTTTTTGTTTTTGTTGTTGTTGTTTCCGCTTTTTTCCTGGAAGAGCACCCCCATCGGTGAGAGCGAGGAGAAGACGCTCATCTGACTCCGGCGCGGCCGGGATCGGTGAGCTCTTTCGGGTTCTGTTGTTTACTTACTTGACCCGGAGCTTTAGTTCAGCCGGGGAAGCTGCGGCTCGGCTCCTCGCATGTTATTTATCTTTTCCTGCGAGGGACTTGTGACAGCCCAGGGTGTTGTGTATCCTGTGAGATTGTTTATCACCCAGCCCCTGCCGTGGCCCGAGCAGCCTACTCGCCAGCACTTCACGTCCCGAAACCCGACTACGTGAGCGAGCCAAGGGCGGGGAGGTCACACTGGGCGCTGGGATGAACCGGCGTCCCCCGGGAGTCAGGGCAGCGTGTCCTCAGGCTGGGGCGCTGACCCCTGGCGCCCAGGTGACATTAGCCAGAGTGCTGCACTGCTTCGCCTGCTCTGGGAAGTCACCTCCGAGCGCCCCCAGCTCCAGCGGTCGTCCCGGCAGGGGGCGGGGAAGGGCGACCCCGGGGCGCGGTGCCCCTGGCGGGTCCCACACCCGAGCGCAGGGCTCTCGCTTCGCCGACTCACCGGCGGGAGGCCCTACGGGAGCCGCGGCCCCCCGGCCTCCCTGCGAACCCAGCCGGAGCCCCGCGCACCGGCACCGCCCGCAGCCACCGTCGCTCGGGTCCGAGCGGGGAGCGGGGCTGCACGAGGTCCGAGCGGGGAGCGGGGCTGCACGGGGTCCGAGCGGGGAGCGGGGCTGCACGGGGTCCGAGCGGGGCTGCACGGGGTGGGCTTGGGGGCGGGAGGCTTTCCGTTCTGCACGTGACCCTGGCCGGTGGGGGGACTTGAAATGAGCCCGGAGGGTGACCTCGGGGCGAGTGTCGTCTTTCCCCTTCTCTCCCTTCCTTTCTCATTCTACCTCTTCTCCTCTCTGTCCTTCCTTTGCCCTTTTGCCTCTGGAAGTTTCGCCGGGCGAGGTCCCTCTGGCCGCCTTCAGGAGCGCGCCGAGCGCCGGACGGGCGGCGCGGGCCCGGCCTGCAGCGCACGCACGCGCGCGCACGCACACCCCCACACTTACGGGGCCACATCAAACGGCGCGGCGGGCCGGGGTCTGTTTTCTCAGGCGTCCTGCCCCCACCGGCACATTGTTAGCGGGACAATGGGCTCCTGTGTCAGTCTTGTTGGCACCGGTTTTGTACGACGCAGGAAACAGCATTTCCTCCCGGTGCTGGAAAATTAACTGGGATCGTGCTTTTCCCTCTTTATTGAGAATCCGCACACACCCCGGGAAACCCGAGCTCCCGGAGAGGGGAAGGAGCGGCCGCAATAGACACCCCAGAGTTCTGTCCCGGCCGCCCCCTTCCCGCTCGGCCCCGCCTCCAGTCCTGCCCAGGGCGGAAACGCGCCGCGCTGAACAATGAGACGGCCCGGCGTCGCGGCGGTGACCCTCGCGCTGCGGCTGCCAGGCCGCCGGGCCCAGCCATTACAGCCGAAGTGGAACTGGGTGGCAGGGGCTCCTCCCTGCCCAGGAACCCCCACTTCTGGAGGTACCCGTGGGCTGCTCCAACCTGTCCAAGCTTGGGCAGTGGGACTGGTCCCCACATGTACGAATCTGAACGGTTAGGCTCACACATTATCCCTTAGACCTTACCTCACTGTGCCCTGAAGTAATAGCACTGGAGGCAAAGCAGGGTCTCTCTGCCTGCGTTTACCACTACCCACGTTTCCCCAGCATGCAGGCATGCGTCCTCCCCTGGCCGCCCCTACCACCATCTCCTATGGTCCCGTTTGGAGGCTGGGAATACTGACAGCTGGCCGCCGCCCTGACCGGCGAACATACACGTGCATGTGATGGACGTGCTATCTCCCGTACGTGACACGCTCATACAAGACGTTTCTACCGTACGTGTTCGGTAGCTGCAAGACACCACCATCCGGCTCTCCTCCCTGCCCTTGAGAGAACAGAGTGGAAAACTCTAGTTCACATCGATTACAGGTGTCCCTCTCCTGCTCGCTAACCTTTCGCAACCAGCTCTTAGGCATTTTGTGCAAAGTTAATTTTTGAAAATGTTATTTCCCCTCAAACGTTGAACTCTCCTTTTTTTTTTTAAACCGACCATTTTCTAGAGCAGTTTTAGGTTCACAGCAAAAGTGAGTGGAAAGTAAGATGTCCCTCGGACGCGCACGGATGACCTCTCCCGTCGGTCAGCCCGCTCACCAGAGCAGTGCGTGCGTCGTCATCGGTGAGCCCACACCAGCGCGTCTTAATTACATCAGGGTTTACTGGTGCTGGTGGTGGTGGGTAAATGTGTGCAACGTGTACCCACCATGACAGTGTCACACAGAGTAGTTTCACTGCCCTAAAAACCCTCTGTGTGCCATCTGCTCTTCGCGTTACTGAGTGGATCAGCATGCCTGATCCATGTTAAGACCAAAGGACAGAGTGCTGAGAAAGCGCTTGGCGGCCCTTCTGCCGTCTACGCGCAGGGCAGAGATGAGAGTCACTGCAGTTATCAATCTGTTGTCGGCACTGCCTTCTAACACTCCGGGTTCAAATGTGTTTTTCCTGACCACCACGTCCTCGAGCCCTTCCTTCTGCTGCTGCTGCAGTAGTTAATGGCCTGCAAAACAATACTTAAATGTTTAAAACATCTAGGGAAGCACTACAAGGAGCCCTTTGGGACCCTCTGTAACGTGAACATCCTCCTCTAACTGCTTGCCTCCCAGGTGCTCCGGTCCTTACTACTGCCTGCCCAACGGAGCTGCGACGAGCCCAGTGTCAAAGCTGAGGCTGCTCAGTGCTCTGGACTAAATGAATGAATGAATGCGTGATTACATTCTGTTTTTTGTCTCCACAGATTCATAGTCTTAGAAAAGAGACGATAGCTTGTGGTCTGCAGGAATAAATTTGGGCAGAAGGCGGTGGTACAATTGCTAAGAGGTATAAACTGGGCGCACCCTAGTTACTCAACAAATACTTTTTAATGATGAAAACAAATGAGGTGAGATTGGTGGCAACAGAATGTGCACAACCCTATGCACGGCACTGAGTCTACTTCTTAGGAGGGTCCTTGTTGTTTCTGCAAAATACTTACTGGCCCTGTCAGTCTTGTTGCTGTGGCTTTTTCTAGAGTGTACAACTCTGATTCGAACCTATTGTAGTAGCTGTCATTTATCTGTAGTTGTTTTTTACATGTGTGTGAGCCCCTTCGAGGATCACCTTGAAACTATAGACCTCTCACTATTTCTTGCACCTCGAAATAGATTAATGTCTGATGATGACAATGAGTGACCTTTGTGAAATGCAAACAGGGTCAGAAGTCATCAGGTAGCACATTAAATGATGCTAATGCCCTTCAGTGGCAGCCTTCCAATGGCATTATGGATGTGCTTCAAGGGACCGGTGGAGACAGAGCTTCTACAGGAGATGATTAAATATGAGGTCCTGCTGCTCAGGGCAGTTTTGCAAACCTCTTTCTCACAGGAGTGACAGCAACAAGGCCAGGGCAGATTGCTACCTCAAGCCTGTTAACGGGGAAAATACTCAAGACTCATCATCAACCCTTAAAAAGAAATTTCTGAACATGTTCTATAGTCTATGGACTAGAAGGAAAAGAAAACTTTTCAGAAAAGAAATGCTCAGAGCTCAGGGGAAATGATTGAAGGTTTTAATCCATTCCCTTCCGTAGAAATAGCTGTCTGGAGCCAACCCTGTTGGTGTGTCCACATCGCTTTCTTGCTGCCAGTTGGGGGAGCAGGCTGTACCCCCACAGTCTTCTCACAAAAAATCAGCCTGAATTTAAGCAAAACAAATCGGGGCTTACTGAGCTGTATAGCTAGGAAGGTCTCAGAGCAGGCAAATTACGGAGGATGGCACATCAGCTCGCCTCCTAGGGGGCTGTTCACGTCGACTTAACTCGTGTGGGCTACTACGATGAGCCCTTCATTTTCGACAGGGATTGCTGAAACATATCCGTAACGCTGCTCCTTGTCTGCATTATACAGAGGTCTGTGTGGAAGGATGAGCTCATGGACTTAACGAAGGCCTCTCTTGCTACTTGAGCCATCCTACCCTCTCCCCTCCATTCCCACTACATTTCTGGGCTTCTGATCCAATCCCTCCCCCCCACCCCCCGCCAGGCTCCTACCCTGGTCTCCTACCCGCCATCTTCTCCTTCTAGGACTGTTGCCAGGTCCCTTTTCTAGAACTCTGGTCCTGAGGCTGGCGTCTGGTTGGGAGCCCTGTCGGACACCCCTTGCCTACTGCCTTCCTAGGACATGTGTCCACCCCAATTTCTCACTGTCGTGCACTGTCCACACTTCCAGACACCCTTTCATTCCATCTTGGGCTCCTTTCTCCACTGCTGATTAACTTACTGGACTTGGACTAAGGAGTGGACATGACCATCCTCAGCAAGGCCAACTCTCCCAGCCTCTGTCCCCTCCTTTCTGGGGCCTTACCCTTCTTCTACTTGAGCTTATTGCAATTTCTGAGCGTTCCCTCACTGAACCCAATGACTGTGCAAAACCTTCCTGAAAGGGGGCAGGTTTAAATAAAAAAAATAATAATAATCAATAGAGAGTCTTAGTTGTGGCATTCGAAAAACAAAACAAAACACAAAACACGTGATGAACTACCAGTAAGGCCTCCAATCGCCTTGCAGGTTATAGTCTGTGAGCCTAGACTCCACGCCTGTTTATTTCCGCCTGCGTGTCTCTGCTCACATACCAAGCAAGCTGCTCCCTGGTGAGCAGTGGTGCCTTAGATTTTCAGATTGCTAGATTTTTCCACAAGTCACATTCACTGAGTGCAAGAATCACACAGATAAAAGAAGAAGCCCTTATACCTGAAACTAATTAGAAACAAAAAGAAAAGAAGAGCCTATATTATAGAGCCTCTTAATATTGTAAACACTCTTTAAAAATCTTAAACATGAAGAATACATTGACCTCCTATTGACAATGACTTAAAATAGTTTAAGCTTTAATTTCTAAATGGTTCTACACTGTCCCAAGTATTTTAGCATCTGTAAGTAAATGGAAACTTATTTTATTACTTAAAGCATGATTTAATTAAATAACACCTATGATAAAAGATAGTAATAAGACGCACTGTCTTCGTCACCAGTCTTCAGCCATCTTCAGTCTCTGGTCCTGTGTATATATTTGAGTTGAAAACACCTAATCAACTCACCTTAAACCTTTGGGTCTCTATACACACAAGTCTCTCCTGTATTCACTCTGGGTTCATCCTAAAAGGAAGGCTGTCCCTCGCCAAGGCAGATGGAGTTTTATAAAAATGTTTCCTCTGCCTCTCCCCTGCCCCATGTCCCTCCCCAGATCCCCGAATGAGGGTGAGACGGCACACACAGCAATGGGAACACCACGGTTGTGTCTTCTTTCTAACCAGGAGACTTTCACACTTCGGCCACCTTTCTTAACCAAGCTCTTTGCCATTGGAAGCTAGAGTTCATGTTCAGGTAGCAGATACACACACACACGCACACATGGATACATATGGACACACTTTCACACACACTCCCCCAGGGCAACAAATCCACAGACTTGAATGAGCCCATAAGACTCAGACTCTCGGAAACTTAAATCACGAAGAGATGCAGGCCGAGGAGATTGACAAATGCGTCATCTCCATGCGGAAGCCCATGAGCACCTAGAGCGGGCTCAGTGTGTGATGTGAAGCAGCTCTGTGCCTTCTCCTTCATACAGCCCCCTGAGGTACACACTGGTTTACAAGTGAGGAAACTGAGGCTTGGAGCAGTGAGACCCCACGATCACAGAGCTGCTTAGTTCAAAGGTGGGGCGCAAAGCATCCTCACCTCCTGGTGGGCAAGAGAGGGGAGATCAGGCCACCCACTCACTCTGAAGCCACACATTGGGCTTTTCTTGGACCCCACGGGATCTACACCCCTGGCGCCCTCCATTTCCCGCCACTCTTACAACCGGACCACGTTGTCTAGTTCCCAGATGGTTCTGAGAACCGTGCAGAGACCTCCTGGGGAATGTGAGGTCTGCTCCGTGTCTGAGGAACTGAAACATTCTCTCCTAACTTTAGAGATGTAAACATGAAGGCAAACTCGGGAAAGCAGCTTAGGAAATAAGGGAGGCTCAGTAAAGAAAATTCTCGAGATGCATGAGGTGAGTAAACTGTGGCTAACACAATGGGGTTGGTATGAGAAAGGTCATGAATCAGGGTTACTTCAGTGTTACAGGACGTGTGGTCCAGAAATCGTGAAACCCGGGGTGGGTGTGTGTGTGTGTGTGTGTGTGTAGTTGTTTTCTTTAAATTGCTAAATTACTCATCACTTTCAGGTTAATGTTTTCCTCTTTCGTTTGTCTGATGTCCCACACAAGCCCTCTACGTTTTTATTTTAACACGCAGGGACATTTTGTAACTTTTCTTTTCATGGTAGCAATAGCTAGCTGTCCCTCTTTGGCCAGTACTGGGAAATATTAAATTTAGGCCTCAGATTTCTATGAACCCTAAAAATATGAAGAGTCAAGCTTAAAATACCCACACATGAGTCAATCATGAAGCTGAAGGCTCACTCTTTTTTAATAGGTTTACATTTTTTTAAACAGACTTCATATTGTAGAGCAGTTTTAGGTTCAAAGCAAAATTGAGCAGAAATTAGCGTTCCCATGTACCCCGCCAACACACACACACACACACACACACACACACACACACAGCCTCTCCCACTATTAACAGCCCCCACCACAGTGGTACATTCGTTGCAGATGATGAACCTACATGATCACATCTTAATTACCCAAAGCCCATACTTTCCACTAGGGTTCGCGCCAGGTGTTGTTTGGGCAAGTGTATAACGTGCAGTGGCCACCACTGCACTGTCGCACAGAGCAGTTTCGCTGCCCCAAGCATCCTCTGTGCTCTGCTGTTCACCTCTCCCTCCCCTCTGCCCCCGGCCACCACGGGTCTTCTCACTGTCTCCGCAGTCGTGCCTTCTCCAGAATGCCGTGCAGCTGGAGCCACACAGGATGCACCTTTCGGGCTGGCTTCTTTCACTTGGTAGAGGCTGACTTTTGTAAAGCAGCACAGGCGTCTCTTTATATCGCGCTCCTGTCTTTGTACTTTGCCTCTAAAGCTTGATCTGATTGCTTTCTTCTGCCCTCTGATGGCTGGACGCGCGTACCCACATCCGTCTGCGTGTCCTTGGGACACCACCTCAAGAGCACTGAAATGACTCGACTTTATTTCTTTAATTACATAAAGGACAATGGGCTGTTCACAACCAAAACACATGCTTGTCATTGAAGAAGGATAAATGTCTTGCAAAAATAGTTCCATGTGACATGCAACTCAGCTGAAATTTTGCTCACGAAAGGAACTGGTGGGTTTTCTTATAGGAAGCCTGGGCTTTTGTGCTGAAGTTCAGTAGCAGAGGAGTATGGGGTTCGGCACCGGAGGATGAGCTGGGGACAGAGCGGAGGAGCATGCCAAACGTCGCTAATGTGACGATGCCTCACCCGTAGTGCTTGTTTCGGTCCAGGAACTACTCTCGGTGTTTTTCTGGATTCCTCCTTTAATCTGAGATCTAATCTTTAATCTCACCACAGATCTATTATGTCATCATCCCTCCTTTGCAGAGTTAAGAGATCCCGGCCCAGAGAAGGTAAGTGGTTTGCGCAAGGTCATACTCCCTGCGAGGCTAAGGACCGCCGCGGCCTGGGCCTCGAAGCTGCACGGTCTCCGGCTTACTCGCCGAAGGGCTTTGTGCTTCTCTGTGTTTTATGTTGTTTGCTAGGTGCGGGTGACCTTCAGTCCAAAGGTGGTGATCTTGACCTGAAGGAGATCTGAGTGGATCTGCAGGCAGGCAGATCCTCCCTTCTACTGATGTATCAGACCGTCCCACACTGACCCAGTGGGTGAAGCAATGTGTCTCCTCTAACAGGCTGGGTATTAGGAGACCGGAAGTCTGGGCGGGACTGCGGGGGACAGTCCAAGCTGTGAGCCCAAGGACATCACTCAGATTCAAGTTCACTGTGGGCAAAACACATTGCCTGTTTCCATAAAGTAAGATTGGATGGTTGTACTAGATTTCCTATGATGTTCATCTGTAACTAATATTTTATGATTAATGTTTGATCTTCATCAGTCTTTTGGAATCTTCCTTTTCCCATCATTGGGACACCTCTTCCTCATAAGTTTTAGGAAAAAAATGGCCAATTGTCTTGTAATACTGTCTTCCTATACCTAAAGTTGCCAAGGATGCTTGCCATTGAATCCTGTTGTTGTTTTGAAACATAGTTTTTAAAGTCCTTTTTAATAATATTTTTAAATGAGCATGGTTTTCTATCCTTTCATTCTAAGTTTCATTTTCCTTACTTAATGATTCCCATCCACAAGTTTTAAATAAATATAATGGAGAAGAAGAAAAAGGGTTTTCAAAGCTTGTGCATTTCCCTGTCTCCATATAGATCAGTGGTCCTCAGCCTTCCTAACGCCACGACCCTGTAATACAGCTCCTCATGGTGTGGTGACCCCATAACACTATTGTCGTTGCTACTTCATAACTGCAATTTTGCTACTGTTATGAATATCTGATATGTGTCTTCCGTTGGTCTTAGGTGACCCCTGTGAAAGGGTCGTTCAACCCCCAAAGGGGTCGCGCCCCCCAGGTTGAGAATCGCTGATATAGATAGTATTTGTTCTTGGTTCTCCTTTTAAAGAACATTGCTACTTTCTTTCTTCTTTTTCCTTCCTGATCTGTCTCTGCTTACTTGTGTTACTAGTAACACAGCCGTACTTTACAGACCGGGTGGGTTTTCCACACCCTAAGTTGCCCCCCTGCCCCCGTGTGCCTGCATTGTGCGCACTCACACGGCACACTGGGTGGTGCTGAAACGCGGGGGGGCGGGGGGGGGGGGGGGGGGGGGGGGGGGGGCGCATCCTCACAACCAAAGCTCTGCTCACCAGGAGATAGTCACTGTCCCTCCCTTCTCTCTAGATTCATTTCTTTCCTAGGCTCAGATCCTAACATTCACTTTGGGCTGACCATACTGTGCTGTAGGAAACGGGACCGCGCCGTTGTTTTCTGCCCCGTTTCAAACGGAAGGTCTGGTCAGCCTCGTTCCAAGGAAATTTTTACATCAAATCATGGAAGCAAAATTACTTAGCGGTCTGCAAGTTAGGAGAAAGCTTAGGATGCCGTGTCTTTCAGGTCAGAATTGGAACCAGTGTCCTGATTAGCTAGAACTTGATTTTATGAAATATTATTTTTTCAACAGAAAAAAAACCAACACTAAAGCCACTCATACCCTTCAGTCCTCGCCGTGGTAAGATGAGGTGAGCTAACTTATTACCAATGCGAGATCTGCCAGGGTTTGCAGCTGGGGGTGGCTGAGAAGGCCACGGGCTGCCACCACTGCCCTGACTCAGCGCGGCCCGTGGCCTGAGACGGCGAGCTGGGCCTCTGCCGGCCTCTGTTGCGGCTGATACGCTGGAGAAACCCAGCAGGGAGGGGTCTGGAAGAGGGGCAGGAAGGAAAGGGATGGTCTTCCACTGAAGCCGCCAGGCGACCTGCCCTGGGGCTGTGTCTGGACTTAGGGGAACATCTGAAGACGCAGCTCGCTGCTGGTCACCCCGCCTTACTCAGAGGTGGAAATGAAATGCATGGCTTTTCATAGACTTCCTTGTCGTAGCCCAGCCCCGCACAGAACTCACAAGCTACACACACACACACACACACACACGTATACATATGTATAAAAGCTGGGCGTCCAGCGTTAAGATACAGCAATCTGACGATCAATTTCGACTTCCTTAAAATGTTTGGACCTGAGCCAGACTATCGCTTCAAACCGTTCTGTGGCTCAAGCAGCAAGGTGATGTGCATTGCTTTCAAACGCCCACTCACCCCAACCTGGCTGAATCCTATCCCACCCCCACCCCCCACCCCCGGCTCCCACCTGCCCTGCACACGTGCTCACAGTCTTCCTTGGTAATGTGGGTTCTCTTGGGCTCCTCCCGTTCCTTCACCTCGACCCCAAAGTGACTTTCTCTCTCCATCTGTTCTCTGACCTCCTAGCCAGAGCTGCTTCCCATCATTGTTCTAGTCCTACCCTCTTGCCTCTTGATAGTTTGTTTCTTCTTACATGTATTTAATAGTTTACTCCTTTCCTGTCCTGCCCATTCCCTCTTAATCCCCTAGCCCAGTGGTTCTCAACCTTCCTAACGCCCCTATAAAATTATGTTTGTTGCTACTTCATAGCTGTCATGTTGCTGCTGTTATGAATCATCATGTAAACATCTGATATGTGTTTCCCGATGGTCTTAGGCGACCCCTGTGACAGGGTCGTTCGACCCCCAAAGGGGTCACGACCCACAGGTTGCGAACCGCTGCCCTAGATGTCAGTGTGACCATTCTAAATCATCCCTTCCTAGGACTGGCAGGATGAAACACATTTAAATGTATCTACCAAGTCATCAAGGACCCTCAACCTTGCCTGCTAGAACGTGGCGCCTCCCTCCTCCATGGACCCCTCCTCCACACGTTCCCCGCCCAGAGCTGACTGGTTTTCCTCCCTTCGCCTTCTGTTCAGAATGCCCTCCCTTCTCTGCTGACACCAACCTGTTGCTGCCTTCCAAACCATTTCCCAGCTTCGCGATCGGGCACGCTCGGAAGCACTCACACCTGTGCCTTCTCCCATGTCCTGCGTGAGCCTGCCCATCTCGGCCTGCGAGGCCTCCTAGGTGGAAGGATAATCGTGTCGCTCCTGCTGCTCTTGGCAGCATGACTGGCTCGTGATCGTGGAAGGGGCGTGCGCACTGATGCGACAAAGAGCACGTTTCTTGGCCCGTGCATCCTGACATGGACCTTTTCCTCCTGCTTGTTCAGCCAGGTCACTGCTGGACTCAGCTGGTGCCAGTTTCACATGAAGCAAGACTATTGGGGGCTGTGTGCGCGTGCGCGTGTGTGAGAAACGGGTTTGGAGGGAGGAGAGGGATGGGTACCGGTGTAGGAGTGTGTGCCTCACTGACTAAAAAGCCTTCCAGTGAAATGAAATAGCTTTGGGATTATTTATAATGAAGAAATGGAAGTTTCCAGCTGTAGCTGTTGTATATAATAACTACGCGTCTGTGCAGAAACGTGGAAAAGCAAGACCAGCCTGTACGAAGGACGAGCGTGAAACCCGCCCAAGGGGTGGTTTATGCTGAGGTGGTTCCACTTCGATTCGTGCTCCAGCACCCCCCCCCCCCCCCGTCTCCTGGTCTCCTGAACTGCCGAGAGTGGTTTCTAGCTAACAGAGCGTATTCAAGTAATGCAATATTTTTTAAATAAAAAGAAAGTCAATAGCTGATAGTTACCTGCTGAGATAAAAATTAACCTTTGGCAAAACTGTTCGTTGTCGTGATTAGAGGAGCTTCGTGCAGGTTTTCTTAAGCCCCCTATTTTTTCTGTAGGTGTTATTATTCCCGCCTCTGCCTTGCCTTTCTCCTGCCCCAGTCTTCTAAAATGATCTCAATCTCGACTTCTTTTTTAAACTCTCCTGGAACACCTTGACTAAAACTTACCTGTCTGACTACCTCTTGCTCAGACCAGCAATTATTCCTAAATAATGGCATGGTAAATGTTAACACGGTAATGTAAAGCCTCCCTTGATGAACATACATCTAGAAATAATGGCACAAAGGAATACTTTGGTTTACTCAACCTCTCCAAATTCATTCATTCATTCATTCATTCATTCCATTCTCATCAATGACTTTGATGATGATTGAGAAGGTGCACTTACCCTATTTGTAGAGAATTTGAAGCGGGAGATACAGAAAGTGCACTGAATGGCAGAACTGAAGACCAGAAAGATTTCAACAGGCCAGAAAGGTGGACTAAGTCAACCAAGACCTTTAAGAAGAGGGTGTAGGAGGGTCTGCAATCTCGTCCAAGCCAGGGTCGTACAAGCGCAGCCAGATCACAGCTCTTAGGACAAAGCCGCTAGGTTGTTAACCCAGAGTCAGTTCCCTAAGCACACAGGGTCTGAAGTCGCCAACAGAAAAGGCCTCTTTGATGTGAGGCTGCAGTCACAGTAGTGTCTATGTCACAGCCCCTGGGGAGTCCAGCACTGGGGCACACGGCCTCAAAAAGCAGCTGAAACCCTGAGTCAATCAAAGTGAGATGAGCACTAACCTAGGTGAAGAGCAGGTGGGCGTGTGGCCCCTGGGGAGCGCCATCCGTAGAGCGTGTTACCCCAGGTTTCTGCTACGTGCCTCTTGGACAAGCAGCCTGAACTGTGGGTGTAAATGCGTACTGCCAAGTGTTGTTTTCGTAGAACACAGTAGGATCCTACGCGGCCAACCACACGTATTTATGCCACGCAGCCTGTGCTCGTAGCCGGAGAGCGTTTTTTCTTTGGTCTGAAGCTACCTAGCCCATGTGGGAATGAGATTCCCGATGGAGCCCCAGTGATTGCAAGCTGAGCCCCTCCACCGTTGGTTCACTGCAGCAAGATGAGGCCCTGAGTTCCCTCTCACCTCCCACACTGATGCTCCCACACTATTAGTCCATCTTGAACATTAAAGCCCCTGAATAGGGACTAGAAAGAATCCTCAAGAGAATGTTTATAGCTGATAACAGACAGAGTGTCTGGTTTTGTAGGAGATGAAATGTTCTTTTGTATGTGGGCAGGAAGGAAGTAGATAGGCCACTTCAATAGCTTTTTATACCCACCAGGCATGTTGAAATAGATCTTTTCCATCTCTATTATCTATAAAACCTCTTCATTGGTGATTTAGTTGGAGAGTACTGTAGCTCATTCTCATTTAAATGTATTATCTCTTTGGGGAGGGGGATGAGGAGGATTGAGAGCCATACCTTTATTCCTCATCATTTTAGCTTAGATATTAATTTATCTCAATGCTAAAATGCATCTAAGCTAAAAAGAAATCATGAGCAAAGCCTTGGGACAATTTGTAGCATCTTGAGTTCTTTGTGAGGAAACTATGGCCACTAACAAAGGAAAAAGTATGAAAGAAAATGCTACCATTAAAAGCCTGCAACTTTTCAAAAGAATAGTTAAGGCATTGGTGGAGGACCCCTCGATATAGAATGATTGTGGTGTAAATTATGTTAGATGCAACCATGACTCTTTTAACCGTAAATAACTGAGCAATAAATTAGTATCGTGGACTGGCACCTTAGCTTATGAGGACTGTTTCAGACGTTCAACAACGAAATGACCTGTTTCGGCTGCACAAATGAACTCTGTCATTCGTTTCTGACAGCAGGTATTTGGAGTGTTTTTCAAAATCAAGGCGCATTTAAAACGTTGGATGAAACTTTTGTAGGATGTAGGACCACCTTTCCCTGAAGGGTCTCTCCTGAGTCCTGGGACAAACCACCTTTTCTCTGTGCCAATCGCCACCCCAAGCCTGGCCCCGCCGGTGATCCTGGCACTGTGCTGTCCTGGCCCCTGTATGTGCCAACCTCCTGTCCAGATTCTAAGCAGAGATGACTTCTTCCCATCACAGTGGTCTGACCCTAGCAGAACGCCTGGTTCCCGAGGTGGCAGAAGGGCAATGCTGACGGCTTCCCCTCGGGATGGGTGGGGGCAGTGACCTGGAACTCTGAAGTGAGGCTCCCCGGGTGTGTCCCAGACTGTGGCCTGGGCTGGGGGACCAGTTCGAGGAGGATCCGCTGTCCGTTTCCAGCCCTGCAACCCGTGTAGACTAACTGTTCACGGAAAGAACCTGTGGTTCTGGAGGAAATCGGGCTTGGGCGAGGCAGAGAAAACGAGCCGGGGAGCGTGTGAGCAGCACTGGGAAATGGAAAAGAGGGATGAAGCCGGCGGGGGAGCAACGCCTGCGCGCGTCTTGCTTCCTTCTGAACCACGAGGGACTGGGGCTCAGGCGCCCGGGCGCCAGGTGCGCGGACGCGCGTTTCCTGCGTGGGGCGGAGCGCGGTGGGGACCTGTCCAGGCTCTGCCGTGCAGAGAGGTGGGGCAAGTTCGGGTTGCCCAACCTTCCGAGGCGGGAAGGTAGTCCAGTCCTTCAGGAAGAGTCGCTGGTCCCGTGGAGGAGCCCTCGCAGCGCCTTTTATCTTGACCATCTGGCAGGTTCCAGTGGAACTATTTCAAAGCGGCGGTATTTACAGAGAAAAGGCTGGGCTGCTCCGTGGAGCCTAGGACGCTTCCAGCCTTTGTGGCCGTGGAGACAGAATTAAAGCACGACGTAGAATCAGTGTCATGGCAAGTGACTTAGGTGCCTCCAGTTATTTTCACCGGGTTTTGTTGGAGGAGCAGCAGAGCCACTCCTCTTGTGGAGCAAGCTGCCGTCAGGAAGGCCCCCGCCTCCCCCGCCCGAGCACTTAGGAAGCAGAATGCACGTGCTCGCCCGTAGGAGCTGCAGGGACGGTCATGCCTCCGCTCTGGGAAAGGTTATCTTGATGTTAGATGCCTCGTTTGGCTTCTGGGCAGCCGGGGTTTAAGAAACGGCTTGGGCGGGTGCATCTCCCAGGGACCGACGTGGTCGTCCCGAAGGTGCGGGACAAGCGTCCGGTGCCCCGGGCGCTCCCGGTCCAGTCCCCGGTGCCGAAGGTTTCTGGCACCTTCCTAGACGTCTGGGGGGCAGGCAGGGGACTCGGGGGGCGGCAGGGAGAGGAGGGAGCCGGACTGCGCCTCACTCCTCGGTGCCAAGAACGCCGTCCCGGGGGCGCGGCCAGCTTCCCGAGGATCGGACTTTCCGGCCCGGGGCCGGGCGGCGGAGCTCCAGTCCTGCCCCCTTCCCAGCCTCGGGCGCCCCCAGGGCTGAGTAAGCCGGGTGGAGGGAGCCTGCGAGGATTTCCTGAGCGCTGGGGACAGGAGGAGGGACGATGGGCCGGAGGAGGGACGGGGGCAGGCGGGCCCGGAGCGAGGACCCTGAACCTGCCGGGGCCGCGCTCCTCGGCGCCGCCAGCGCCTCCCGCAGCCCGCACCCGGCCCCGCCCCCCGGCGGCCCCCGCCCCGCTCCGCAGCCTTAGGGAATCGGGTCCCGGAGGAAGAGGGTAGGTGGGGAGGCGGATGAGGGGTGGGGGACCCCTTGACGTCACTGGAAGGAGGTGCCGGGGTAGGAAGTGGGCTGTGGAAAGGTTATAAATGGCCCCCGCCCTCAGCGGCTCTGCACCGAGGTCCGGCGGAGTCTTGCAGCGCCGGGCGGACGCTCCTCGCGGCTCTTCCCCGGCGGCGGCGGCTCGGAGCAGCCTCCCGGACTGCAGCGCGGCGGCCGAGCACGCGGAGCTGCGAGGATTACCGGGCAAGTGGCCGTCGCCTCCTCGGCTGGAGTCGCGCAGAGAGGCGCTCGGGGCGCGGGGCCGGCGGCAGCCGAGAGCCAGAGGATCGTCTCGGGCGGCGGGATCGGTCTCCCGCCAGGAGCGCGGGCACCGGGAGAGCAGGCCGCGTCGCGCTCACCATGGTCCGCTGCGGGGACGCCGGGGTCCTGCTGTGCGCGCTGCTCGGCGGTCTGCTGCTCACAGGTGAGGCGCGGCGGGGGCATCCCCGGGGGCCGGGGCACTCGGGCCGGCGAGCCTCGGCGGGAACCCGAGCTCCGGGCGCAGTGGGCACGCCTGGGGCCGTGGCGCCTTCCCGAGCTGGGCGGTCAGGATGCGCGCCTCGGAGAGCGGCGGGGAGGCCCCTGGGCGGCCGGGGTCGCTGGCCCCGCCGCCTGGCTCCGGGCCCGGGGAGCGCCTGACTCCCAGACCTGCTTCCAGGAGGCCGGGCGCGGGTCCGCGGCTCTCGGAACGCCGGGGAGGCCGCCCTGAGGGCTGGGCTGAGCCCCGACGGTGGCGGTGTTGGGCGCTGACCACGACGTCGCCGCCCGAGAGGGAAGGAGGAGCGCCCACGTGGAGGGGGTTCGCGTGTTTGCCGGGAGCAGACAGAACCCCGGAGACGGCAAGAGCTGGCCTCCTTAGACCCGCTGGGGAGGGGGTCCCGGAGCCCCGGGATGTTCTACGAGCTTCCACTCCTTCCACGCGGGGCCGGAGCGCGCAGCCAGCCGCGCGGGTGCGACCTCGGCCGCCGGTCCAGCCCAGGTCGCCGAGAACCGGACCGACGAGGACAGTGGAGAACCAAAATACCGTTAAGTTTCGGAATTGCAAGGATAGCTTTTAAACTCCGAGAGGAGAGAGGCCGGACGATTTGGGTCAAACATGTAGTTTGAAGACCCGGGGAGGTCCGCCCCGGTGCCGGGAGGTCGCACCGCGGTTAGGGCGGAGGCCGCCCCAGCGAGGCGCCACGGCCCCCGGGGATTTCGGAGCTCGGACGCGGGTCTCTGTCCGGCGGGGGCCGGGGGCCGAGCCCTTGGTACCCTCTCCCTGGGCACAGCCAGCCAGGTTTCGGAGCGCCTTTCATTTAGGCATCGTGGAGGGAAGGTAAAATACGAAATATAGACAGTATCACAAACTAGTGTTATTCCAGTGATTCCCCGGGAGGAAAGCCAGTGGGGTTGAGCATTAATTTTTTTAATGCCTTTTAACCTCCAGAGGCGGTCACACTTAATTCTTTCTCGGTGGGAGGACTAATTAGACGTCAGTTTCCAAACAACAAGCAGTAGTTCCAATTAGATTGGTGAAACCATGAAGCCGAGAGGCCAGGTGGGTGTCTCAGAACTCGCTGTAAGTTGGCAGAGTTGCTCAAATAACTATGTTAAACGAAACGCTGCTTTTCTAATTCAAAAATACATTTGTTTTTGTTTTGAAGTCACTTGTTTTAAAACAACTGCTTAGAGCATTTAACTACCTTGCTGAAGCCCATCCGTCGTATATAAAGGTAAATTTGGTACATTGCTGTGAATCCAAAAGAATGAAGGGAAGAGTAGTATGTGGTTCACTGGATTGTCTGCGTCACACAGGTGTGTCTTTATTTTCGTTGCAAAACTGGGGTAGTGAAGTACATAGTTCTCTTCGTTATTAGGGGCCACTTAAATGGTGGAGGTTTCCAGAAACGTGAGGTCCTCTTGTGATTTCTCCTAGATTTTAGTTTACTTAAATGAGGCAGAAATCTTGGAACTCTTGTGATTAAAAAAAAATTACACGTGTGTTATAGGAAGAAAGGAAGGCGAAACACCGCCAGGGCGCGAAGCCCTTTCTCTGCCTGCCGGCTTGGGCCCCGCGGCGCCGGCGCTGGCTGCCGGACGGCGAAGCCGGCCTTGCCACACCGCAGGCGGCTTCCCGCCACACAGTCGCTACTGACTGTCTAAACCGTGTCAGGCCGTTTGAACGAGCCCCGCGGCTGCATCTCTGGGGAGGGGGTTCCGAAAGGGACCAAGTTTCTGTCTGGTGGATTTATCGGGAGTCCCACTTGCACGTATCCGGGCCAGGGTCTGCTCACAGCCTTTGCAGATTTATCAGTTATGACTGTGTGTGTGGACGACATGCACGTGTGCACTGAGAGGGACAATAACCAGAGGTTCAGTAATACAGAGGGGTAATGCATTCCCCCCAAAGAACATATTGACCTTCTTCCAAATACCCTGGGAAATAAAAAGGTGCCAATAATTCAGGTACTTGCTACTCCTTTCTACAGCAATCTTCCTCTAAAGAGAACTCCTTTTCTCCACTTAAAGCCTCATTTTCTTACTTTTAAGGAACCATGTCCTTGATTAACGTCACGGACCCTTTGGCTGTGTCCCTATTTTTCTTGTTTTTGAGCAGCTAACATGTACAGATTGCTGTAGCTAATTGGAGGGAAGTCTACACTAATAACAAAATTAAATCGAAATTACCTGAAAATAACCCCTATTTGTGAATTGAATGTAATAAATCTCATACTAAAGCTAACTTTACATGACAATTTTTGTTTTTCCCCCCAAGGTTTCTGCAGGCACACCTTTTGGGTCGTGCCTTTCAACTACATATTTCAGATGTTAATTATTTAGCACCTTAGGCAATCCGCTTAGATTTCTAACTGATGGCTCAGCTCCTGTTACAGGTGAGCTGTAGGTGCTCACCTACTCTAGTTCCTCAATATTTTTAAAACTTATTATTATTTTAAGTTTTTTTCTTTCCCTGTTGAATATTCTTTCAAAGGCTATCCAGTTTCTTTTCTAGTGAAAACTAAGTGACTTTTGAATTTTTGTCTGTAAAATTCATTAGTTAGAATTGATGGTTATTTCTAAGGCCCTTTCTCAACTCTGAAATTCAATCGATTATTTCAAGAAATAGGCTGAACACAGTGTCCACCTTGTTCTCCCTTCTCTACATTTACACAGAGAACCGACAGGAAACCTGTGAAGCCAGAGTCCAGGCGGGATGAACTGGCTTTCTCCTGCTGTCAGTAATCACACCGTATTTTCTTTTTCACTAGTAGAATGCACCTAACCAACCAATTAACTTGGTCTGTAATGAGCTGCACGAGGTGTTAGAGGCTGCCTAAACCAGTAGTAATCATTATTTTGGACTTCTTTTACTAGTAGGATGTGTAACTCTAGGACAGTGGTTCTCAACCTTCCTAAAGCTGCAACCCTGTAATACAGTTCCTCATGTTTTACGGTGCCCCCATAAATTATTTTCGTTGCTACTTCATAACTGTAATTGTGCTACTGTTATGAATTGTAAATATCTGATATGTGTTTTCCGATGGTCTTGAGAACTGCTGTTCTAGGAAGTAGACTCTACTTCAGAACTCTAGTTACATTATCTCTTTTAACCCATATGCATTTTTTTTTTTAATGTGGGTAGTACCCTGGGTGGGAATCGAACTCAGGCCACAACATTGACAGCGCCAAAGCCTAGCCACTACACCACCAGGGAATTCCCCCATATGCATTTTTGTGTTATCAATGCTCACTTATCTGATCCCAAATTATTTTAAAAGAGTTTTAACTTCAATGAGGACACTAAACCTAAATGTACCTATTTTATATGACTTTTTAGTACTGAATAACCTTTGTTTTCCTTACCCAAAACTATTGAGACATTCTAAATCTACTCTGGATGAATATAACATTAAAGTTGAAAATGATGTGTTGCAAAAAAAATGGTTTTATATGGACCAAACAAAAAGCCATGTCCTTAAGGAAGGTTCTCCAAACTATTGCAAAGTTATGGCTGCTATTTACTCTGACTTGGGAAGTTCTGCAAAACAAGAGCAAATAACAGCGGTAGTTGCTGGAGTGCTTTGAACTGAGATGTGTGTGTGAGTGGGTGTAAGAATGGAGAGAAGTAAGAGAAGCTTGGCTGTTGGGTGTTAAATGCAAAGCTTACTGTTGTCAGGTTCTTTGTTTAGTTGCAGGGTATGTTGGTTACCAAGTCCACATTAATTTTTCAGAGCATTTGTCATTGTGGATAGGGAGGAAGGATATTTGAAATAACACCCAGGCTTACCACTTTTTAAAGCAAAAATGTACTATTAGGAATGGTTCAAAGCATTAGGAGCACCTGTTGTATTGGGTTTAACCTATTTAACGAAACAGAACAATCCAGCCTATCTGATCGGCTGTGGCACAGTGGTGAGCTGGGGAGGAAGGAGGGATCTGCCGATGCTCTCCAGGCTTACCCCGATTCCTCACTCACTTGGGCGCCTTGGAAATTGCATGTTGCTAATTAAACTACTGGATTTGATATCAGATTGAGGGAGGGGAAGGACATGAGAGGAATGGGGTAATTGAGGGAGGGCTTGAAAGGACAGCCTCTGGCTCAGCATCTGGGACTGCTAAGGGGGGTTTCATTAAGGAAATGGTTCCATTGAGTCTGCTGGAGATAGTGGATGAGATTTCCTGCATTGCTGCTGGGGCGGATGTGGGGGGATGTCAAGAATTCCTGGGGATTTCCCATCAGTCTTGGTGAAGCCATTTCTGACTACTGCTGCTCTCCTTTATGTTCTCAAGAGATGTGATCTTGTCTCACAGACACACACGTTAGGAGAGCGAGATGGAATCTCATAGATGGAATCTGCTCACGTCAGAGATGAGAATCGGCCCGGAGCAGTGTTAGTGATGATTTTTTCCCAAGGTCAACAACTAGCCAGTGGCAGACCCAGGAACAGATCCCCTGTTTGTACTCCACATAACATTTCTTCTTCAGTTTTGCATTTCCTCTACCCTGAATCGAGCAGAGGTGTTCAAATATTTGTTGAGTGACATTATTACAGGGCTAAAAGTTCTTTGGAAACTTGGGCATCTTTTTCTACTATGAAATTTTCAGCTATTTTCTTAAAGCCCGTAGGGGTTTGAATGAGGAATATCTGGATTATGGCTGCTGGGTAGTATGCTCAGAGGCTCGGTGAGAGGAGTACTTTCCCTTGTGAGCACTGAGGTCCTTCTTGTGAACCGCTGTGCCTGAAGGAGTCGTGGTTTACAACACCAGCTTCGTCTTTCACCACTTCCCAGCTACACAAACTCCACCCCAGTCAGAGAAATTCCTCACCCTCCACTGCTTGTCTGCTAGACCCTCTTCTCCCTCTGCACTTCCTCTTCCTTCCTCTCAAAATCTAGCCCAGAACCATCTCCATGAGCGCCTCCTCACAGCTCTGGACAGAATGAGTGCTGCTTCTGCTCCTATGGGTGCCCTCCTGGACATGCCCTCTGATGTGGAGCCCCTGGGGGTGCCCCTCCTCACCTGGCCTGTTTGCCTTGCTGGTGTGGCTGTGCCCCCGCTCTCTGAGGAGGAGAGGCCTTCGCTGTCATCGGATCTCTGGCACCTGCTACAGTAATGCCAGGTGTGGAGGCTCTCGGAAAGTGCTGGAATGAATGAGTGAATGAATGAATGAAGTAGCCACATTATCATTTTAAAGAAGAAATCTCTCAGGGCCAGATACAAATTTATCCCAGTATATGGATGTGCTCCTGCCTGTCCCTTTGGCCTCCATTACGGTGGATTCCTTGGAGGGACTGTTCTTAATAGATGGCGTTTGTCCTCGGCAGCGAGTGGCTGAGATGCAGGAAATCAGCTGTGAGCATCAACTCTCTGAAATACTTCTCATAATCCCTTTCTGTTTTGTCGTCCTGCTTCGTTGGGTCCTCTGAGCCCCAGAGCCAGGCTTCGGTCTGTGCAGAAGTTCTTGCAGCCTCTGTTGATGAGGTACCCTGCCGTGTCTTATCCAAGTTTTAGAGACAACAGTGCTCCCAGATGGTACAGTTTGATTTACTCATTCTCCTAGACTCAGACCTGAGACCTTGGGGGCTGGGCTGTGACGCCAGCCTGAAGGACCGACACTTGGCCACACTCAGCATCCACCCTCTGTTTCAATAGGAACCTTTACCTTCAAGCCACTAGCCCAGGCTACCCTGCCGGATTTCCTCTCTTCTTGGGATGGGTTCCCCTCAACCGTTCATGCAGATAGGCTCCTGGCAGGACCACCTTCCTAGGTAGGTGTGAGACGGGACTTGAAAAATCTGAATCCCGTGTCTGGGGCTCAAGTGGGCTCCTCCCTTCCCCCCCACCCCAGCCCCATACTTTGCACACGCCCACAACATACTCCAAAACTTGCTTCGCAAAGTGTGGTCTGTGGTCCAGCATCCGCTGGGAACTTAATGATTCAGAACCTCTATTTTAATAAAGTCCTCGGATGTTTTGTTAGCACATTAAAAACGGAGAACCACTGATTTTTGTAAAAGGAGTCTTAGCTCTGGTGTCAGGGTCTAAGTCCTCTTCATCAACATCTTAGTGATGACCTTTGACCTTTGTGACTAAGGGGACTATAGCTGGGGCGGCAGGAGCCTCTGGTGGCTCCCACATTGTTCTCGTGCCCTGATTTCTGCTGGGACACCGGTGTCCAACTTCAAGACTCTTTTTACAGGGAGTTCCCTGATGGTGTAGTGGCTTAAGGCTTCGGCACTGGCGCTGTCAGCACTGCGGCCTGGGTTCGATTCCCAGCCAGGGAGCTACCCACATAGCAAAAAAAAAAAAAAGACTCTTTTTACAAACTCTTAGACTTAGCTTGCACCGATAATCTAAGTAAATAGAAGTGTGGTCTTGATGTCACCATGGTTAGTCAAATCCTGGGTGCAAGATCAAGGTCTTAGAAAACATGGACTTGGGGGGAGAAGAGCAAAAATGGCATTAAATAGATAGGTTTTAAGTAGACATCAAAGTTTGACCAGGCATTTGCTTCCAAGCCAAAATCACTTGCCGGTAAACACCAGTGAAGGTGTCTCCTCCAGGACCTTTGTGGTCAAGGTGTGTCATTGGGGTCATGCTGTCGCCGATGACGAATTCTCTGGGCATCTTACTGGCTTGAAATGGATCGTGTTCTGCAGCTGCATTCTCCCTGTCTCATGTGCAAACCCCGGCCTGGCAATTGCTTTTGTCTTTTCAAAGATTAGCACAGTGCTTGCAGGCGTGTTTTTCCTCAGCCTGATTCTCAGTCTTTCTATTTAATGGGTGGAGTGTGAACACATTTCCTTTTCAGCCACAGACCCATCATGTGGTCTACACCAGCCGAGCTATCACAATGATCAGATGCTTTTGTTAAAAGAGGCCTGATGTGAACCTTGCCCAAATGAAAAGCCTTGGCTTTCATTATCTTCAAATATGAAACCACTTAAAGTCAAGGCCACCTTTAACAAAACCCTCATTAGTGATTAGTCTGCCTGTGGAGTTCTGTGAAATTCTGCTTCTCTCCAGGGCCCTGGTCCCCACCCTTGTCTCTCCATTCAGATCATCTGAGAGCTTTTCAACATCCCCTTGCCACCTGACCAGTTTAACTGCAGCTGGCCAAGGGGAATCCAGGCATCAGTAATTTAAAGCTCCAGGCTGAGGTCAAGGACCTCCTAGTTCATCAGACATCCGAGTTACCTGGAGAGCTTGCTCCCCTGGAGTGCGGGGCCCCTGGGTCTGGGGTGGGGCCAGGAATGTGCATTTCTAACGACTTCCCACGTGACGCTGATGCACCTGATTCAGACACGGGGCTCTGAGAGCCCCTGCCCTGGGGCTGGCTTGAGAGGCCTGAGCCACCTGGGAAGCACCTGCCCTGATGCCAGTCTGTAAAAGGCACTGAATCCTTAGGCATCTGACAGGTGGAGTAGGCTGACCCTACGGAGATTCCTGCCAGGAAGAGTCAGTGTTAGCGGGGAGCAGAGGGGAAAGCTACGATGAGGCGTTTGGGGCGGGGCACCCGCGGGTGTGGCCAGACTGCCCTGTGAGGAGGGCAGGTCTGCTTTGTTGAGGAGGGTATGTGGCTGAGAGCGAGAACTGAATGGCCGAGCGGGCAGGTTATTTCCAGGAATCCAGTGGCTACTTCTTTGTGCGCCTGTTAGATCCCTGGAACCTCAACGACGTGGAGTTTGTTCTTAATGGAACTGGAGTAAAGTGAGGACCCCCAGGATGTGTGTTTGACCCTGAAGGCAGATGCTACTGGATTGGGGGAGGGGCACTCTAAACACAACCCCGGGAGAGGGGGACACATGTTCCCACCAAGCATCTCCTGAGCATGCGCACTTTTAACTTTGTTTTCCACATGGGAAACCCAACGGAAACTTGGTGACTTGCTACAAGTCACACCCTTACGGAGTAACCAGACCTGGATTCAAACCCAGGCCGTTCTGATTTTAAAATAGATGCTCTTCCCACTCACATTTCCCCAACAGACCTTGAACACTGACATCTATGAACCCAGGAAAACCAGACTGGTTTTCAGGGTTTAGACTGACAAGCTGTTATGTCTAAGCAAAGGGCAAGTGTTCCCGAGCATTTTTCTGGAGGAGTTACTTTTCTGAGATGGCCACACCCACAGGCCTCGATTCCCCTGTTTGATTGGCAGTCCTCGTGCTGTTACCGGAAACGGAAACGTTTCTTTAAGCCCTCTTTTCTCCCTGGGTCGCTGGCTCCTCCTTAGATCGTTGCTTTCAGATACCCAGACCTGCGAGGAGTCAAGAAAGAGCAAAAGCGTTTTACGTCTTTCTCCATCTATTACTTGGAGAGGACACTTTGGATACCACAATGTGGCCAACCTGGGAAAAAGTCTGTCCTGCCACCCATCGAGGAGTTTTATCTTTCATTCTGAAGCAGCAGTGGAGCGTGTGGTCAAATGGATGTACGCCTTGGATGAAAATTGTTAGGAGGGGTGATACATATACTGTTTGATTTTTATGGTTGTTTTCTTTTTCTAACTTGGCATCAGATAAACCAAAAATATATAAACAGATGGAAAGGCAGGGATATATTAGAGGGATTGCAAACAAACAATTTTAAAAGGCAATGTAAACCCGTTACAGCATTTTGCCTTTGATTAATGGTATTGTTTTCCTTTTGGAAAACACTGTTTAACTCTCTTTTCCACTTAATGTCTCCTCCTGGATCACATTTTTGTTCTCTGCTGTTATTTGGAAATTTTTATAGCTTTGAAATCTTCTCCATAGGGAATTCTGCTAGGACTAAAGAAAAAAAAAAACATGGGAATTGAGTAATTCCCCTCTTTATTATTAAGTTATTATTATCCCCTGTGATTGGCCTAGGATGGACTCTGTGTGCCTATAACTTCTTGAGGTTTAGGGAATATTTGACACACATTGTTGATCCACAGATTAAAAGCTTCTACCACTCACTCTCCCACCCCTGTCCCGAACATGAGTAAATGAAAAATACCCAATGCAGAGTATTTGCCACACAAAGTCACTGAGAAATTCAGGAAGCTAGCGTGAATGCTAATTTTCAAGGACTTCTTTTTCACTTTAGCCTTTTGGACTGGACATTAAATGGAGTGATTCTATACCCAGATACAGAAGACTCCCCATTCACCTGAACTCAAGAAACCGGCAAAAATAACATCGAAGCAATAATACTACATGTATCTGGCATGGGTGCCGGTTAATGGAGAGTCTTCTTACATTTACCCAGCATCTGCCAATCCCCATGGCTGCCTGTTAACTGAGAGTCTCCTGTATATCTCTTTCTAGGTCTAGGAAAATTCTAAACTAAGAAACAGGTTTGGTTTTTCTTTTAAATGTGTTTTGTGGTCCAGGTAGATGGGCACAGGGTCGCCTCCTGAAATAATTCACTCACCATTTTGGAAGAAAGTTTAGTACAGACCTGGGCAGGGGGGCGGGGGACATTGCTTTCAAAAAATATATTTTCTTAACAGTGTTTTGGAATGCTCTAGTTTCTGCTATGGTTTCATGAGGAACACTGTGGATCAGGTCACATATGAGGGCTGTCCAGAAAGTATACAGCCATGTGCTATGGAAAATAGAGGCATTTCTGGCTGGGTTTTTTTCCAGACAGTCATGGTAGAAGGAGTCATTGTTCTGGGCGTATGCCCAACTTCCAGTGTGTGTTCAGGCAGGGAAGACTGTTTTATTTTAGAATATTTAACATATTCATCTGAAAGGTGCTTAAATAATCATCATCAGTGAACACATTACATGTTATTTCCAGATATAAACATGGTTGTGTTTATAGTGTTGTATGTTTAGCACTGTCTTTATTTTGTAATGTTGACTGTGAGTTTTACTGAAATGAATCGTTTATGTTCACAAAGAGGTTGTGATTCCCCATATTCAAAACTTGTTCTTTAAAAGGAAGGCCTGCATGATTTTGAGGTGCTCTCTACCTGTTGATTTGGGTAATCTACCTTTCTTGATAGGCACCTAATCTATTTCTAGATATGACTCATGTCCTAAGAGGCCACTCTTGGGCGAGAAGCCCTTCCAGATGAAGGGTTTCTTTTCTGATCCACATCCGCAGCTGTGAACTCATACTATTCCTGGTATATAGTAGTCACTCAGTAAATGCAGCCAAACTGGCAGAACCTCTATCCTCGCCATTCCTCTGGGTCTCAGAGGTCTTAGTAGGAGTCATGGTTCCACATTAGCTCTCCTTCTAAGAACCTACTTGTGAGTGCGCATGTAGGTGAAGGAGGTTGGCACAAATACACCCAGGAACTGGCAGTAACTCTCCCCACACATTTGAAGTGTTCTGTTCTTTTCATGTGGGCTGCCCTCTGGTTCCAGTGACCCCTTTCTGATCCTTGGCCAAGCTGGCCATATTCCTAAATTGAATCTACATGCAAGATTTAGAGTGAGGATCTAAGCAGCCCAGCCACAAAAGAAATGGTTCCCAAGAGATGTTTCCTTTAGATGGGCCCTCCTGCTGGGATACTCTTAGCTGGTCAAGGTTCCAGAACAGTATAGAAGAGGGACAGCTGATTGGGAACTTTAATTTCTAGGTGCGCCGATAGCCGAAGGCTATTAGGTCATGTTAATGTTGGCACCCCTGTTTCCGCCATCTTGGATAAGAAGGTGTGGGTCGAAAACTCTTTCCTCTTGGCCTGGCCCGCCCTGGTGTAGGCCAGGAAGAGGAGAGAAAAGGAACCACAAGGTGAGTCCTGGCTGATGCCTCACATCCCATCGTTTCCTTTTATCCCCTCGTTGCTGCTTCTCCACCCCAGGCCTCTTGCATGATTTCAGAAAGCACCATGTGACCTGGGCATGTCACGTAGTGCATGTGCCTTGTGGCTTTGTTTTCTAGTGGCAAGTGAAGTCGTAGATCCTAGACTGAACACACACGCACGCACTGGATGAAGACAACAAGCTTTCCTTCTTTTAGCACAGAGGTCCAGGAAAGTGGAGTGGTAGAAGCAAGAGACTTGCAGGGCAGTTGGAAAAGGAAAACAGTTATTTACAAAGTAAAGATGAGGGGAGGTTCCCTGGTGGTGTAGTGGCTAGGCTTTGGTGCCCTTGCCGCCATGCCCTGGGTTTGATCCCCACTCAGGGAACCAAAAAAAAAAAAAAAAAAAGTAAAGATGAGCTTTAAAGAGTTTGAAGGTTTGGAAGCCTCTGAAAGAGGAGGACACCCTGGCGGGCCCTTTGGCCAACGCACAGCCACTCCCCATGTGTTCCCTTCACCATCCTTCCCGGCGGAATCCCTCACTTCCTGGGCTGTGTTAGCTGCCCCCCCCCCACACACACACCTGGTCCTGCCTCATGATAACGTACAAGTATAAAGTGACTTTATGTTTCTATAAAAAGGAACTCACAAGTATGAAATGACACGTCCCTATCTGTACAGTAGACTCTCTGTTAACCAGAAGTCCAGCGACGGCACAGAGACAAACACCAGAGCAGTGAGGCTGCACTTCCCCGGCGCGGGTGCCAGCTCCCCAAGTCCCCTGGGGGGCTTACTCCCCTGGCGCCCGCCTCAGTCACGAGGACTGTAAAGGAAGCAATCTTGTCATGTTACTGTGGTCTTCCCTTAGCACACGTTTAATCTATCCATACAAGTGTCACTGCTGAGGCTGAAGACTGGAGGAATCCACAGGTCGGGGGGGGGGGGGGGGGGGGGGGGGGGGGGGGGGGGGGGGGGGGCGGGCGGGGGAAGGGGGGGGGGAAGAGCCCGGGTAGGCAGGCCCGGAAGAGGGACAAGGAGAAATGAGGGGGCGGGGAGGGCTCCCACACTCGCAGAGGCGGGACCTGCCCGCGGGTGTTGGCGTTGGACTCTGGGCACAGCTCCCATGCTGGGGACCTTGCTGCTTCTCCACAGAGTTCCTCCTTCTGATTCTAGTCTTGTCCTCCAGGCCGAGCTGATTCAGAAGTTATTTTAAAAGCCGGTCAGGTGGATGGCCAAGTGGTAACAGAACTTGGTGTTTTGTTTTGTTTTTTCTTTCATCAGAGATGTGATTTTCTTGCATATTATCATAAAGGCTAATTCTAGAAACCGAGTTCTGGATAGAATAATGAGAAGCATATGAGTGAAAATGCCCCAGGAATTCAAAAAATACTCTCCAGGTTTGGGCTACCAGTGACTTTAAGGTTTTCTGCGGATGTTCATCAGGAAGGTCTTCACATCACACACTGAAATGAGTGAAAGCACGGGGCAAATTCTGTCTTTAAAAGTTGAGATGCCGCTGGTGGAAGCGTACTGCTTTTCCCAGGTTACTTTCTCTGCCAGAACCTTGACTCTCAGCAAAACTTGTGTCATGTTAATTCCATCTGAGATAGGATTTTGTACAAATTTGGAAAACCTTAGGAAGGCACAGCTATTACAAATACTTAACTATGTAAATTAGTCACAAGAAAACATGAAAATTAAAGGAACCCGGAATTTAAGAAGCATAGTTCAGTCAACATGCCCATCCCATTGTCTAAGCGTGATTAGTCTCCAAAATATGCGCAGTGAAAGCCATTGTATTTCAAATTGTTTAATTTAGAAGGAAACTGATTTTGACAACAGAAACACTACAGTTAAGAATAGTTTAATGAGCCTTAGGAAGTATGCTAACGTAACTTTCAAAAATTCAGTTCCCCTGTGATGAATCACTTTCGTTGCCCACTCTTGGCCATTTAAATCTCAGAAGTCAGTGGGGTTTTCTCTCAATCTTCCTCTTAGCGAGTAAATTTATAAAGCACCTTCTTAGAGGTGGTCTAGAGAACGCCAGAAACATGTTTTCCATGTGGTTTGGACTTCACCTTTCTCATGCTCAGCCTTCCAGTCTCCTTTGATTTCTCCCTGATTTTTATATGCAAAGCGAATGGTATTCCCTCATTATTAGCGACAGATTATAAAGTGGGAAATATATGAAAAGGGGAGACCACACACTGGGATAGCTGTAATAAGATTTCTACCTTTTTCTTGGATGCATAGTGAGGGTGTTCAGGTGCATGCCTGGCTGCCTGCCTGTGTGCTAGCCTTTCTCCATTATTTTTATATAAAAAATTTAAGGCATTCGTTTGGATTGAAAATTAAAACATTAGCACAGTGCCTTTTTATGCTTATTTAAAAGCTACATACAGCTCCATGATATATTTATTTCCCAGAGAGAAGGACCAGGTATGAATCTGAAGATTATCTGTTACTTGACAGGTTATAGGCAGTGGCCAAACTAAAATTTAAAAGTTCCAGTCCTAGTTCTTATGCTGTAACCATTATACAGGAAGGTCCAATATTGAGTTGCTACTTCCCAGATCTTCTCTGAGCTGCTTTCCCTCCTAAGGGAACCCACAGGGATCCATGGAAAAGACATGCCCATGAAATTCAGAGACTGGCTGTCATCTCCACAGATGCCTACAACTGTGGCACTTATCAATAATGGATCATTTCATAGCGCCATGATTCTAAAGGGGATGCACCAGTTGATGAAAGATGAACAACACAAAAGCAATTGCTTCCATTAAGCCAAGTGTTACATAGCCCTGCATGTATTGCGTGTGTTTATTGAAACTGCACCTCTACTGAGCAACCTTTTTTTCAGGTGTTCATAAACTGAAAGTTACTATGTCTAATCAACGTGAACAATAGCATCACACTACTGGGGATTATGACCATTCTGTACGAGGGGACATCCGGCCCAGCCGCTCCCCCACAGTCCTCTGTGCCATTAACACTGGGTAAGAACACAGGGCAGTGGGGAGCATGCTTCAAATGCAATGTATTCCCTGCATTGATGGAGACACGGAGATGTGTCTGAGCCCTGCATGATGGACAAAATGCCCTCCCGGCACTTTCAGGGTATAAAGATCATCTGTTCTGTTCATCTCCCTTTGCATAACCAGATAAAGGTCTAACAGACTTCTCTACTGAATACTTTTCGAGCTATGTCTCGTGCCCTGTCAACCAGATCTTGACCCTTGCTCCAGGGAGCTCAGATAACGTCCATGACACCGTAAATTGAAATGACATGTTGGTAGACAGCTCTATGGAGGCGATTTTTGAATGGATTCAATAAAAGAAGTGGTGTGGGAGGAGGGCATTTTTGGGGAAAAGGTAACTCCTCAGCCGGCAGGAGATTTCTCAGTGACTGACCTTAATTAACTCTGATGCCACATGAAAAGGAGCTGTGTGTGGGTACAGGTCGTCGGGAGGGTAGGCTCCTGATGGTAGGCTGGTGACAGGCCCAATGATAAATGAACATGCCCTGTTAAAAACCATGACCCTCGGGGAAGCCAGTGTCAAGTGAAAATCTCCAAGAAGCATAAGAAGACAGGCCCCTTGTAAGCACTGACAGTTGGAACATCAGTGTTTTTGGAGGACTTTTCTCTTGGTAAACATCTCAGGGCACTCTGAAGCTTACCTTTTAAATAACTTTCTTAAAGTTGAAGGAAAAATGAGTGAAGTCAAAATGAGTGAATGGAATGAAGACTGTCCCAGTTGTGACTGTTTTAGGCGTCACCCACGCCAGTGGCTCCTGGGGGGTGTCCTTTGTACCATCCCCTGAAGAGCTATTCATGGATTTTGGTGACTGGCAATTAAAATAGGAATTGTGAAACAGCTTTCAAACAAACCACAGCAGAATTATCCACGTGAACATGTCTGGAGGGTCATGGTGATGCTAACTGCCAAAGTGAAATATTTAAATAACTTTTTCACTTGCTTATACCTGAATTCAAGACAAAGACTGTATAAATGACTTTAAATTTTTCTCTTAAGTAATGGAGAGCAGATACTTCACCTTTCAAATTTAAGGGATCACTTAGAATAGCAAAAACTCTAAAGCCAAAAGCCAGTGGATTCTTCTTATGGGTCCATGCAGTAAAATAGTGAGTTTAACACAATGTAAAGATGTGAAGAAAAGCAGCAAGTGCCCCGGATTAGCCACTGCCTACAAATTAAATGTATTGTTACAGCCACCTAACCATCAGTCCTCTGGGGACCTTGAAGAGGAATAACACAATTACCGTAACCTAAAATGGCCTATATTTGTCCAGTTATCTGCATAAGGGATGAGCCGGCAGTGAGTCAGAACACGGTGCTATTGTCAACTACCAGTCAGTTCCCAACTCCCAGCCTAGTGAGCTGTTTCTCTGCCCAGAATGAAGAGCACTGATTGACACACACACACACACACCCCTCCCCATCACACCCCAAAAAACTTGACGTTTTCCCAGAGAGAAACTTGTGCATAGGGTATGTATGTAAACATCCTTTGTTTAGATGCTTTCTTGATTTAAGGCCAGCTGTTTGGTGTGGGGTTGGAGGGAGGGAATGACATTTGCAAATCTGATACTCAGGGCTAATTGTGGGACTCAAATTATGCTGCTTCCCTGGCCTCTTCGATGTAGTCTGTTGGTAGGTGGAACATGAGCCCTGTGGCCTTCTTCCATCATCCTAGAGTTGAGAGAAAAATGCGCACGATAATGTCCTCCTTCAAAGGGGGTGGTGCCTGTCAGCACAGCCAGTCGTGTAGCCTTAGCTGAGGTCTCCCCAGGTGCGTTCAGTATAACGTATCCTTCGTGTTACCCAGCAGATACTTTGGGGTATATGCTGCCGAAGCAAGCACACGACAGATACTTTAATAGAGGCGTGGCGCAGAGGTGACGCCCAAGGTGTAACTTTATATTAAGTACTACAGCCTTGAAGAAATTAGCGTCTCACACAAAAATTTTTGTAGTTTCTAGAAATTTGATTCACCTGCGTTTGCATTCTTAACCTTTCTCTCCCTCTTGCTACCAACGAGAAAGTCTCGTCTATGAGACATAAGCTTTTAATAAGCTACATCTTGAGGACAGAATATCTCCTTTTATTATGATTTACGTTTAATTAACCTTATACAACCTTGGAAGAGGCTCATGATCTTCAAATCAAATTTTAGAAACATGATGCTTGGAGATGTATATTCAGATAGAGAGGTCATTTATCATGTAGGATTATGTACTATTGAAAACATGGTATGGGAAATCAAAGACAGATGCATCTCATTTGAAATAAATCTAATACACCAAGCTTTGTGTTAAAGACAAATAACTAGAAATCAGTAATTTTAATATAAAAGGAAACACCAGACGATTTCCTCAGAGTGCTCTCATATCTTCATTTTCAATGTGACTCAGTTTGTTAAAATTCCAATCTAAAAAAAAATTTGCAAAAATTCAGTTGAAATTCAAAGGATGCAAATAGAAGTGGTTTAAATTAATATTAAATTTAAAAGATTGTAATTTAGGGGAACAACGAGTTTTTACAGTATGTCTGTAGAACTTCTAATACATAAATAGTGATGCTGTTGAACTTGAAGGAAAAATTATTTCTCTAAAAACAGCCTTCTAAAGCTTTAAGCTGGAAAAACACCGAGTATAAAATCTAACACTGATAGGATCGTCTGTGGCAACAAAGTTCAAAATAGCTTGATATTTCAGGCCTTCCATTTAACTCCATGATGATTTTAGTCACGAGTTTGTGTTTTTATAACACCTCTGACATAAAATTCACATACCATAAAACTCACTTGCTGCTTTAAATGGTATAATTCACTGGTTTTTAATACATTCACAGACTTGTGCAACCCTCACCACTATCTAATCTTAGAACAGTTTCATCACCCCGAGAAGCAGCCCCGTGCCTGTCATTAGACACCCTCTTCCTCTAGCGCTAATGTACATTCTGTCTCCAGGGCTTTGCCTGTTCAGGACAGTTCACATAGATGCAATCAGGTAATGCGTGGCCTTTTGTGCCTGGCTTCTTTGACTTAGCATTATGTTTGTGTTACTGTTTATCCATTTGTCTTTGATGGGCATTTGGGTTGTTCCACTTTTTGGCTATTACAAGTGACGTTGCTATGGACAAGTTTCTATATGGATGTGTTTTTATTCTTTTGGGTAGATACCTAGGAGTGCAATTCCTGAGTTGTATGTTTAACCATTTGAGGAACCACCGTGCTGTTTCCCAAAGTGACGCACCGTTTTACATGCCCACCAGCGGCGGTTTGTGAGCGCTCGGATTTCTCCACATCCTCATTAACACTTGCTGCTGTCGTTTTTATTTAAGCCATTATGGTCTTGATTTGCATTTCCCTGATGACTAGTGACATCCAATATCTTTGCATGTCCTTATTGGCCATTTATAGATCTTCCTTGGCAAAATGTCTACTCAGATCTTTTGCCCATTTTTGAATTGGGTTGTCTTTTTCTTAGTCATAGTACCTTTTAAATGTGATTTCTAACTTGTACGTTTGGTATCGATTACTGTGGTGTGAGACTCAGAATTTTGAGGCTGGGAAGGATTGTAAACATCCAAGTCCAGTCCCCTCTGCGTTGGCAAGTGAAGAATCGCAGGCGTAAGGTGACACGCCCGTGGTCACAACAGAGCTAGGCACAGTTAGTAGCAGCACTGAGGAGATGGAAACCCAGGCATTCCACGGGCTGTATTTGAACAAGGCCCCTTTCTCACTGAGGACAGCCCTTTGATTTTCATAGAGTAGAAGCAAAGCGGTGGCTTCTGGAAGGAGGAGGACCTAAGGGACTTGTCTGAAAGTGTCCTTCAACCAGTAAGAGCCGTGTTTTTACTGAGATCGAGAAAATGGCAGTTTTCTGAACGTACTTCTGCTCAGACTTTACGGAAGAGTCTTCTTTCTCAGCCTGAAGATGATGAGCCGTGTGAGTGGTCACCATGATGACAGCAGGAGTCCACTGCCAGGATCCAGCACAGTAGCTTTCAAGAAAGAGCCTCAGTCGAGTGGCTTTTGGATTTGGTTGCCACATAAAGCCATAGTTTCCTTGGAATTTTACTTACTCTTTCCGCTGAAGTCCAAGCAAGCATTCCATTTGGCCCCACGGAACGAAGGTGGCGAAAGCGGCACTGCGGCACAGTCTGTGCGTGAGTCTTCTCCCAGGGCTTTGGCCTGTGCGGCCTGTGCGGAGAGAAGGGTTTCCGCGGAGTCGTGCAGTTCTGCTCTCTCTGCGCCTACCAGCTACCATGGAACAGACGGCGAAGACAGTATTCGGACCCGAATACCACAAAGGGTCCGCGCTCACACACATCCGCCGACACGTGCTGGGTTTCTAATGCTATTAGCCCACGCTGCTTAATAGCTTTTTCCTAATCAAGAAGCACGTGATAAAGTTCATTACCATGGTCTGCACTGAGCTCTTTTGTTTTATTTAAATAATAAATATAAGTAATATAGTAATATAAGGAGACCTTTTTGCTCCTCCTGGTTGCCTTTCATGAAAGCAATACTTCACAGACCACCTAGTTCCCTTAGGGGACAGTAGTCTTTTAAACCAGACTTGCAGGCTACCGTGGCAAACGGGAACGTTTTGATCACCATCTGTGCTTCCCCATGCGGGGAGTTGTAGTTCCATTGTAGCACCTCCACCCCTGGAAATGGGGTGTCCTGTGGATTTGTTTCTGAATGAGCAGTGCGACTCCAGGCTACTTAGAAGAGCAAACTGATGGCACGTGGCGTGCAGGCGGACCCCTCTGTGGACCTGTACGTGTTTACGTCTGTGTGTCACTGCTCAGATGCCTGGCGTGCAGCAGGTACTCACAACGCATCACTGACGTCTCCATTACTCAAGCAGGTGTATGCACGTTGAACTGCCACATGGGAATGCTTTAAGGCCTCCTGTCATTTCAAAGCATTTGAAGAATAAATATTTCCCTTTCCTTTTTCCTTATTAGTTCTCCTGTTAAACTGTATCTTGGCACCTCCATTCATCTTTGAGACTCTGGTTTCTTAGTAACTGAGGAATGGTGATGGACTCTGGGTCCACTCGTTTGCACACACAGTGTCACTTCTCCTTTCCCTTATTTTAATCCACTACTTTTATCTAGCTTCAGCAGATGTCAGTGGAGAATTATATGGCAAAGTACTTTTCCTGGCCTTCTCCCCTACTCTTTCCAGGCATCCTGTTTTTGTCTCGGTGTCCTATTTAACCACTCACCTGTGGTGCCTGCCTTCTGACCATGGACCGGGAGGACCAGCAGAGGGTGGCATATTCATTAAGGGAGCTCCTCTCAGCTGGCATTTGGGTGGTCCTTGGAGGTCAAAGGTTCTCTCTGAAGAAGGGCAGGGACTACTGGTGTTCCAGGTGGCTGATAAAGATTCATACTGCAAACACCTCCTCCTGCTGTCTGGTTTTCTAAGGATGGGGGAAGGCTGTTTTAGATTACATCACACGTGTTTGGAAAATGCCAGAATAATAGTAACCATGGAGGCAAGAGGGACGGGAGAAATAGTAATACGATTTGGAAACCGAAGCAGCAGGCAGTGGGAATCGCCTCGTGACATGAAAAGGGCGGCTCGGTCCCCTGCGGCCTCTCTAGGATGAGCCAGCTCGTCAGCCCCACACAAACCAGAGATCACCTGCGAGTAGGGCCGGAATTTTCCGCAGGAAGCTGTGCTGGACCTTTTCCAGCACACGAACAATCGCTCAGCTAAACCCCCCGAGTTCCACGCCATAAAGCAGGGCAGGACGTTTTCTGGCCTGGATGTTTCCCGGGACAGGTATTGTCAATTGCTGGCCGTACCTTTCCGAAACCTAGTGTCTCAGGGATCACTGATTTTGAGCTAGATGTTGCCTCAGGAAACCTGTAAGTGTGAGTCAAGTACAAAATGCTTTCCTAGGTCCCTGAACAGGTTGATTTGTGCTATGGGGTTATGTGGTAGACCAGTTGTATCTCTATGAAACAGTGGTTTTAATTTAAATTAGTTAATGTGTATAAAAGTTACTCTTAAAATATTCATTTGTATCCCCAGAGACCCCAGAGAAGCAGGAAAAGTTCATTTAATGTCTTTGCAATTACATACGCAGCAGAACATGCCCTGGCAGGGCTGGGGGTGGGGAGCGATCCCGGTAGGTATCAGTGATGGTGAGTGATGGCCACATGCCAGGCAGCATGGCCACCACTTCGAGGACACAGCACTGAACCCACACACAACTCCTGTGAGCTAGATCGTGGGATTTCCAGTTTTACTCCTGAGGATACCAAGGAGCAAGAAATGAAGTAATGCCCAAAGCCACACAGTGAGCAAATGGAGCAATTCAGCTTCATGTCAGATCGTTAACTGAGTCCAGTTGGGATTTTTAGATATTAGGAGCCAAGAGAGGCACTAGAGAGCACTGCTCGACTTAGCCGTGGAATCTGACCCTGTACCTCATCTCTCCCACCTGAGATCTAATCTTCCACCTTGAACTCCACCGCCTAAACCTATTTCTTAAGTAAAAACTATTCCCTAAGATTTACTTGACTTTCCTCTCTCCCAGAATATCTGCCCTCCCTCCCCTCTCCCAGATCCCTGCTAATCCTGAGCTCTTCTGGCTTCCAGGGGTAAGGGGAGGAGGAATGTGGGGGAGGGGCCAGTGGGGCTGAGGGGAGGTGGCAGAGCGTGACAGAGAACCTTCCAGAGGGTCAGCGAGAGCTTCAGGAGAGGGTCAACCTCTGCAGCACCAGTGACTCAAAGAGTCGTGAAACTGGGACTGCCAGCCATGGAGAGCCAGAGGGCCAGGCCCAGCAGCCCCAGCTCTCACTTCCCAGCACTGCGGCGAGTCCAGCGACTTGACCAGGGCCTCACGGTCCAGCCACAGGGCCACTCCCGGGGCCGCAGGCATCAGGGTGCAGAGTGAGAGCTTCTGCAGAGCTCGCTCCGTTGTCTTAACCGATCTCCACGAACTGCTTGTCAGATGTCACGTAGGAGCGAGCAGTTCCCCTTTTTCCTGTTCCATGATAGAGGGAACTTGGAGATGATGTAAGACTGACCAAGTAGCTTCTAAAACTGACTTTTGTTTCCAAAATTAAGTTTTCCAAATGAGGAAACGGGTGCAGAAAGAGAAATGACTCGCCCAAAATATCATGGCTCGTGGAGAACCCAGGGAAATTTTCTGTACTTCATATTCAGAAAAAAAAAGATCAGGCCAGGCTGTATATATAGATGGTCCACATTAGTGTTTGAACCGTATTTTGGATGACATGGACATTTTATCCTGAGAGTTTTTAATAGGCTACTATATATTCTTAGTATAGTTGCATTTTGAACCCATGTATGAATTTCTTAATGTTCTAAATTACTGGGCTTTCAGAGTATTATTGAGATTGTCTGGTATAATAGGATAGATACTATTCATGAATAAGATTTGGACTAGAAAAAATTAGTGAATTAAGAGAAACTTGTATTGCATGTACCTTTCTGCATATGCAAGTAAGTTAAAGATGAAAATTTACCTTTATGGAAAGATATAATTTAAAAATAAGATGAGAGGGCAATTTGCAAATAATACATTTCAAAAATTTGTTTTCCAGGATCTAGTTCAGGTTCAAAATTAAAAGGTCCTGAACTGAGTTTAAAAGGCACCCAGCACGTCGTGCAAGCAGGCCAGACGCTGTATCTCAAATGCAGGTAAGTGGTGGTGGGTTTGGGGGTGATCTGGCTGCTCATCCAGTAGGGACTCAGTGGTCTCAAGGGCAAACCACGTGTGTCCCGCTTTCACTGGAGGGTGTCACCTCCAGGAAAGGTTTGCTCCAGGGCAAGCAAGCAGGAAGGGATGTCCGGAACATTTTTCCATCTTTGTGCTGAGTTGTTTAAAAGCGTTTCGAAGTGCAATGCCCTGCACTTCTGTAAAGAGAAGGGACCTCAGAATAGTGCTCCTGATGCCACGAGGGCCTAGGAACTGGCCCCAGCCCTGACTGCATTTTGTTTCCTTCTCTGTGATTGAAGGGGGGCAGCAGCCCACTCGTGGTCTTTGCCTGACACGGTGAGTAAGGAAAGCAAAAGGCTGAGCATAACCAAATCTGCCTGTGGGAAGAATGGCCAGCAGTTCTGCAGTACCCTGACCTTGACCGCGGCCCAGGCCAACCACACTGGCTTCTATAGCTGCAAATATCTATCTAGCCCTGCTTTGAAGAAGAAGAGAGCGGAATCTACAATCTATGTATTTATTAATGGTAAGACTTTTATTTTCTACATTCTGTTTCCTGTAGCTTCCCAGTGGGTCGTAAACCCACCCTGATCCACTGGGAAGGGGGCTTTGCTAGACAGTGTGGAAGAAAGGGGATCCATGCAAGAGGTTCCAGCCTCATGGCAGAAACCTTTAGAATGCGTTTTGTGAGTGTCCCTTTCAGCTGGAATTTTTAAGGACCGGTCAGTCACTTGTATGCTCCCTGAAGGGAGAGATTCTTGTCCCTTTTGTTCTCCACTGTCTCCAGAGCACCTAGAGTAGCGTCTGGCACTTACACGAATGACAAGATTTTAGTTGCATCTCTTAATTATGGAGAAGCCCAAAACAGAACACAGGCTTTCTTGTCCTTTAACACAACTGCATTCTCTGACATGTTGGCACTGTAAAATATTGTTCTTTCTACTAAATTCATAAATGTAATTTTGCTAACGTCTTTTGAACGTTACCAAATTGGTTGCACTTGATGATGTGTCATGTCATGTTCCTTCAGCAAGTTTATAATGACATAAGAGCTGGCCTTGCAGTTAGCAGAGTGAAAAGGGCAAAGGGTAAAAATGAGTCCTTTTTCAGTTACAGTGTTTATGGTACGGTTTACCCTCCTTATGGAATGAACAAATAAATTAATATTCCGAGGGAAGAAATGCAGAGTCCTTAAAGAAATATATATAAATTGACGACAGAAATGGAGCCTCGAGAAAGAATAAGGGAGCGGGCCTCTGTCGTTTTGTTCTTTGTTGTTTAGTTCCAGCCAGCGTCCAAAACTTGTTGAGAGGGGTTTAAAAAACAGAAAGAGAGTGTCTAGTAAATGAAGCAAAATTATTAGGTACCTCAGGCACAGAGTCACATGAAAGAAACCATACAAAACAAGCAACTGTGAGCATCGGTAGCCTAAATACACCGTGTGGGTCCAGGTGAGTTAAAGCACCAGATCTTTACATTGGAGGCAATGCCACAGAATTACATTTCGGCGGGAATCTTTTTCATTTTTTAAAGATGGCAGCTAGACATCATGGAACTACTAGAGTCAGGATTAGTCATAGGAGATGGCAGGAGAGTTGTATGATAGTGACAGTAACATCTTTTTAGCTCTTTTATCAGCCTGACTTAGACCGAGCCCCTTTCCTGTCTCTGCTTCTCCAAACTCCTGTTGCACAGTTTGCACATTGTGGGGTGGGGGTGGGTGGGGTGTGGTAGGTAACTGGAGGGGACAACAGGCTTCCCAGCAGGCTGCCTTGCACGAATGCATTCGTCCCATTAAAAACAGGAGGAGGGAGGCCAGGGAAGCAAGAGCCCACTTCCACAGGCAGGTGGTGAGGTGCAGGGCAAAGGCCAGACTTCCAGACAGGTCCTCCTGCCGCTCAGGGAGAGAGCGGACACAAGGCGTGACCATGGGGAAAGCGTGACACAGGCGGCCGGCTGTTCTCTTTGTCTAGTTCCACGTAGGAGTATGTTCTTCTTGTACATGTAGAGAGGGGAAAAACCACTTTTCCCGTCTTTCTAGGAGACTAGTAAAATTCATTCATACTAAATCTCTGAACTCTTTCCTCTTGTGAGTTTATCAGAGTCTGACTTGCAATCAAATACTTATATGAGTCAAAGGAGACCATCTCTTTTTTTCTAAAAAATAATGTTCAGCTCTTTCCATCTTTGATTCCTATATTGTTCAACATACCTCATAGGTTGATAGAGCCAGTAGATAGGGATGCTAAACCCATCATCTTCAATCCCTTTCAACAGAAGACAAGCTTAGCTACTTGGAATGATTTCCATTTCAACTGAACAACACAGCAGTTCTGGCAAGCAACCATTACTGTGCGTGTCAATCAAATTGGTTGTTAACCTAAGCCCCATGAGGACCAGGTCCAGGTCCGCTTAAATGCCTCCCTCGTACCGGAAGAGTTCAGTAATATTTGTTAAATGAATACATGAAGTGATAAACAGAGGCTGTGTGGAACACTGAGAAGAAACTGACATCGAGGATGAATCCCAGGCTAGGTGGACAGAGTGCCATGACTGATTACTGACATCTCTTAGAGACCCACAGAGAGGTCACAGCCACCAGGTCACGTGTTCATCACGTCCGCTCCCCTGCAGCAGGCCACAAGCATTAGCACTAAGTTACCTGCAAAACTGCACTACCTAGCTGCGAGTCAGGAAACGGCCTATTTCAGAGACCGCGCTCTCAGAGGAGGAGAGGTCGTGAACTGCGTTGCCTTTCACAGGACGTTACTAAGGAATAGACTCGTATTTAAGAAGTATGAATGTTACATGAGTTCACTGGAAAAAGTCATGATAATGAGACTGATTATTGTAGATAGCACTAATATTAAAATTTTGAATTAATAATAGTAGCCATAGAAGAGCACTTCAAGCTTCTTTGTTAATTAATTTAATGGGCAAATATTTAGGGGACATTTTCTGTGCACCTGTTATGTGCTACTGTGAATAGTAACATCAGCTGTGTTCTTTTTCCTGGTCTCATAAGTCCAGTACAACTGTGATATAATGCAATAAGCAGTGGTAACTTCTCTAAATATCCTAACATTTTATGCATTTCCTGCTTTCATTACTTCATTAATTCTCCTTCTGAGAAAATGTGGTGTCATGTGTCTATCTTTGTCCATCATTGTAGTCCGTTACGGGTTTCATTTCATTCAGGGACATAGCACTCATCTCTGACGACTCGGGACTGTGTCTGGGATTAAAGAAACTGCACCCAGTTCCTGACACAGCTGTGATGACTCGCTAGACAGTGACTGGCTATCACTTCTTTATTACTGGTCATCTTTACTTAGAACACGCTTGTGTTGGAGGATCTCCAGCCCTCCTAAGTACCTGCAGGCGTGCTGGCATTTCACTTTGTTTTTCTATGAAGATGAGAAACACTGTTAGACGCATCTTTTGAAAAGGCATATGTAGTCTGAAAGGGTTCCGAGAAAAAGAGTCAGGGCTATATAGCGTGGTCTGCAAATCCAGCGTGTGAACAGACTATAAACAAACTACGACTTATGCATTGTTAATGCCCGCTGTGCAGTAGGCACAGTGGCCACCGAGCATGAATTTGGATGTGACCTCTGATAGGCAGTGCACAGAAAAATCGCTATCACCACTCATTGTTACAGTGTGTAGAAATCCCCCAAACCTCTGGCATAATGCACTCAGTTTATTTACTCAAGTAATTACATTTAGCTACTTTCCTTAATTACTGAATTGTCTGATAAGTCAAATCAAAATGTCTCTTAATATAATAACGAAGAAGTCACTTGTAGTTTGTTTTCATTTAAACCATTGAATTCTCCCAACATTCTGGGATGTGGAATCTTCATTTTACAAGTGAAGGACCTGAGCGCCACTCCACACCTGGGCTCCACTCGTGGGAGCGCTGGGCAGGTGTCAGCAGCAGAGCGAGGTGGTGGGACAATTCCTTTCGGATCTCTGATGGGGAGAGGGGGAGGGTGGAGTGAGGCCGAGGGCCAGGCGGGGGCTGTGGAGTGCAGAGAAGCAGCGGGGCTGGTGGCCCAACGTCAGCACAGTGACTGTGGGGAGGGAGAGAAGCTGATGGATTGGAGGGTTCCCTTGGCCTGGGTGAATGTGGGTGAGGGTTGGTGAGGGAGAGGGAGGGGTCAGAGTGGCACTCAGACTTAATGGAGCAACCTGCGCCAGGTCCCCGGCAAGCTGTGTCTCACTGAATTCCACTGATGCAAGACAGTCATCATCTCCTGGCACACCCATGACCTGGTCTTGACAAAGGGCTGTTGAAGGGGAGCAGCTGAAAAACACTATAGATTTCTAAAAATTGCTTTTGTAAAAATGAATGGAACACTTTGTAAATTATATAAATGTCTAACCCCTAGGCTGCACACCTGAAACTAATATAAAATAATGATGACTGTCAACTATAATCGAAAAAAAAGTTGGCAAAGAAAAAAAAAAAAATAGATATGAATGAAATCCCCCAATAATTATACGACAAAATTCTAGGTCATAAAGAAAAACAAATTGTAAGGCACTCCTTACTTACAAAACCAAGACAGTTCTAGATGAACAGGAATGTTAGGGTGACCTTGGTGGTATTCAGCCCTTTGGAGAGACAAAGGGACAGTTTGCACTTCTTTCTGACCCCATGGTAGACACAAGGAACTGGCGTCAGCTCACATCTACAAGTCAGTATGTCATTGACGTTACTACTGTAATACATGAATTGACTATAAAGTAAGAAAACTGACTAGAAGAGTTTTTAATGACATCTTGAAAGTATTAGCACCTTCAAGTGTCTCCAATTTAGTTAGGAAGACCTTGAACTTAGCATATTGAGTTCCCCAAACTTTTAGGGCTCTTTAAGTGCAATGTCTTCTCTTGAAAAATTGTAATTGAAAAGGGAAAAAGAATGTGTGTGTATGTAAGTGTATGTGTGTGTATGTGTATGCGCGTGTGTCTATGTGAGTGTATGTGTGTGTGTGGATGTGAGTGTAAGTGTATGCGTGTGTGTATGTGAGTGTAAATGTATGCATGTGAGTGTGTGTGTGTAAGTGTATGCTGTGTGTGTATGTGAGTATAAGTGTATGCATGTGTGTGTATGTGTATGTAAGTATGCATGTATATGTATGTGAGTATAAGTGTATGCATGTGTGTGTGTGGATGTAAGTGTATACGTGTGTGTGTGGATGTGAGTGCAAGTGTATACGTGTGTGTGTGGATGTGAGTGCAAGTGTATACGTGTGTGTGTGGATGTGAGTGCAAGTGTATACGTGTGTGTGTGGATGTGAGTGTAAGTGTATACGTGTGTGTGTGGATGTGAGTGTAAGTGTATGCGTGTGTGGATGTGTATGCGTGTGTTTGTGTATGTGTATGCGTGTGTGTGTGTGTATGTGTGTGTAAGTGTGTGTGTGTGTGTGTGTATGTGGGTGTATGTGTGTATGTGGGTGTGTATGTGAGTGATGGTGGGGTTGATAGGTTCTTGTTCTTCCCTGTTAATGGAACTCATTTCCTCTGCTGCTCCCACATGGCTGTCTTCCCCTCTGGGTCTCCTGCAGCAAATGGGGTGGCGCATTTTCCTTGCCGGCTTCTCCGTGGGTTCTCCCGTATATATACAGCTGATGAGATGTGCACAGCAGCTTAAGTGAACATTCTGAGTAGTATATAATTGAACACAGGAGGAGTTCTGACAGCCCAGATACACTGGGGGGGCGGCGGGGGAGTAATCACTGTGCCTTCACATAAACATATGAGTGGGAAACAGTCTGATTGGCCATGGGACCCCGAGCAAGTAAGAGGCTCCCAGCACAGATACTCAGAGGAGGCGTCAGTGCACTCATTCGTACACTCTGCAGCTCCTCCCCAAGGGCTTCTACGCATCTCGGGAGAGCCACCACGCTGGCCTTACATCTTCCATGGGACATGTGAGAAGACAGCCTCAGGGATCTGCACGAGATACACAGAGCCCATCAGATGGCACGTGCGGAAGGGGTGCAGGTCCCCAGTCTTCCGGGAGGCTTTCCACTACAGGGCGCATCAGCCACTGATGTCAGCCTGCAAACGAGCTGTAGTTTTAATCTCTGAGAATACAGATCGTATAGTCATTAACTTTTTCTAAATTTCAAATTCAGTTTTTTTCTTTTTCTTTGAGGAATGATAGGCTAAGCTGGCCTCCATGTTTTTCTGAGCAATAGGCCTTAGAGAAACAAGTCCCTCTCCCAAGGATCTCTGTGTTGTCCTCAATGGAGACAGAGCGTTGGCACCATCTGTGTGCACACGGGGTCGCTGCTGCATTCTACCTCATTCCACGGGGAAGGACACACCCTGTCTCCTGAGTTGAACAGGACTTAAAAAAAATGTGCATTCCAACCCATTCATAGGCTGTGGCATCAAATTAGTGGGTTGGGATCAGCATTCAAAAAAAACAAAACAATGAAGCAGAACAGAATGTGAAAGATCCAGGTATATTATAAAAGGTAAGGGAAGTTTTGTTTAGTGAAACTTTCTTTTTATTAAACTTTTGTTTCCATTTTATACATATATGCATAATACCCACATATATGTAAAATACATAGGAATGAGTGCGTGTGTTTGATGCGTCTGGTGTAAGACGTACTTACTGTGGAACTCAGTAGAATAAGTTTAAAAGTTTTCATCTTTTTCAAGTTTGAACGGATAACGTTAACGTTTTAACGGGCCGAGGCGGCGCAGGCCATCACTGTACTTTCCGTGTTTGAAGGCAGAGTGCGGGGCCTCTGTGCAGAGCGCGGCGCTGGGAGCCCCAGCTGTCCGGGGGGTGGGGGTGGGCAGGGCGGCCCGGCGGTCCTGTCCAGGGCACCTGTGGCCTTCCTGGCCCGGGCGGGGGAGGGGGGAGTCAGCAGAGGGGGTCTCTCTGCGGTTGTGGGTTACACACCTGCTTCACGCAGGCCCTGCTGTCTGCTCTGTGGATTGAAACAGAAGCCACTTGTGTTGATGACGTCGTTGGCACAGAGAGCGAAGACACAGCATCTTCGGGTGTTGGAGGCCCCTGGCCACCTTCTAGGATCGTGACGACAGCAATTAGTGAGGATGTAAAAATGCACAGGGCTGACTTTTTAAGAGTAACTGTTCAAAAGTGGGTCTTTCCAGGGAGGGAGAACTCCTCCCGCAGTCCTGACGGAGGCCCCCCATCGGGGTTCCGTGCAGCCTGCACGTTCTGTTCCCGTAGATTCCCACCCGGGTCTGTCGCGAGTAGAGCACCGCGAGACGGCCGAGTTGCTTCCTTGGGTGCTGGCCGAGCAGCTACGCGAAAATTGGACGGAAGACATTCTTGCTATCTTTAAGCCGTGCCACTTCACACTTCCCTTCCAGAGACATTTTTGTCATTAGCCAGCAAGGGACTCTGGCCATAGGAAACACACGGGATTGAAACGGAAGCCACTTGTGTTGGTGACGCCATTGGCAGTCAGGAGCTTGCGTCTTCTTTTCTTAACCCCACTGCTCCCCTGCTGTTCACCTAGCACGTTCCTAGGAATCTCATCCTTAGCACTTGGTGGTACCCGCCAAATGTTCGGGCTAGTCCTTCAAGAGAGAGCTAAGGATGACACTCCCTGACTCCAGATCAGAAAGTTCTGGCATGCCAGCTCTCTAGAGTGACGTTGCTAAGTTTTTGCTAGCAAAAACACAATTGCGTATCACCAGGCATTGAGTACAATACATAAATACTCAAAGCTAATCAGAATGAACACAGTCTTGCATGAGCCATCTGGACATAACCTAAGGCTTTGAAAACTTAATGACTACGCGAGAATTATAAAATCTCCAAAGGACAGTGAAATGCAAAGGCAATAAAATGCTCCACGTCCTCCCATTTCCCCCTACAAGCAAGAAGGGTGGAAGACAGTGCATCCAAACTTCATGGTTTTAAGGATTGTGAAAAATCTCCTTCAAGTAATCTTTTAAGAAAATTGAGCAAGGGACTTTTTTAAAGGAGAAATCCCCTTCAGCTGAGAAGGCTTTAAGTTTCCAACATTCTATAACTTCCTTTAACAAGGATCATGAAAAGCCTGCCCTGCCTGGAGGCGAGGAGGTGACCTGTTTGGGTCTTTGTGGTCCTTGCAGTTCTGATACTCAGGTTTTCCTTTACTCTTTAAAATGTTCATTGTTTTGTCATCTGATGCATTTTTGCAGGGTTACCTTGGCAGTCCTCGTGGCTTACTCATTGTGCTATTCAAAATCAGGGACTACTAGAGCAAAACCACCCCTCCCTTCCTTCCTTCATCCAGTATCAGTTAATAAACTATAGTTGAAAAAACACGATCTGGGGTGCAACCTGGGTTCAGAGCCCTGTGGCAATGCACGCAGACTCCTTCATGAGGGTAACACTTCACACTTGGGTCTTGCTGTGTGCTGGACACCCTTCTGAGCATTTTGTGCACGCTCACGGTTGCATCCTCACAACAACCGCATGAGGCAGTGCTGTCATTTTCATCTCCTTTCCACAGAAAGGCTAAGTAACTTGCCCACATAACCAATGCGTGGTAGAGGAGGCAAACGAAGCTCTTGCCTTAAGCACCTCTCATGAGGGTTCCCATAACCCTTAGCTTTAGTGTTTGGCCAGCAATATGTGCTGTGTAAGTGTGTCTACTACTGCTTTTGTGTGTGTTATCATCTCTGAGCCTCAGTTTACTCATCTGTAAAATGAGAAGAGTAGAGTTATCACTTCCTGGAGTTGTTGGGAGATTAAATGAGATAATACAACACTAACACTGCCTACACTTAGGAGCAGTCAGTAGTAATTACTTAGAGCAGAGAGAACTAAGCAGAGGGCCCAGTGACTCAAGCTTGATTTTATTAGTGAGAATTACTTGTCAGGCTGTTGTTTCATATTTCTAAGTCCTGTCAGAAGATTCCATGTTAATCCTGTCTCTCTTCCAGTAGTTCTGCCATTGGTGTGGATATCTGAAGATTTAATTGTCACTCCCAAGTCATTCACTGGGATTAGGACCAGATTTTGGTGTGGTAGAGAGAGAATGGTCTAAGATTAGGAAACCTGAATTTAGTTTTAGCTCACCATTATGGGAAGGTCTCTCCTTCTCTCTGGGCCTCAGTTTTCTCTTCTGTAACACAACAGGCAGTGTTAGGGGATCTGAGAAGTCCCTTAACAGTTTTACAGTTTTACGATTCAGAGGCAGAGCTCTGGGAATATGCCTTTTTTCCCCCTCCCTCCCTCCCATCCTTTCTCCCTTCCTTCTTTCTTCCTTTTCCTTTGCCCTCCCTCTCTTTCTTCTTACATTCCTTCCTGTCTTTCTCTTTCTCTTTCATTTAAGATGCTTCAGTTGAGCAAGATGAGCATCTGACTGAGGTCATTCACTTGGTGAACCTGGAAATCAACCAGGCAGTTGTGTGTGAATGGCCAGTGAGCAAAGTTCTAAGAGCTTCTTTTCCTTCCTTTGATCTTACAGTCTAGTCAAGCTTACCGTCTACCTAGCACTCCACTGTCATTTAGATCTTCAACTGACGTATTGGTATCTTCGCCGTAAATGTTTAAAAATGCTGTCCCTTCTGTCCTTCGAGGCAGGAGTTGGTTCTTACTTTCTCCTGTAATCTACATGACAGGTTGGGTGGGAGCCATGCGTGTTGTCCATGTAGCCAGACTGTGAAGCTGTGGAGTCCACAGACAGTCCTTACGCTCAGTGCTGGGTACGCAGTGTGTCCTACCATCACCTTTTCTCTTGCTTCATCTGGTATCTTCTCCATGAACAGTGTTGACAGTGTGCTGTGTGCCCAGCCGACAAGGGGCTAGGTTAAGACAATCGATTATTTTGATTGCCTGCTGCCAACCACCACTGTCAAGGAGCAAGTTCACAGGAAACATGAGAGGAAGGAGAGAGTGGCCATCGCCTCTGTCCTCTTCATTCTAACTCTCCATTTCTCTTGCTTACAAGTGGGCCAATGGGCCTGGAGTGAGACAAGGAGAAACTACATGTTTCTCTTGACAAAAGACAGGTAGTCGGGATAGACGTTCTCTAGGAGAGGCATTTCTTATTGAGCCACACAAACAATACATTTTTAAATTGTTTGTTTTAGGATGGCATCTTGAGTCTGAGACGTAATAACCTCTCTGTTTACTTGGCTCTAGCACAGATACTGAGTTAGCTCTCTGTCTAGACGGCCGAACCCTGGTGCTCCTGCGTTGGCTGGAGTGGGATGATCGTCACTTGAACCTGGATACTGATCCAGCACTAGTGACAGTGACTATATTTTTAGGGTTAGTGGTAATGAGGTTTCATGATACTCATTTGGATGGTCAGGATAACTCAGTAGGAAATACTTAATGGTAGGCTCCATGGGGACCATGATACTCAGACACACCAGTCAAGTAGCTTCCCCTCTAAATGATGTTCACTGTGTTCCCCAGCGACCTGGGGCAGCTAAGGGGAACTGGAGGATGTATCTGCAATCAGGATGCCTTTGTGAGGGGCCCACTGGACGCAAAGGGGAGTGGGAGAGAAAGGCTGCCAGGACCCGGAAGGCGAGGCGTCTTCCGGCTGAGAGAACAGTGCGCCACCACGTCTAAGGATGAGCCCAAAGCCCTGGAAACCACTAATGTACTTGCCGTCCCTACAGATTTGCTTATGGTGGATAGTTCCTATACAGAGAATAATCAAATGTGTGGTGTTTTATTATTACATGACAAATATAAATACATGGCTTCTTTCACTAAGCATGTTTTGAGGTTTATCATGTTCTGCCGTTATCAGCACTTCATTTCTTTTTATGAATGATAATGCTGAATAATATTTCACCATATGTTCTAGCTATCTGTTTACCACGAAGTGGGCATTGGAGTTGTTTTCACCTTTTGGCTATTGTGCATAATGCTGCAATAAACATCTGTGTACAAATTTCTGTGTAGACTGAGCTTTCATTCCCTTGGACAGATAACAGGTGAGGAATTGCTGGGTCATAGGTTTCATCATTTGAAGAACTGCCTGACTGTTTTCCGAAGTGGCTGCACAACTTTACACTCCCACCAGCAGTGTATTGGGGTTCTCATTGTTCCAAGTCCTCGTCAACACTTGTTACTGTGTCTTTTCTATTCCAGCCATCCTGTCAGGTATGAAGCAGTATCTCATTGTGGTTTTGATTTGCATTTCCCTAATGGCTCATGATACTGAGCCATCAACATCATGACTGGCCATTTGTATATCTTCTTTGGAGAAATGTCTATTCAGATCCCTTTTCTACTTTTTAATTGGGTTATCTGTCTTTATTATTGAGTTGTAAGAGTTCTTTTTTATTATATATTAATAGATTTTATATAATTATATACCATTAATATATATGCTAGATATAATATATACATATAAAATTTTAATATAGTCTCTATATAAATATATTTCATATATTCTAGATACAAATCCCTTATCAGGTATAATTTGCAAATATTTTTTTCCCATTCTGTGGGTTCTCTTTTCATTTTCTTGAAGTATTTTTTGAAGCACAAAAAATTTTAATTTTGATGAAGTCCAATTGATCTATCTTTTTTTCGTTGTTGTTGCTTGTATTATATATAAGAATCCAATGCCAAATCTGAGATCTGAAGATTTACCGAGTGTTCTAGTTTTAGCTCTTACATTCAGGTCTTTGATCCATTTTGACTTAACATTTGCGTACGGTGTAACATGAAGTTCCAACTCCATTCTTTTGCCTGTGGTGTTGCTCCGGTACCATTTATTTAAAAGACTGTTCTTTCTTCCATTGAATGGTCTTGGCACCCTTACTGATAATCAACTGACCAAAGACTAATGGTCTTACTTCTGGACTCTTAGTTCTACTCATTGATCTACATGTCTGTCCTTATGCCAGTACCACACTGTATTAATCACTGCTATCTATGGTTTTAGTAGTAACTTTTGAAATTGAGAAGTATCAGTCCTCCAACTTCTTTTTTAAAATTGTTTTGGCTATTCTAGCTTCTTGCAATTTTTTTTTTTGGTGGGGTGGTTCCCTGAGCAGGGATTGAACCCAGGCTGTGGCAGTGAAAGCATCAAAGCCTAGCTACTACACCACCAGGGAATCCCTCATGCTTCTTGAAATTTTGAATTTGAGAACCAGCTTGTCAATTTCTACAAAGAAGTAGAATTCTGACACAGATTGCATTAAATTTATAGATCACATTGGGGGAGCACTGACATCTTAACAATATTAAGTCTTCCAATTCATAAACATGAGATGTTTTTTTTCCATTTATTTAGAGCTTTAATTTCTTTCCACAATGTTTTTTTTTTCCAAAGTGCATTTTAAACTTTTTTTGTTAAATAGATTGCTAATACTTTATTCTTTTTGATGCTATTATAACTGGAATTGTTTTCTTAGTTTCCTTTTCATATTGTTCATTGAAGAACAATTCTATGTAGAATTTATTTTTGTATATTGACCTTGGATCCTGTGATTTTGCTGTGCTCATTTACTAGTTCTAACAGTTTTTTAGTGGATTCCTTAGGATTTTCTTTTTCTTTTTTCTTTTTTTAATTTTCTATATACAAGGTCATGTCATCTGAAAATAGAGAAAATTATACTTCTTCCTTTTGAATCTGGATGCCTTTTATTTTTCTTGCCTAATGACACTGGCTAGAATGCAGTGTTATTCATAGTAGCCATTGAACCTCCAGTCCAATGTTGAATGTAAGTGGTGAGAGTGGACAACCTTGTCTTGTACCTTTCCACTGTTTCACCATTAATTATGATGTTAGCTGTTATTTTTTTTTTTTTTTGTAGATGCCCTTTATTGGGTGGAGGAAGTTCCCTAGTTCCCTTCATTCCTAGTTTGTTGAGTGTGTTGTTTTTTTTTTTTTTTTTAAATCATAGAAGGGGTTTGGATTTTGTCACAGTCTTCTTCTGTATCTATTAAAATGATCATAAGCTTTTTGTTTTTATTCTGCTGACATGGTTTATTAGTAACATTGATTAATTTTTGGATGGTGCACTTATTGCTTCTCAGCCTTTTGGCTAAGATCAAATGGATGGTAAACCAATCACGCACTCCTGGAACAAACCCCACTCAGTCATGGTGTATAATTACTTTTATATATATGCAGTTTGCTAGTATTTTGCTGAGGTTTTTTGCATCCATATTCATAAAAGGTATTGATCTGTAGTTTCCTTTTGATATCTTTGGTTTTGGTATCAGGGTAATAATGGCCTCATAGAAAGAACTGGGAAGTTTTCTCTTCAGGTTTTTTAGAAAAGTCTGTGAAGATTGGTATTAGTACTTTCAATATTTGATAGAATTCACTTGCCATGTGGGCCTGGGCTTTTCTCTGTGGGCAGCTGATTACTTTGTGCGCTGTCTGACTACTAATTCAGTCTCTTTACTTACAGGTCTATTAGGATTGCCTATTGAGTTAGTTTCAGTAGTTTATGTCTCTCTAGAAACTTTTCCATTTCATCTGTTATCTAATTTATTGGCATACACTTACAACCCTTTATAATGCTTTCTATTTTTGTAAAGTGGGTAGTAATGTCATTCTTTCAGTTCTGATTTTATTTACTTGTCTTCTTTTTCCTTGGCTTGTTTGGCTAGCGGTTTGTCAATTTTGTTTATCTTTTCTAAGAACTAGCTTTTGGTTTCATGGATTTTTCGCTATTGTTTTTCTGATCTCTGTTTTATTAATTTCCACTCTAATCTTTATTATTTCCTCCCTTCTGCTTCATGTAGGTTTAGTTTGCTGTTCTTTCCCTGGAGTTTTGAGGTGGAAGATTAGGTTACTGATTTGAGATCTTTTTCCTTTTTCAGTCTAGGCATACAGCTGTAAATTTCCATCTAAACCAGTGGTTCTCAACCTTCCTAATGCCGCGACCCTTTAATACATTCCTCATGTTGGGATGACCCCCATAACATTATTTTCGTTGCTACTTCATAACTGTAATTTTGCTACTCTTATGAATCGTCATGTAAATATCTGATACGTGTTTTCCGATGGTCTTAGGCGACCCCTGTGAAAGGGTCATTCGACCCCAAAGGGGTCGCGACCCACAGGTTGAGAACCACTGCTCTGAATACTGTTTTAGCTCTATCCCGTAAGTTTTGGTATGTTGTGTCTTCATTTTTATTCATTTCAAAGTATTTTGTAATTTCCCTTTTGATTTCTTCTTCGATTCATTAGTTATTTTGAAGTGTGTTGTATAATTTCTATGTATTTGTAAGTTTCCCAAGTTGATTTGTTACTGATTTCTCATTTCACTGTAGTCAGAGAAAATACTTTGTATTATGTCTATCCTTTTAAATTTATTTATTAAGGTTTGTTTTGTTGTCTAGCATATATATTTACCCTGGATCATGTTCCATGTGTACTTGAGAAGAATATATATATCCTGCTGTGATGGGTGGAGTGTTCTGTAGATTGTCTGTTAGGTCTGGTTGGTTATTAGTATTGTTCAAGTCCTCTGTTTCCTTTTTAGTGTTCTATGTAATTCTATCCATTACTGAAAGTGGGATAGTGAAATCTTCTGTTGTTGAATTCTCTATTTCTTCCTTCATTTCTGTCCGTTTTGCTTCATGTGTTTTGGTGCTCTGTTGTTAAGTTGCATATTTGTTTATAATTATGGTATCTTCCTGATTGATGGGCCCTATTATTATTATAAAATGTCCCTCTTTAGATCTAGTAGCCTTTCTAGTTTTAAAGTCTATCTTACCTAGTATGATTATAGGTGCTATAGCTTTCTTGTGAGTGCTGTTTTGAATTCTCGTTGGTTTTGATGGACAGGGCAAGTCGGTGAAGAAACTGCCTCTTTCCCCCGCTTTTGGCTCATAGTTCAAATGACATATTTCACCAGTGAACAAACTCTCCTCGAGCACTAGGTGTGGTCCACAACCCAAAGGCCTGCATGAGGTGAAAACTCTTGAGTCAGCCAGAACCCTCTTCTTTGATTCCTTAATTAGTTCTTTGTCCTGTTCACCTCATCCTCAATCAATTAGAATCATATCCTCTTTTAAATTAACTAGGAGTCCTTGCGGCCAGGACTTAGAAGGAAAGAAATGAAATTAAAGAGAAAAGACATCAGGACAAGTCTGTAGAAATCATAGGAATAAACAAGTGCTAAGAACAAGATATTTACTCTTAAAAGCCTCAAGTCAGAAAGGCTCCCTAAACTCTTTGGATCGTTCACTTGCTCCAGACCCAGCAGATGACCTCCCCGGTGACGCCAGTGGGGAGTGGAGTATGGATCGCACGCTGGGCCTGCTGGGTCTGTGTGCCTTAACGTGCCAGAGAGATGAGAGGTTCCAAATGGAAAAAATACACTTACGACAGACGTAACACTATTCTGAGCGAGGGTCCCTGTCTGATCCTTGCCCCTGTCTGGGCCTACTTGTTCTGAAGGGTGACAGCCCACTGACTCCCCCTCGGTGAGAAAACCGCATGCTCTGTGCCAGTTTCCTGTCAATGCTGTGAGCTCTTAAGAGCTCGGAAAGGGGAGGATGGCGTGACCTCTGCCCAGCTGTGCGCTGGCACGAGTCCCTGGTGACAGTGTGTCTGCCCTGCCGGGATACACCGGCGATCTCTTCCTCACTCTTTCAAGAGCCAGCCAAGCTGGTCTCAGGAAACCGCTGTGCAGTGGTGGCCGGGTTTGGAAGTCATTTTTAATTCTGTGACAAAGACAGATGTGTCTTATGGGACTAGTAAGTGGTTTTGCTGGTGATATTAATGGAACCATGACCTCTTCTGTATCTATGATGCTACAAAACAAAAACTGTTTGTATTCTAGTATGTCAGGCGAGTTCATTCTTAGCCCTTCCTTGAAGCAAATGGCAGAGGAAATACACTATTAATAAGCCCAGAGAACACTGTTTGTGAGTGTGTGCATCTGCAGTCATGCGCTCCTTTGTAAACACAGTGAACTTGTAGTGCCACTAGATACAAATGATGTGTTTGAATTGTGTTGGGATGGACATAACTCATTGAAATTCTGGCATCTTTGAACAGAACTGCAGTGGGCCCAGTGCTGAAACTGGTATTGGCTTTTAATGGCCAATCGCTGTAGTAAAATTCAAGTGTTTGGGGACCCAAAGTGGTGAAGGGAACGAAGAAATCCAAAGGCACCCTGAATGAGCCTCTTCTATGTTCATTTGGGATGGGCCCTCATTAGCCTGGAGATGACTACTGATGTTTACTGTTTCCTACAGGGACTTTTATGCCCCGTGTCCTTGGTTGAAAATGGTTGCTTAAGGAGACAGTAAATTAAATGTGAAGGATTTACAGTTCAGTTACATGAATTAAACCATTTCCTGGTGTTTGTGTTTACCTCGGTACTCACAAAGGAGACAAAAATATAGACTCTCAGAAGGAAGGAAAGGAATGATCCAATAAAATCCCAACAGTCCCTGCCCAACTAAGTGTCTAGCTCAGCAGTTTTATTTAGGGGAGGAACTTGGTGCTGATAAGTGAATCTTTGTCTCTGTATAATTAACGTTTCCTCTCTGCTTGTGCTGCTACCCCCACCGAGCTTTCCTAATAGACATACAACCACTAACTATGATAGTTAATGTTTCATTTTATTATACTGGACAAAACTAAAGTAAAGCAAATGCAAAATTTATAGTTTCCTCAGTAAAGTAAGTAAAAGTAGAAATGGACAGCACCATATAATTTGAGACTTAAATTCCACAATTAAAAATGTTATATGATCATTCTAGATAATCGGAAAAATACAGAAGAAGGTAAATGAGAAAACCACAACCACCCATACAGCCACTACTCAAAGCTAATCATTAACATTTTAGCATATACACTGCATCTTTTTGGGGTTTTTTTTTGTTTTTTTGTTTTTTTTTGGTGCCACTGTGTAAATATGTACTTCTAATTTTACAGTCAGGAGCATGAGTGTGATTTTTGATTTTCATACATTCCCACCACTTCTCTACATCAGTTTGTGTCTCCCGTGTAAGAGAAGTAAGAGCTGCCACAGAGCTAGTACTAATGACCTGCCAGGCACCGACCTGAGCGCCTTGGTGTACTAACCCGCGTAACCCTCATTATAAGCCTCTGAAGTAGCGTTTACGAATGAGGCCCAGAGGGTGACAGGATTGGCTCAAGGCCTCGGGACTAGGAGGGCACGGAACCAGGCTGTCAGGTGTGTGCTCTTAGTCGCTGTGACCTGGTGCCTCCCTCCAAGTCCACCTCGGAGTGGCCCTCCTGCTTCTCCCCTCTCCTCTGAAGTCCTCTAACACTAGACAGTATGACATGGCGCATACTTCACCCGGGACGTGTGAAAACCAGCCTCGGCTCTGAAGCACAGCTGCCACCTGCAGCCCTTCCTGTGGGGGCAGCCTGAGACCCAGCCCGAAGGGTGGTGGCCTTGGGCTGGAGGCCAAGAGAAATGGGCCACAGGCCTGGCTCTGCCCACAGCTGGCTTCCTCTGTTCACACCGCTGTCTTCTCATCTGTGGGGTGCTGGGGTTGGACAGCCCCTCATTCATTTACTGGTCTGTTCATTCATTCCTTTAATACACTTTAGATGCTATTTTCCTGTATTTCATCTCTGTGAATTCATCACCGAACGTGTAGCCAGAGAAGTAAACACCCAGTTCAGCGTCAGTGTGTTAAGTGTTGTGACAGGAGAGTTCTTGGGGTGTTGGGAGAGCCCCTCGGAGGAGCTGAGGAGGGTATGAGGAAGGGGCTCCCCAGGCGACAAGTAGGAATTATTTAGGGGTATACGAGGTGGGCTGTGGTGACAGGGTCTCTCTGATGCCCTCTGTAGTGAGTGTCAAACTATCCCATCTTCAGCAGGGGGAGGGGGCTTAAAAGTACAGATATTTTCATACATTCTAGAAACCAGAGGTCTAAAATCAAGGTGTCAGCTGGGCCACGCTCCCTCTGAAACCTGTAGTGTAGGGTCCTTCCTCGCATCTTCCAATCTTCTGACGGTTACTTTTGCTGTCCTTGGCATCCCTCATCACTCCAGTCTCTGCCTCTGTCAGAACATGGCATTGTCCCCTGTGTGTCTGTCTTCAGATGGCCATCTTCTCATAAGGACACCAATCACATGGGACCAGCGACCCACCCTACTTAACTACAGTAATTACATTAGCAGTGACCCTGTTCGGCCCAAACGCGGGCCCACTCTGAGGTCCTGGGGGTTAGGGCTGACACCGTGGAGTGGGGCATGGTGAGGCCCAAAATAGTCTCTGGAGCCACCGGTGAGTCTAGACAACCATTGGCTACTTACTGCTCTAGCTTCTCTAGTTCATTCTCCACTTGGCATCCAGAATGAGCTTCCTCAACTCCAGCAAGCAGGTGCAGGTCCAGATGGATAGAGTTAACATGGGACTTCTTTCCATCTGCGCAGATGAGGCTGGAACCAAGTGGGGAAAGATGGGAACACGTGACTCCTGGAGAGCTCTGCTGTCAGTGGGTTCCCGAGGGCAAGAGCATGGCAGACTGAGAGAGTGCTTCTAAAAGGATCTGATGCTCGTTCTGGTCCCCAGAGAGATTCCAGGGAAGCTGAACAGGTGGTCTGCAGCCTGCTGGCCCCAGAGACTGGCCAAATGCCATACTTTTTAAGGTTCTATCTTGGTGACAGTTTAAAGCCTTTTCCAGCCCTTCCTGCATGCACTTGCTCATACTCTTCTGTTAGCAGAGAAGTGGTACTTACTAGAGAAACAGACCCAGAGTGTGCATGAAATACAAGCAGTGCTGGCCACTGCTTCTCCAGCCTCTCCCCTTCCCCCAAATAGCTCAGACCTTCACATTCCTTATTAAGCCAGCCAGGAAAGGTCTAGAAAACCTTTGAGTCATGCTTTGGTCGTGGAAATGCTAATCTTCTCTCCAGTCTGACACATGTGCATCACTTCTGTCTGCGTCATCTATGCTCTGAAGACAGGTGACCAGGCACCTTCCTTTGACTTCTTCCAAAGGCTCTAAACGGTGCTCCCTGAAGCACTTAGCATAGCTGTGGCAAGAAGTTTATGCAGAGTACCCCTTCTCTCTCACTTGCATTTTTATGGCTTTTTCCCACAGTGGTCTAAACAGCTCCCCTCCCCAAACCACAACTGTGTATGAGGCCATCAGAGAAATCGGGTCAGCGCCAAGACTTGAATAAGCAGTGCAGTTTTATTAGAGAAGCGTTCTTGTTCTGGGCAGAAACACAGAGAGCCAATGACAGGGACAAGAATGGGAAGGGACGGATTACATCAAGGGAAGAACGATGGCTGCGGGGGTGCCCAGGTCACCTCAGCAGCTTCAGGGCCCAGACGTCGTAATATAGTCATTCACGTGCGTGTGTATTTTTTCGTTTTCTTCTCATTCAGACACAGGTAGACCCTTCGTAGAGATGCACAGTGAAATACCCGAAATTATATACATGACTGAAGGAAGGGAGATCATCATTCCCTGCCGGGTTACATCACCTAACATCACTGTCACTTTAAAAAAGGTAAAACTGAGCAATGCTACTCTCAGAGTATTTTTTACTGGAAATGAGCATAATGACTGTCTAAGCATTTTATATCTGTGAGTAATTTTCTTACGGATGTTTGCGCTTCTCAGTGGACTTTCTATAGCACCCTTCTACTAAAGCGTAAGTGCTAGAAGACCCTTTGCACATATTTAAATGGAATAAAAAGATGATGTGTAAAGCATACATTTGTTAAAATAATGAAAGAACTAAAATCACAAAAACGTTTGTATTTGCTACAAATGCAAGTGCCTGCAAATGTGAGAAAAGACAATTCTACTGTTACACAATTTAAGAACTTGGCTGAGCGGTTCACCTGGAGTTTTGCTCCCGACAGAACTCCTGGGCAGGTGCCTGGTTCTCCAGGGCGCCTGCTCGGTGCATTTGGAGCCTAGGCCATGGGGCTGAGTTGGGACGTTCCCCGTAGCAAGCGGCTTAGCCCCTGCTGGGCATCAGATTTAGCCTGGCTGGGGGGTGCTGTAAGTGAGGTTTTTCTTCCTACTAGGTTGTAAATTGTGCATGTGGAGAAGGAAAAAGACAAAAACAGAAATGAGACATTCCAGCTAATTCATCAGACTTTAGGAGTAAGTGTAAGACTAAGGATTGGATAAAAACTCCTAAAACGAAAAACTGGAGTGAATCCTGAGAGCTCAGAGCTTTATGGGGAAAACTCCAGGCTGTCTCCAGGCAGCCTCTGGCACTGCCCAGCACGCCAGAGCTGCTCAGGACGTGTGTGGTGGTGGAGTCAGGCTGAAAAGCTAAGGCTGCTTTTGAGCGTTGCCTCTTGACCCTGGATCTTGAAATGTGACGGAGGCTTCTCCGTCGTCTTATTTCCCATTCGCTTTCCTATATTGTTAATTTGATTTAAGCTCTCAATACAGTCCATCAGAGACAGGTTTGGGTTTTCATTTTATCTGTGTGTCATCGCCAGAACATAGAAGATGGTTTTATGTCCCAGCTGGAAACAGCTGAGGAGTCTGACTCCACTGGTGAAGGGAAAACCTGAGGCTCCCAGGGAGTTACGGACTTCCCAGGCCACACGGGCACTGGGGCCGGTATCCTGACTTCCCCTTTGTGGTTCTTACCACCCTTTTGTAATTGTTCAGTTTGCCCAGGAGCAGCGGCCGGGGCCTCCCTGACTGGCTTCTCACCGCCCTGCACTTAACCCACTGGACAGACGGACCAGTAACCACGCTCCCCTTGGGGACCCGCATTTGCAGTAGCACCCATGCCACGTAGTTGTGAACAAGGCTAAGTGCACAGCACTTAGAACTATGCCTGGTGCAAAGGAAGCCCTATTCAAGGATTAGCTGTTATCATTATTTAATCTGGCAGTTCAGTACCCAATACTTAATTTATTGTCAAATCATTGCTATGTGATTGCTGTGGAACAAACCCTGGGGATATGAAACGGCTCTGTTTCATGCAAGCCCCTTGCCTTTTTGCCCTAACGCAGGTCTGTTGCAAGGAATATCACAAAATTCCCACTTGTAAAATTTTGGGTGGGAGGAGTATCTTTTCTACCTAAGATCTCCAGTACAGACGTACAGACAGGCAGGCAGGCAGGCAGGCAGAGAGAAGCACAGAGACGGAAGCATAAAGTTCAAACAGGAATTTTGGTTTCACACATCTATACTGAAAATACCTTAACTTACTACATATGTATGCTGACGTGAAGTTAATGTAAGGTCTTTCCCTTCCACTCTTCTTCCTGGCCTCCCTTTTCTGTGAATCTGCCATCCCCGTCCTCTCTCGTCCCTATCCTGCTTTGGCGGAGCCTTCGTCAAGTGAAGACAGACCTCCATCTACAGAACTTTCTTTCAAGGCTCTTTATGACACATGCAGCCACCACATAGTCTTTTACTATTTTAACTCTCATCAACCAGAAATAAAGTTATTTTGTCAGTGAAATACTGCTGGTGGCAGTAATGGCTAGATTAGAATCAGATCCACTGTAGAGGAAATGCTACTGTGTTTTTAAGCTATGCTGAGGAAATCCCTCTCAAACCTTTTCAGATTCTGCACTTGTTTGTTTTCACACTTTTTTTAAAAGCATCATGGATTTCAATTCCTGACTTATATTTGGCTAAATTTTTCCCTTAATAGCTTGCATCAAATTAGAAGAGAAAGCTTTTCCCCCCAACTGAATGCAAAGCATTCCTAAGTCTGCAGATGGAATCCTGCTTATTTACTAAAACATGAAATGCACCTTTCAGTTTTTATCAGTTTTTCCTAAACAGGATGCAATTTATTTCAAAGCCAAGTAACATTCAGGTAGCAAACACACTCACATATCCAGACATCTCCACTGGGAAATTGGCCACAGGACCACAAATCCCAGCCAGATTAGCTTCTTCAACTAGCAACATAAATAAAGTCCTGATGATGAGATTCATGAGGATAAATTGGCAGCCCCAGTGGGGAAATGTTAATTGGTTTCTCTATTGAGTATCTGGCCAGCGTATCACAAAGGATCCCAGAGACCAAAGAGACATGGGCTCCCGCTAGAGGTCTGACACGACAGTTAGGCCGGTCCTCAGTGGGTGTGGATGGTTGCTAAGGCTGATAATAAATTATTGTAATTACTCTCATTTATCATAATAAGTACATACCTTGCTACATGCAAAGAAAACTAAAGAACCACTTAAACCAGATGTTTAAAAACCTGTGCTGCTTTTATTTTAGATGATAATTAAGTTTTCACAAACTATCACCAAAATACTTGCCACACAGTTCATCTGATTTTGCTAAACCACGCTTCTTCCTTTTCAGTTTCCACTTGATACTCTGATCCCTGATGGAAAAAGAATAACCTGGGACAGCAGGAAGGGCTTTATAATCTCAAATGCAACATACAAGGAAATAGGGCTTCTGACCTGTGAAACAACTGTCAACGGACATTTGTATAAGACAAACTATCTCACGTACCGACAAAGTAAGTGATGTTCCAAAGGTGTGTACATAAGCCGAAATGCTCAAGGGTTTAATCTGCTTAAAGAAACCTTGATTTTAAACAACATATTATTTCTTATGCTTGCAGCCAACATAATCATAGACGTCCAAATGAGCACACCAAGCCGGGTCAAGTTACTTAGAGGTCATACTCTTACCCTCAATTGTACAGCCACCACGCCCTTGAATACAAGAGTTCAAATGACCTGGAGTTACCCTGGTGAAGTGAGTGACCCATTTTTCTATTTCTTCTGTAGGATAGCATTTATTTTTAGTAAGTGAAATGTCACTGAGTTTTTGTGGTGGGAAATCAATATTCTGACTCGTGTGGCAGTTTGAGTCGATAAAGAAGCTTTGGGTTTGGTTTTGTGCTCTCCTGCCTGGCATTCTGTGAGGCTGATATGCACAGATACGGTCTTTTGATGTCCGGAGGTTTTGTTTTGAAGTGTACAGGCCGGTATTTCTATTGCATGATTCTGGGTGGAAAAGGGGATTGTTTCATCCTTGGAAACTATTCTCTAGGATTTAGAGATGAGAGAGGAATTTATCACTAAATGCCAGGCAGGGACTATCTTTTTGTAACAAAAGCAACAAAAAGTTGTTGTCAGTGCATTAGTTTAAGATACTGGCAGACAGTCAGGCACCTGATTGGAACATGTTTGGAAAAGATAATACGACCCAGCCATCCACTGTTCCATCTGTGAGATGTGACAGAGGAGCAATTCTGTCCCTCAGAGAACTGAGAGGAATGAAGGCCGAGTTGGGTTCCCTTATTCAAATGAAACACCCTGCCCACAGTCATTATTTTTAAAATGTATAGAGACGGGATCTGTGATAAACTGTTCAGAAACTTTTGACAGTGAGTCCAGCCCCCACTGCTTGTGTGTCAGTCAGTGTGATGTATGTGGCACGTCCGCAGGGCAGTCATTTGTTATGTCATTCAAATTGCCAGGTCACTAAGCTCACTTATGTTTAAATTATGTGCACAAGATGAGTGTATCAGCCCCAAGCTACTGGTTTTCATCAACATTGCTGGCCACAGAAATAGACTCACTTAGCAAAAAGAAAGGTGTAACAAGTGCCCTGTAGGGACACATTAAGAACTCACTAGAAATGAAGTATTTTTTAGAAAGTGGTATTTTTTTCATTTAAATAGAAATGCTACAACTTGTGACATTTTCTGGGTTTTGATAGAAATCAGATATTCTCAATAAATCAAATATTCCCAATAAATACCAAGACAGAAGACACTTTGATCCTGTTAGGGTTGCTACTCTAAGTAGGAGGACAGTAACACATCTGGTGATAGCCGGTGACCTTCTAGAATGGCGCTGTCCAATAGAACTCCCTGTGATGGAAACTGCCTCTCTCCCATTCATACAGTAACCACATTCAGCAAATGAGCACCCAGAATGTGGCTAGTGTGGCTGAAGAACGGAATTTTCTCTTTGGTTTACTTTGAATTGAAATAGTCACATGTGGCTGGTGACTGCAGTACCGGACAGAGCAGTTCTAAGACACAGGATCAGCTGTTTCCCAAGACAGAAACAACAGCGATGTTACTAAAACCTGAGAAGGAAAGCGCTCTCCAAGGGAGAAGGCAGAGGCAGTACCTGTATAACTGGAGTAGCTGAAAGCCCCTCAGTCTGTTATTTTGGTGGACTGAGTCCCTGATACTCGATGGTGGTGACTGACATTTTTCTCTGGTTACTGCTGAGAATGAAGAAAGTGGCCTAAACGTCTTCCACCAGGGCAACAGAAGGACACGTAGGTAGAAGTTATCAAACATGGCACAGAGGACAGCTAAGTTTAAGGCTCCAAGATCAGCTCTGGACAGCTGCCAAAGTCTTTTTACCAAGCCCCCTAATGGGGAAGGTGTGAGAGGGGGAAATGATGTATTATGTGTTATAAAATGTAATGTTTAAAAAAAAAAGGGGAAGGAACAATTAAAGGAAAGGGCATGTGATCTCAGCTTGTCAAAACCAGGAGCCATCCCTGTGGCCTGGGGACAGAGCGTGGAGAACTGCTCGTGACCATCCCTGAGGCCAACACGGGACAACAACCCCCAAGTGTTAGCTAAACGTGTAGACAGCTTGTGTGTCCCCAGATCCATTGAATGTGATTTAGCTCAAATGGTAAATTAATGAAACTCAAAACATTACACCTTAGTAGGTGTGGCCAGGACTCACTCTTTATCTTTTCCTTCAATTCAAGTAAGGAAGCTCTACACTGGCATGGTGGTTCACTAAGAGAAACACTGTCACTAAGCCAGACCCTAATGGTCATCATTGCCTGCGCTTGTGTGTGATATCTGTGGCTATTTAGGGAGGCATGTGTGCTTAGAGGGAAGACCCCAGATTTCTGCTCCAAAGACCTAGTTCTTGGCCTACTTTGGCCAGCGTCTCTGACACCTCAGAAGAGGACAGCAATCCTGCCGTTTTCACTGGGTTGTGATGAGACACTACTGAGATCATGTGTGTGCAAGTGCATCTGGAGAAAAGGAAGCACTCGAATGCCACTGTGGTCAGACCTGAATGAACGCTGCCCCCTGCCCCCACCGACAGAGCCGTAGTTGCCAGACCTCTTGCTCCAGGCGGGGCTGCTTCTCAGCCTAAAATGCTGATCTCGGTAATAATCCGAGAAGTGCTGTCAGTTTCAGTGTGAGCCATTTCTACTCCTACATTTGTTACACGCTTTCTTTCCAGACAAACAAGAGGGCCTCCATAAGGCAACGAATTGACCAACGCAGCTCCCATAACAATGTGTTCTACAGTGTTCTTACGATTAACAAAGTGGAGAGAAAAGACAGAGGCCTTTACACCTGCCACGTGAAGAGTGGCCCATCCTCCAAATCTGTCAACAGCTCCGTGAGTGTATACGGTAGGCAACTCACGCTCTGCTTTCTAATCGTGTGGGCTCGGGAGGGTCTATAAAACAAGTAAATTTTCTTTTGGCCAAAGGGGACACTGTCACAAATGAAGACAGCGTTGCCACCTCCCAACCCCTGTGAAAAAGCAAATCACATTAAATCTAATGCTCTTTAAATCTAATGCTTTTGAAGTGGGCAGAGAATCTTTCCTTTCAAGGTTATTATGGTTAATAATTCAGTTAAATCACATTATGGTCCAGATGAAATTTTTTTTTAGTGTTCCATATAAAGGAAACAGAAAAATGTGATAATTTTTAATTTTCTGGGGAAAATGTCTTAGGTGTTACTATGATTTAGAGAAATTAAAAAAAATATGGTGTGATAAATTATTTAGAATTGATGCTATTTTATCCCCAGTTTTACTCTCATGAAATCCTAATATTGTTGCTTCATTCCAGTGGGCAAATTCTGTAAAGAAAACACTTACAGCTCTTTAGAATCCTTGGAAACCTTATTTACTTCCACTGTTAAAACGAAAACCAGTGTGAGGAGCGAGAACTATAGAACAGTTCTCTCAGTGCCCTCTGAGGCCCTTTGGACTTTTGTGTATCAAATTAGCTGTGTTAGGGTGCCTGGAGCAACTTTCTCTCCCCGGACTCAGACTGGCCTGGTAGGTTTTTAGAGGTCTCTTTGCACGTTTTTGTTACTACGGTATTACCACTTCGGGTGTTTTACCTTGTTGACCTGCCACTGCTTTTATTTTATTCACCGATCACTGCGTGGGCTCTCTGATAGGCCTGACCACAGCTCTGTTGTCCTCACTTCCTCACTGGCTGCACCCTCCTTTAATGAGATGGAGAGTTGTTCTTTTGTTTTTGCTTTGTGTACGTAAATACATTCTTTCTAACACACCGGTCATTCTCCTTTCAAAGATAAAGCATTCATCGCTGTGAAGCATCGGGACGAGCCTGTGCTGGAAACCGTGGCCGGCAAGCGGTCCTACCGGCTGTCTGTGAAAGTGAAGGCCTTCCCGCCGCCGGAAGTGGCATGGTAGGACCACAGTTACCTTCCAGTCCGCTTACGTTTACAGTGAGCTGTGTGAGTGGGAGGACTCAGGAGCTCTGTGGCTTGAATTCCTGAAAAACATCCACCTGTGCTCCCCAGGCGGCGGCGGGGAGCTGAGAGTGGGCGAGAGGGGGCTCGGGGTGGCAGAGGCAGGAAGGGCAGGAGGGAAGGGCAGGAACGCGCCAGGACTGTGCACGGATCAGGGCTTTCTGAGTACTCACGGCAGTTCTGTCACTCACTCGCTGTGACCACATTTTTGTGTCTCCAAACCTTCCTGTGATGTCAACAGCCTTGAATGGCACATGTTGGGGAATGACTAGGAACCATCCTGAATAAATAACATGCTCTATTAACCCTGAAGAAGTGGGCCCTTGTGACAAGGATAATAATTCTTTTATTATCAGAAAATAATTCTTTTATATACAGCTGGGTTGAAAGTTCCAGTCTTTCAAAATTAAACAAACATTAACAGAGACAAGACTCATTCAGTTGCAGGGATGGAAAAATGGACCTACTTGAACTAATTAAGCTTTTTTTGGCCCAAAGTTTGCATATTCAGAAACTCCCTAAGCAGTTTTTTTTTATGCTAGTATAACACCTGATGTAAAACAATGTAATCTGCTTATAATCTGTAGTCATTTTAAAAATTACTTTTCAATGCCAATGTCTTTGGCTCAAGCCATTACATTCTAAACAAAGAGTATAGTAGAAAACTGATTAGGAAAACCACCCACACAATACAGAAGCGGTGCATTTTAGGGTCTCCTTGTTTTCAGTATCATATAAGCAGTATTTGTTTTCAGTTTCATATAAGCAGTATTTGTTTTCAGTTTCCTTAAATAGTCAACACTTAATTAAAGAGAAAATTAAATTTGTGCCCCTTCATGCTGTTACAGCAGAAGAGAGATTTGGGGAGTTTCAAAATACCTGAAAAACTTCACAGAGTAAAACTTCCATGACTGTATTAATACATGATTCCTTAATAGGAATGTAATGCTTTAGGAGGTACATCCCCACTTTCTGTGCCTGAGAGTACCCTCATCTATTACACTGTGTTCATTTCTTCAGTTACTAAGTAGCAAGGACCTAAAACAAAATTAAAACATCAGTCCATTTTCCAAAATACGGGTTTGGTCATAGGAAATAATCTGAAGTAATACTAAGATGATATTTGTAACTAGAGTGCAGTCGTTTTAATGGCTCTGGAACCAAGACCCACTAGTAACGGGGATTTGTTTATAGGACGTGCATGAATGTGAGCTAATGCCACGGCCAATGTCATATACCTTTACACAGAACACAGTAAACTCCTGTTAGGTTAGAAAATGCTCCCTGTGCAATTTAATGAAATGACAGAATTTTAAAATTAAAAGAGACCTTTGAGAAATTCTAGAAAGTTTAGAGAAGCTGAGGCTTACATGGGCAGTCAGGTGCGTGGTGTGCAGGGGCAGAACCATGTCCAGCGGTCAGGCCACCTGATGTCTGCATTCACGGTTCTGCACGCAGCTGCACGACAGCTAGGATCGATTCTGTATTTAAAGTTAAAATTTTTTTTTAAGTTTCTACCTTTTGTTTGTGAGTTTTGTGCCTTAACTCTTCCTCCTCAGGGGAAAAAAATCTTGATAATCTTGATTTCATGATAGTTTTTGAAAGGGACAACTGGTGTGACGATTTGTATAGCTAATAAGAACTCCACATGAGACCACAATAGGAAAGTCTATTTTTATTTTTATCTGGAGAAGTGATCTAGGGATCTGACTTACAATGGCCCTTGTATTGCTGATGGAGCCTCATGGAAAACTCTGGAAAACATCTCGGATGGAATCAGCTGGTGCTTCTGGGTTAATACTTAAGTCACACTGGTGACCAGCACCCTTGTGGGTACATGAAACCATCACCTCTGTCTTCCTTCAGCCTATTTCTTCCTCTTTGCCAACAAATTTGAAGAGTGTCCCACTCTAAAAGTCACACCTGGATTTTACTGACAAGTTAGTATCTAAGTTTTTAAAATAAATGTTGAGGAGCAAAGGCTTGAAATGCATGAACTTGAGCTCAAGAACGTAAACAGCGGTGCTAAAGGGACAGCCGAGGGGCGGTGTGAAATGACTTACTGATCATGTGCTTAACCACAGGCTAAAGGATGGGTTACCTGCAACGGAGAAATCTGCTCGCTATTTGGTTCGTGGCTATTCATTAATTATTAAAGATGTAGCTGCGGAAGATGCAGGGGATTACACAATCTTGTTGGGCATAAAGCAGTCCAATGTGGTTAAGAACCTCACCACCACTCTAATCGTAAATGGTAAGTTTACTGCTCACACTTTCTTCTGGTTCTGCTAGGGCAGCGGTTCTCAACCTGTGGGTCACGACCCCTTTGGGGGTCGAACAACCCTTTCACAGGGGTCGCCTAAGACCATCGGAAAACACATATCAGATGTTTACATGACGATTCCTAACAGTAGCAACATTACAGTTATGACGTAGCAACAACAATAATGTTATGGGGGTCACCACATGTGAGGAACTGTATTACAGGGATGTGGCATTAGGAAGGTTGAGAACCACTGTGCTAGGGGTAAAATTAACGCAAAGTTGTAAACCAGAAGTCAGTATTAACAACATCAGAGAAAATAAATCTTTTAAAAAATTATTTAAAAAAACCACTGTGCCTCCATCTTAACCATTTCATGTCTACTTGTTATCTTCCATAAGTAATAGGGCTTTTTATAATTCTAATTGTACTGTACTGACCATGGAATCAATTTTTTAATGTTCTCAAAACACTTCTACTTTTCCAAAAATTGGCATTAAATCACAGATAGGAGCGTTTATTTGTGTTTTGTTTATGTGTTTGTTTCCTTAACATCAAAAGCGATGACAGTGTGTGGTCCCTCCTGTTGTGGCCCATGCACAGGCAGGTCGTTGAGTGGCTCCTGCCTTGACTTCTGTTCTCTTTGTGTCCTTTCCAGTGAAACCCCAGATTTACGAAAAGGCCGTGTCATCGTTTCCAGACCTGACTCTCTACCCACTGGGTAGCAGACAGAGCCTGACCTGTACCATTTACGGTGTCCCTCAACCTACCATCAAGTGGTTCTGGCATCCTTGTCACCATAATCATTCAAAAGCAAGGTAGGGACAGCTCGTTTCTTGAATGCCTTTCAAATACTTTTTGGCACCTGGACTCGAGATTCTTTGATGGACACAGGTGGGGGTTTGCAGATGGGGTGTGCACTGTACTGGGGCCCGATCCTCTCCCTGCCTTGGGAAGAGGTAGGCAATACTTATACTTCTTCTTTATCCTTTTCTAACCATGTCATGCATTGTCTCTCTAGTTTAGTTTTAGGAGCACAGGGACAGGATTAAGGTCAGTCACCCTGTGGACCATTATTTGGAATTCCAGTCTCTTGTTTTCCATTTGAGAACCCCCAGACTTTGGGTCCTCCACTGGTCTTCCCACTCCTCCTCTCCTAAATGTGGGAGAAGACAGGAGATCTTCCCAACGCCAAGGATCCCGACTTTCCATAGGCTCTGCTCGTCCTCTTCCATCTGTCTGAAATGGGCTTCCACCATTTTCTGTTTTCTAAGAAGCCCTTCTTTATCCTCCAAGACTCAGCTCTTCTGTCGCCTCCTCTGCAGAGCCTCATGACCGCCTCACTCAGACTCCTCTCTCCCCGCTAAGTATGAGCAACACTCTGCGTGCACTTTGGCAGCATCTTTTACATCAATAGGTGTGCATATGTGTGTTTGTGCTCCAAGCTATGAGCGGACTGAGAGCATCTCTGTATCTTTACGGCCTGGCATGTAGTAGATGTTCTCTGTATTTGCTGAACTAATACATCCCTACCCTCTGTTAACTGTGCAGTGTCCCCTTGCATCCTGTTGATGACTGAGCCCTGTTACCTTTTTTTTTTTTTTTTTTGCAGTTTTTATTTAGTCTAGAGGAATGGTGTTAATGGTAGTTCATGGGAGCTAACTTGATGAACAGGAATAGAATGGATAGGTACAACAGTAAGGTATTACTGAGATCGCCCAAGAATTGTCATCACATCAAATAGTTCCTTTACTGCTTTTCACTCTGCTTGCAGAGGGTTTGAGAGAATTGCTATTAAAAACTTTTGTTTGACAAAAAGTAAACAAGACATAGTTCCAGCATAAACAGACAAAAGTGGCTATTTGGTTTTCTAGAGTCTTCCTGCAGTTTCAACTCTTCTTCATTTTGTGCTTTAATCTTTTGTACAAGACATGTTACTCTGATATTGGAAGTTACTGGTGAGCTCTGGAATTCCCGAGAAGTCGCGTTTCTCATCATCCATTTCTGATTTCTCATTTGAAACATGGAAACCCTACAAATTTTGAACACCCTGTTTACCACTATAGTTATTTAACCCAAAAGAAAGTGAAATATACTGAGATTTTGTATTATTTTGCTAGTTTGGCGGTAGGCATCCATATTTATGGACCCAACTCTTTAAGGCCCAGATATTTGTGCTAACTAAACATGTAAGTAAATTAAAAATAACTAAATTATTTAAGCTATATAGGAGTTGAATTTTTATGGAATAACATAGCCTTTTATAGACATTTTTAATTTTTGTTTTGACAATAGCAAATCTGTGATTTCAGTTCTATTTAGGATTAGAGCTAGTAACTATGTTAGAAAATAACGGTTATGAGGGATAGAACATAATATTGTAAGGTTAGGTTTGAATAATAATAAAAATATGGTTTAGGGAATGACATCAGCTAAAGTGAAACTTCGTAAACTCTGATTTCTTTGTGGTATATGGGATCCTTCTCCCATGTTACGGACTAATGTTGCCCAGGTCCAGAAAGAGGTCTTACTCCTCTTGGAATTCTCTCGAAACTCAGAGCAGTGCCTTAAATCTTCAGTATGTGTTTGTTGATCATTTGACTTACTCTTTGTTAAAGGCATTTATTGTTTTTTAACCAATCACAAGACACATCAGAAATGGAAGCTTTAACTGTTTTACTATGTTGTTGCTTGAAATTATCAGCTGAAAAATGATACATTGAACCCAGAAGTATTTCAGAAAGCTTATGGGACCTTTGTGCACTAGAAAACAAATAAATAACTCTGTTTCGCCCTGTTGGAGAGAGGACAGCTAAAACTGACAGATAAATGAAGCTCTTCACTTACGAAAATTTTCAAATGATTTTATGTAAGTGTATTTTATATACTTAGATTAATGTTTAGATTCAATTATAGACAGGAATTTTAGTTAGTAATATTTAACTAAGGGCTATTCTATTGCATAAAATTTTTAAATCTTATTTTGAGTTACATAGTAACATTTGCAAAGTGGTTGTCTGTGGTCAATCATCAAAAGATGTTAGGTGACGAACACTATAGCAGGTCATTCAATAGTCGTTTAGTTCAATGTCATTTCCTTATAACATGAGAAAAAAATATCCATTCCAGGCTGGGGCTGCTATCTGTGTGAAGTCTGCTCATTCTCCCCACGTTTGCAGAGGCGTTTTCTGGGTCCTCTAGTTCCCCCCACATCCCAAAGATGTGCATGTGAGGGAACTGGTGGTCTCCCTGAGTGGGTGTGCTGGTCCTGCGACGGGGTGGGGGGGGGGGGCGTCCTGCCGGACACCCTGGGCTGCCGGGGTCGGCTCCAGCCTCTGGAGCTCGGACCTGGAACGGTGGGTTGGAAAATCCACTCTCACTTTTTTTAGTCATCTTTCTTCAATGGATGGAGAGCTCACATTTTCTTCAGTATTTAACATTAGAAGTATTTGGGGTCTTTGTTTAGAAGTTGGTGATGTTTTTGTGACCATGTGCTGTACCCCAATCAGCCTTGGGGTACAATGGTTTCCTCATTCGCAGTTTCACTTAAAGTCACAGTTTCCAAGAACCTGCTGAAGATGTTAAGTGAGGCTTTACTGTGCACACATTCCTCTTGAATATGTAAAATAATTCTTGGGGGAGTGAAGTCACTTCCGCTTGTGTGGCTTGTCCCATTCACTTGTTTCCCATCATGGGAGGAAGTGGTTCTGGCCTGAGGGCAGGGCAAAGCAGGACCAGGGAGAGATGAGTCCTGCTCGGACTCCAGAGGCCACACTAGAGTTCTAGAACTTCCCCTGAAGAACTATTTAGGCAGGACTGCTAACCCGCCCATGCACTGAGCTGGTCTTGATCTCACCGGCCTGGGTGAGCTCTGCCTCAGTGCTGGGCCCGTCTCGGGACAAGTACTGCGGGTAAGGCTGCCCGCAGCTCCAAGGCGGGTCTCCAGAGAAACAAGTACCTGTCCTGGGCTGGAGGAAATGGCCTGTCTCTGGGGAATGAAGGGTTGGGTTTGAGGAGCCCAGGAGGGAGTGGGGAAAGGACAGTCTTGGCATAACACCCCAGGATCACCAGGTGCATGTTCTAGGGAGGAATCTAAGATGTTGAAAGGCTGCTTTTGTTCATGTGCGCCCAGTCCCGCGGGGAACTGACCGGCCGGCTACAGGACTGGATCAGTCACCCAGTGCCCGAAAACATGACCGTCTCCATGAACTCGGTCACCTCCTTCGTCAGTGTGCCATCCACCTGGTTGTCCTTCTTTTTAAAACTAAGATCTGCTTTTAAAGTGGTGACAGTGGGCGGGTCTTTTCCTTAGTGAGGCTGAGGGCTGGCAGCCTTGGATGAATGCAGTTTTGTTTTCAGAGTGCGCAGGCCACTCTCAGCGTCTCCCCCACCTAACTGTCGCAAATGGTCACGTAAGGGTGACAAATAACACTGATAGACAGCAAGAGAGTTGTAAGATACACTGCGTTGTCCTTTAATGGAAAACATGTTCAGCATATTGGGTTCTTTGTGAAAATCTCATTTGCTTCGCTGGCTGGCTGTGACGGCCAATTAAATCACGTAGCAAGAAACTTCTGTGTTAGCACTGCTCACGGGTTACTTACGCATTTTGCACATTCTTGGTTTTCAACTAAATATACTGTCAACCACCTGCTTATCGCACACTTAATGAGCTCCAACCACGTGCAAGCCACAAGGACACACACCATTTCTCTGCAGCATTTACGTTTTAGTTACACAAGAGTGAATGTGTGGGTGATGACTTATTCTATCTACATTACGTACCTGCAGGACGTCTCTGCCACTGTCTGCGGGATAGAGACCTGGGAGTTCAGGAAGTGGGTTCTATTCTTGGCACAGCCCTGACTTCTGGGTGACCTTGGCTGGTTGTTTAATCTGCACTTCAATTTCCCCTCCTGTAAATGGCACCCACCGTGCTTCCCCTTTCCTGTAATACACAGCTATGAATGAGGGAGATGAGAACATCACTTAAATTTACATTTATAAGAGGTTTTGCTTCTTATAAATTACACAGGGAAAGCAGTTTGACTTGAGGATTAACTCTGAGGATCAGTGCCAAATTAATGGGAAAAAATCAAGGTATGAATGTGGAACGGTTGTAAGAGAAATCATAATTATATGTCAGTATGTATTCTGGGGTACAGAACTGGCTCAGTAATTACAATGTCACCAGCTCCTCCCCCACTTTTTCTTCAGTGCTGAACTGGCCTACCTTTGCCAGCCTTGGTCCGCCCAGGGAGCCCCCAAACCTTGCTTTATTTGGTCCTTTGCCAAAGAGCCTCTTCAGATGCAAAAAGAGTTGGTGGATTCTCACTTTGTGGCAGGTAGAGAAGGGACAGAGCATTCTCCCCTTTCTTAGCGCAAATGGTGGAGTTTCTAGGAAAAACCTAACAGACATCCACGGAACCTCTGTTGCCACAGCTCGAAAGAAAGGCAGACGTGGAGCCTCAGGTACCTGCGTGCTTTGCACGTTGAACAGAAAAGAATAGTCTGGCACACAATTTGATGTCCCATTTCTGAAGGCTCCTCATCTGCCCCGGCAGCTGAGTCTGGAGGGGCGTCCAGAGAAAGCTGACCACTCAGGGACTAAGTGTGGTCTGCTGGGCTTTGCGGGGGTGGGGGTGGGGGGTGGCCTACAAAATAAGGGAAGGCAGAGGCATCTAGAAAGTCTGAGATGGGCCTGCTTAATTGCATTTCTCTATTGTTTACGTCAGCAAATTGGCAAAGGCAGGCAGGCCCGAGTCATTAGGGATGTGTCAGGAACAGACCATTTGGAGAACGCAGTTTTGTGTGTCGGTGGGGTATGTAAAATTAACAGGACGAAGACAAAACAACTGTTAATGGCAGTTAATTAGAAATGTACGCAAGGACCCAGATTTAATTGACTGCAGCATGAATGCCTCTTATTTTTAATGCTGAAACAGTTTTATGTCCCATATTCTATTTTCTGTGTACAAAATTAAAATTTTAACTATTTAGACATTGAAAAAGTCAACATTTCCTGGGGGGTAAAGGTAAGTCAGATGTCTGAGGAAAGCGGTCATTTAAGGAGGACCGCTTCTTTTGGAAACATGTTTTCATCTTTATCACACTCCTCTTAAGTATACAGTGTATCTATCTTGATATATGTTCTGTGTGGTGTGTGTATGGGTGGGTAGCCTCAGACTAGGTAGGCCACAGAGAATTTTGATTTGCCACACACGAAACCCTGAATCGAAATGGGGACTTTAAAGGCCACTTCACCAAACAGCACTTTAGCAGGACTCTGAGTTTGAACAAACAACTGAGTAAATCTGGCCGTCTTATACAGGAGCCTTTCATCACAAGCCAAAAGTGCATGTTCACTTGCTAATGAGAAACTTCTTGCTTTCTGTTGTATAATTACTGGAGGAGGAAGTACACGATGCCCCGTGCAGGGGTTCGGACAACAGCCCTTGTTACTATTTCATACAAAGTCCTGAAGACAAAGCTCGAGTTCGTTTGCCAAATGCCTCTTTGCCACTTTTCTATGCTTTGTGAGGTTTTCCTTTTCCCACTCTTCATAGCTATCCAGTGAGACTGAGGAGTAATTGTTTCCTCTGAATTATCTGTCTCCTTTAATTGCTATCAAACTTTTCGTTCTGTGTTTAAATTAAACCAAAAGGCCGAGTCACAGGAAGGCTACACGGGATGGTTTTTCTCGGGATGTTTTGAGCAATAGTCAATGTAGTTTCCCAGAACTGGGAATACCAGAAGGTAGCAACACACCATTTGGAAGATTCCTTAAGAAGATAGGCAGAACGTCTCAAATTTTCTTTGGCCATATTCACAGATTTTAAAAAACAGAATGAGCTTTTTTTCATTACTGAATCTGGACTGGAAACTAACATCCCGATACGAGATCTCTAGGTAGTAGATAAACAGGACGAAGCACTTACAAAACACGCGTGTTCTTGGAAACCTCCACTTCAGTATCTCCAGAGACTCGGTAGTCTGTTTCCTGAAATAGGGACTCTAGGCTGTGGGTTTCATGTAACTGTACTGACTGCCCTTCTCAGTGAAAACTCAGAACCTGTGAGTGGACTGAGAAGATGGACACGGGGGATGGATTATGACCGTGGCCCAGGCAGTGCCCCATAATGAGCTTCAGGTCACTAGACCTTGTTTCTTCACACTTCCTCGAGAAGCCTCAGAGAATGTTTTATCACCTTGAATTTAATCATCTACTTAATGATAGCTGTAACAGATTTAATCAAGAATTTGATCAGTGAGCCCTTGCTTGCACCAAAGTTGTGTTTCTCCCTTTACGTACATTATCCCTAATCTGTACAATAATTTTACCTAATTGACATAATTTCCACATAAAGAAACTGAAGCTCTGACAGCTATTCTATTTCTCAGGTGTTTTCGGGTCATGGAATAAAAGGGGCTCAGTAGGTTGGCATTTCAGGTTGCTTTTCCGAGTTGAACCGAGGGTGGGAGAGGAAAGGAGAAAGAGGCTGCAGCGACTGGGAGAACTGACTCAGACACCACACTTTCTCTGGGAACCACTGATGACCTACGGCTGGCTCAGGCCCCAGACCTGCAGGTGGGAGTGAGCACACCCTCTGATGGGCGTAAGCCCCAGGGAGGTGAGCAAGTCTGAGGAAGACCAACCTCAGGAGGACGCTGAGCCACACGTTCAGTTTGGCACTTTCACTGGGGCGCTTTCCCGCCAAGGGGACGTCTCATGGCGTGGGGGCATTTGATGTCGTGCAGGGAAATCCCATTTCCTCGTCTGTTGCTCAGGATTAACTTTTGGGATCGACATTCAGCAGGCACTCAGCCCTCCATGGGCCTCACGAAGCTCACGGAGGTTTGGGCAAGAGATGCGGAGAGGATGGAAGGGGATGAGCCCCAGGGAGGGGTCCAGAGGGCAGCGAAGACGTGTCAGGGTGCACAGCTGACCAGTGAGCAGAACGTTTCAGCCTTGGCATCCTCGACCTAGTCCCTTCGAATTAAAACATTGGAGCGATTTAAAAACAACTTGTTTTATAGATGAGGAACTGAGACTCGAAGATGCGTAATTACCTCTCATCTCCCGGCTAGTCAGTAGCCAGCCCGGGACTAGACCTGCGTCTCCGATGCCTTCCATCTTGTTCCATTTACTCTCATTTGCACCACGACGCCAGATCGAGGCGCTGGTACTCTGACTAACGAACCGAACCGTCAGGGCCTCAGCGGGCGCTGAGCGCTGCTGGCGACAGGAAGCACCGCGGAGGAACTGCGGTCAGTCCTAAGGGTCGTGGGCAAGTAACTGGCACGTGAGGTGCAAAGGGAGAGGGGACACAAGGGTAGAATGTCACGGGGGTAGGAGTGGGCTGAGGAGCAGAAGAGGCCATGCCTGAAGAATAATTTGCTGGCTCAATGGATTTGGGTTGAGAAAGACTAGAAACCACAACTGGAAAGGGAAGTTTGGCCTGGACGTGGAATTTCTTGAATGAGACTGAGGAGTAGCCTTCCCTGGCTGACGCCCAGGTGCCGGGCGATCGATTGACCACAGTCCCGCCCTGACTTACGGGCTTCTGCAGACTTGCCGGTGTCTTATTCCTGTGGCACATCTCCCACAGTGTCACGTGCACTGTACCCCTGAAACTCTGCCTTCCATACCTGAAGATCACGACCCTGGGATCCAAGAACTTGGATTTTCCCTCACTCTTTTTTAAAAAGTCGTTGGGTGCATATTATCCCATTTTATTAGGCCTTTAATGTTCCATCTTCTTTGTCTTCATTATTAAAAATTAATGTAAGGTGTTCACTGACTGCTCCCTTATTGAGAAATCCTCTTATAGGAGAAAGTCTCTGGATAAATAAGGTGAGGAAAACAAAAAAAATTGGGGATTTGGAGACTACTTAGGGCCAAATGGGGAATTATGGCTAGTACAAGACTGCATGGCCTAGCACTTCCATGTTTTATTTTCTTTATAGCTGAGTATTAGCACTTATCTGCAGGATTTTTAAGTGCTTAATGTGTGCTTTGTGTGTATTATCTCATTCAGTTATTACAGAACTTCTATGAGGCAGATAATGTAATTATTACCATTTTCTAGGTGCAGTGCAGAGTATTTTGTTAGGAAACCAGTCCTGGCTGACATGTCAGGGACTGTCACATTCTTCAACCAGGCACTTTATTTGTCACCACTAGGACTGGTTCTGTAACAAGTACTTAGACATTAAAACGAGTAATTTTTGGTCAAAAGCTCATGATCTGGAAAGCAAGTATGTTATGACATCAGAGCCAACTTGAAAAGTGTCAGGATGCAGAAAGGCAAGAGAGTCTAGGGACACGGGTGCCGAGCCTGAATTCTGGTTCTGCACCTGCTACATGATTCTGGTCAAAATAACCTGCCTCCCTGGGTCTGAGTTTCCTGATCTGTATGGCATTGTAAGATTGTTTGGAGTACTCAGCCCAATGGCTGGCATACTGCAGGTGCTCCGCCTGTTTGCTGAGAGGGGCTCGGAGCTTTTAGGTTGCTCTGGGACTGCCCACTGAAAAGAACTTCCCTCTGAGGTGACCATACACACTAGTGTCCTGTGAACGCTGATGGTAATCTGACAAAACAAGCCATGCTGTCAGGTTAATGTTCTCCCGGGCAACAGGCTGGCATCTTGGACTGGTCTAATGATGGTGATTTACTCCTAAAAAATTAAGATGGGGCCAGAAATGGTGGAATTTTCAGATTATTTAGGAAATTAGAGAAGCTACACTACCCTGGATCTGCTCATGTTTGTGAATTCCACCTCAGCAGCATATGGGCTCTTTATTCTGATTCTTTTCCACGTATTTGACTTTTCTCTTCAATAAACATATATGTTCCCTTATAACAGAAGGACTAAATCTTGTACATCTTCCAGAGGACATGATTTTACTATTTAAATGGAATGTGTGTGAACAAATGACTGTTTTTTGGACTAATGTGGCGCTAATAATTCCGAGCCAGTGTGTTTGTCTACCCTTGAAGGAAGGAGACTACTGCTGGTCAGTGTTCTGCTTTCTGTTAGACCAGGAGATGCTTCTCCACCTGTCAGCATCACTGCCTAAGTAGAAACTGCCCATGACTATCAGTTTGTCAGATACAGATGCTGCTGTGACGAGGTTATCTAGGTCCCAGTCAGATCCCGTCTTAATTCTCCTCATTGTGAGTGGACAGGCACTGATGGTGCTGACACAGTGCTTAGTTGAGGGGGTATGTGTGAGGTCACCTCAGGGTCAGTAAGGCCCCTTTTTCAGCACATCTGAGGTAAGTGATGGATGGCAGGGTTGACGCCTAACATGAGTCCACCCCTAGTGAGGCCATTATCAGGATTCACTCTTCTACTCGGGCCACCCCCTGAGCAGGAAGCACATGCTCTCACTGTTCACCAGCTGGTGGGCGAGGCACTGACCGTATACAGATGAGCAAGACACACCCCTGGCCTTAGGCAGCTCTTAATCTATCAGACAGTAAAATGACAGCTCACATTAATTATCTGTCTGCTATGTGCCAGGCACTGTGCTAAACATGTTACCCAAGTTAACTCACTATCACCCAAATGTTTGCTGATGCAAAGGGATCTTTAAATTATTTCCCTTCTGTTTGCTTTTTAGCTCCTATAGTAAAACTGGTAAGACATGCTAACACGGGGTTGGCTTCTCTTGAGTTGGCAGTGTTAAGAACACATCCATTCCCAAAGAATTCAAGATGGTTCACAAAAAGTTCAATACATAATTGAGCAAATCTGGATGAAAGAAGAAGGGGTATGACTGGTGTGAAGAGATGGCCCACATGCTTTATTTCCAGTTGAGAGAGAGGGGGGGGCGGAGGGAGGGAGGGAAAGGAAAATAGACATTTGCAAGGCAGAGGGGCCCATCAGATAAAAACAAACCAACAGAAGTCCGACCTTTCAGGAAATGGAGAGCCCAGAAAAATGATTTTGTGGGTTGTGCTCTGTTGGGCGAAGCCCGTGAACCCCTCAACCACCTTTCTACTACAAGGACTGTCGCAGGACTGGGAATTATAACGCCTCTCAGTGGTGACCACTGGCATGACACCAGAGCAGAACGTGAGGTTTTGAGTGGTGGTACGATCCAACAGTTTCAGAACTAGTCAAGGGGCTGGAACTTGAGTATACTTTTCCGTGACTCTAATTCTCACAGTTGGGCTTTGCTGACCAGGGCTACGTAACCAGAAAGTTATAAAACCATGATCTGAACTCAGGTGGGACTAGCTCTAGAATCTGTGGTCCTTGGGCTAAACGGTGATTTCCCTCCCCCACCCCCCCACCCCCACGAAGGTTTTCTGGACGTGTTTTAGTAATGACCACTACATAATAAGTAATCTACTCTCTTTTCATGAGAACAAAATGTAGCAACAGCCTGAAATAGTCTTCTTCCCTGAGTGAGTAGAGTTAATACCTTACGACTCCTTGAATGTGTTAAAGGATATTTGTAGCCACGCCTAACACTTCCCTTAAGATTTCTTTTCATCAAATCACCCCTTCCTTGGCTGACCATCTTCCACTAAGAAGAAAAATGAATGAACAGAATAGGTGTTCTCGGTGAGGCCCGTATCTGGGTGTAACCAAGTACGTATCCACCTCTTAGCCTCCCACTCACCCGGGGTAGGGCTGCCAGCTGCATTGGCCTTGGCTCAGGTTCTGTAAGAGAGAGTCCGAGTCGGGCAGGGGAGCATTGGGGCTCCTGGGGGAAGCAAGCAGGAGAGAGGAGGAAGGGAAGCAGAGGCTGGGAAGACGGGCCTTGCTGTGGATGTGAATGGACCATGGGGCCCTCGAGAGCAGGAAGCAGGGCGGGCCTAGCCACTCACGGAAAAGCTCTTATCTAAACAGAGGTGGCCAGGACGCTGGACCACCTCCACCATTGTCCAAGGAGCTGACCCAAAGCCTCACTCCTCGAGGTCTTCTCCACGCCCCTTCTCCGTTCAGATGAGAAGTAATTTTCAGTGTGGGCTCCCAGGCGTCACAAGGTCTCTCACTGCACAAGGTCACTCCTCCAGAATCCCGAGCCTGACCCTGGGACTGGCCCGAAGGCCCAGGTCCTTTTCCTGGAGCAAAAGTAGCAGGAACCACTCTTGTCTAAACACCCCTTCCAACCCTGCCAGCGTCCCCTCCCCGATATTGTTTCATTTGTTTTAAGAGAACGTGACAGGAGGGGAAAAGACACTGTTTGCGAATTCTGTTAATCTGATGGCTCAGACACACGATCGTGACGTTTTGTCACAACACCCACAGTAGCCGAGGAAAGTTTACATCAGGCCCTTGTGCAGGACACGCACCATGCCGGGACCAGCCCTGGCCATGCCCTCTGGCAGACTTCCATGTGGTCTTCTCTTTCCTTTCTGTTTTTTCAAAGACATTTTACAGCCTCGGTTTGCTCTTTATGACTGCTCTACCCCTTTGTTTCCTAACTTGAAATGATTCAGTATTCTTTACAAACAGATTATAATCACAGTGAGCACGTGCAGTCCAATCTCATTAAACAGATAAGCAGGGTCCACATATGAAGTCCTCCGATTCATCATCCAGAAAAGAGAAAGGGAAATTATTATCTGTCTCGGGACTCAGTTGAGCTTTCTAGAGCCTCCTCCCAACCCCAGTACATATGCTTTAATTATAAACATACAAGGGCTGTCCGGAAAGTGTCCAGCCAGTAACATGCAAAATAGAGGCATTTATAGCTGGATTTTTACAGACAGCTCTCATTCCATTCACTCCTAGGCAATGGATTAGGCTTGGCCAGCCAGCCACTGGGTCCCCACCCCACACAGGAGGCCTACTATAAATATATGGGCATTCGTAATAAAACAGGCTAGCTGCATCTGAGAACATGTTCAAGGATCGTGCAGACAAAGTAAGTTAACAGGGAAAGGAAAAGATTGTGATAAAAGTTAGGTTTTGTTTTTTTTTTTAATTTTGTTGCAGGATTTTTAAAAAATGATAGACTTCATCAGCCAATAGAAGGCCAAGAGTTCCTATAATTTTAGCACCAAAAAATTTTTATGACCAAACTAAGAATTTATATCAGAATGTAATTATAAATTATTCTTCTGCCCCTTCCTACCCCTACCAAAGGACAGGGTGCTTCTCACTCTTGAGAACTAACTTTTTGTTTCTCTTGGTGTCTGACTTTGTACCAGGTGGATTCAGAGGATCCCGCCCCCAGAGGTGTCCCTCTAACAGGGACTCTCAGCCAGATTGGCTGTGAGAAGTGTAGCAGTAAAGGTTTGGGGTTTGGGGGAACAGAATCCACTCTGGGTGATGGGTGAGCTCTGGTGTCTGTAGACTTTCTTGAATTGGGGTGGTTTATTCAACTTGCTAGACCTCTCTTGCTAGACAGGCTAAATGCAGGGTTGAACCATCTCACCTAGTTCTTCAGAGTCTATCGTTTTCTCACACGAGAGCGCCACTTCAAGAACACACAGATACTAACCATCAGTGGCTAAGGCTCAGCCAGCTGCACTGTCCCCTCTGGCTCTACCAGAGGCAACGATCCGCACTCTAAAGAAAGGAAAGTACCCGCTCTGCATTTGGGGGGTGGGGGTGGGGGGAGTCAAGAGGAATGAAAAAAATCTGACAATCAGAATTGTTCAAAGCCAGCCCCTAAGGAAATCACAGGAGGACAGAGAAGGGTCCCTTTGGGTGCACACTGTGTACTGTATTTCTTGTGTTGGATTTATAAAGGTGACTGGAAATTGAGTTCAGAAACTGTGGGATGACAGGGTGAGCTTTAATATAAACTAACGGCAGACCACGCATACATTGGACACTCAATACATTTTGGTTGTGTATGATGAGAGTTGTTTGCCAAATTTTGGAAAGAAGCTGACTTATGCAAAAAGAGCTAAAACAGACTTAAATCCCGATTTCTCTAGTGATATTTTATGTAGTGACTATTTGAGAAGGCTTCTCTTCCTGTAGACAAAGGAACACTGAAGTATAATCAGGGCATGGATATTTTGTGACATATGACATAAAAGTTAGGTGCACAGATTCTAGAATGAGCCAAAACTGATTATAAATTCTGCCTATGCCACTTACTAGCTGTTTAGCCCTGGTTAATTTACTTATTAGCCTCTCTAATCCTCAATTTCCGTATCCATTAAATGGAGATGAGAGCGTCTACTTTTTAGGGTGCTGTACAGATTTGTGAGATAGTATATATAAATCACCTAACACAGAGAAAATAACAAACCTTTATTAGAGAGTAATACTGCGTAGTGTACATTATAATTATTGTAGCCTACAGCTGATTAGCTTCCCTGTTGGGACCAGCAGTTAATATTGTCAAGGTTGTAGGTTTGACCCCAGTGCTGGTTTTGCCTTTTTCTGTGGCCCCAGGCCATCTTCATCTGTCTTTGGTCACAGAGGAGCCAAGTGTTTATGAGTGTGAAGGGAATGGGGCAAATTCATCACCACTCCAGGAAAATCAGCCCAAAGCTTGTGGGTCAGTAATGTCATCCACATATATGGAGGCTGCTGTTTTTCCATGATGTGTCCGGAGCAGACGCCTGTAACTTACTCCATATGTAAGAGCGCTACAGAGGTCTCCGACCTGGAGTTGAAGAGACTGGCGTGTCCCATGCAGGGCCCCAGCTCCAAGGGTTGGATACATAACTGGCTGCTTTCTTTTCATTTATTTATATCAATCGCTGGTCTGGAACTAATTTGTTTCAACTCCGGGGCAGTCGTCGGGATGACATGGAGTACACTCTTACACCGGAAACGTTTTTTCCTCTCAATGGATATAAATACCCCCATGCTATTGTACTTGGCATGCGGCATGCAAATGGCGGTTGGAGTCCCGAAGCTCATTAGAAAAGGGACAGAGGCTTGGAGCAGAGAAAGAGGACAGCGTGGAGCTGAAGCTGATAACCGTGGCCTTGTCCAGAATAGTGCCTGGGAGCTTTCTTATCTCCCTTTGGCAGGAGGCACTGGGGCTTCCTGTGCGAAATCAGGGGCCAACGCAGCTTTCCTCTTGTTGTTCGGCTTCCTCCCCCCTCAAGACGGTTCCCAGCACCGTGATTATCTCTGCATCTTCAAACATGGCACAATCTACTTCCTTAAGAGCCTGATGTATTCTTAAGGCTTAGGCCAACTCCCCTCCCCCCCCAATCTCTTTTCAAGTGCTGTTATACAGTCAGGCTCCGAAATGACATTCTATTTTTATGGTTCCAATTACAAAGAGGGAAAAATTACCACCCCCAAATTAGAACACACACAGAATCTGTCCTTTTGGCAGACCTTGCTATAGTCTAGCCTATAGCTTCCATATGGGCTTGTGGGCTGGGTGGGGGTCAGAGGTTGACAGCCCCAAGTGAACTCAGACAGCACATGGCATTTCCCTTGGGAAACTCCTAGACCTGCTTCACTCTAAGGCAGTGGTCCTCAAACTTCCTAACGCCATGACCCTGTAATATAGTTCCTCACGGTGTGGTGACCCCCATAACATTATTTTTGTTGCTACTTCATAACTGTGATGTTGCTGCTGTTATGAATCGTCATGTAAATATCTGATATGTGTTTTCCGATGGTCTTAGGGGACCCCTGTGAAAGAGTCGTTTGACCCCCAAAGGGGTCATGACCCACAGGTTGAGAGCTGCTGCTCTAATGGGTCTCTTTGCATTTCTTGAAGCCCAAGAGTATGAAACTAAGATCTTTGTTGACAGCTTCCCTTATCTTTTTCACTTTGGGGAGAAAAGAATGAAATTAAAGCCTTTTCTTCCAGACACAAGAGAATGTCAGCTGTTTGATGTTATAATCTGAAGTACACAGGCACATGTCTAATAGAGGTGTACATGTGTATAGAGGTGTACACATGTCATAAATCCCCCAGACCTGTAATATATATGTACATTATATATACATATACACTCATATCTGTACTGAGTGTAGAGATGTAAGGTCAAATAGTAGTTCAAGGTATCGATCTTACAGTCCAGAAAATGGAAGTAAATAATGAAAAATAGGGCAAAAATGACTTATCTATGTCTCTAAAAGAGAAAGTATACAATTTTTCTTTGGTTCCGTTTTCTCTACTAATTAATAGAGTTCAAATGTTCATTTATTTTACCTGATAGTTATAAGAATAACTAGTAGAAATCACAGAAATTCCTTAAGGAGTGGTCACTCCATATTAATTCTCTTTTTAATTTTAAATCTAATAATCTAATTGTAAAAGCAAACACTTTGAAAACAGTTGGGGAAAATATGATATGTGGACTGGGTACAAACAGCACTGAGGAATGCCTGTGCATTCCCTTAAGTGTAATAATGGCACTGTTGTTATGTTAGAAAATGTGCATATTTTTAAGAGATATGCACTGAAATATGTAGGGCAAAAATGGCATGGTGTCTGGGATTTGCTTTAAAATAACTACACAAAAGAAAAAATAAAAAGGAATAAGGAACAGATGAAACAAATGTGGCAAAATCTTGGTAACCGTTATACCTGGGTGAGTATATGTGGGGGTTTATGACACTATGTCTATCATTGTGTTTGAAAATAATAAACAATGAAAACTCTTACTAGGAACAACATTCAGCACCTCATGCCTGCTGGTATATTCACGTGTCTGTGGGGTGCCCATGACCAGCTAGGCCCTGTGTCACTGTGAGGACAGAGTGACTAGGCTCATGTGGCCCCATGGGGGGCCTTGGGAGCATTCAACGGAAACTTAGAAAGTGGGGAAAATGCTCGGGGAGGGCCGTACAGCGCAGTGTGCGCAGCAGGGGCGACTCACCGGAAAACTCCATAGTTTCCTGTTCTGGAGTCCTCCCTCAGCTCTGGGACCCAGGAGAGTGTCACAGAACTGCCTTCTGACCACTGCGGTCCCGCCCACCTCCCCTTCTTTCTCACTTACTGTATCCTCTCACCTTCATCTCACAGAAGTCACTGCTGCTCTCGCGTACTTAGGATCAACCACTCATTTTTTCCTCCTCATTTCAAAATCTCCAGAATCCACCCACACATGTACAAACTAGAGCTCAGCACGCTTTCTGCTCACCACAACTTCTAGTTCCAAAGATAACAATACAGAATGCTCCAGTGAAATGGTCACAGTGCGAGTACTCACAACAGTCAACTCCTAAGGTAACGAGGAAGCAGAAGAGACGGCCACGTGTGGCCCCAGGTAGGGGAGCGCAGCTTCCACCAGCACTTGCGCCGCCTTACCCATGGGAGGGCAGGGGAATGCAAGCCCTGGGAGCCCACGGACACATTTTTCAGGCACCTAAAGTCTCTCTCTGTATATCTGCATTGTGTCTCAAATAAATCCAGATTTAAATTTCAAAAAACTGTTTAAAGTGGACTTGCTACAGGCTCACTAAAGGGCGCTGGCGTGAGAGTGGTGAGGTTCACAGTGATCAGAATGAGCTGTTCAGAGAGGATTGGGGTGTCTAGTCAGCAGTAACTGCGTGAGTGCAGACAGAGAGGTCAAGGGTCATGTGGCATACAGTAAGAGTAATTCCTTACTTTTCTATGGCATCTTTAAAAAAACTCCATTTAATGCTTACGTAATCCTGTGGGATTAACAAGGCAGATACTCTTGCCCTTCTGTTTTAGCAGAGAAAATTTGCCATACAACCAGAAGTCAGGACTGGACAAGGACTTACGTCCCTCTGACTCCTGGCCAGTACTTGAACTAGCCACATGAAACCTCAGTTTGACTAGGACAAAAGGCTCCTGAGGGGTTCAGGTGGGCAGAGCAGGTAGGGAATGGACTGTGGATGGCCTTGACCACTAGACTAGGAAGCTAGGCTGTTTCTTCAGTACAGTTGTTGAAGTTCTTGGAGCAAAAAGAATTCCACTACAAACCAGAATGTTCAGGAGGCAGGTCTGGTACCAGTTTTGTGGGTGTTGGACGAATTGGGAAAATCCAGCTGGCAGTAAGGCCAGTTAAGATATAATTGCCCTGCGCAGGTCAGAGTGGACTTTTTTGTTGTTTGGGGATTTTATTCATGTTGAACATAAGTCACAACTACACTAAATGATCAATAACTATGTATACCAATAATTTCAGTGGTAGGCCATATGAGAACAGTAGCTGACAGTGACACATGTCTGAGAGAACATGCTGCTTGCCAGATACAGGTCCAAATCTCTCTTTAAAGTGGTACTCTGGCAGCTACTTTAAAATGAGAAATTTTTATGGACTTTTAGAAACAAGAAAAGACCTTAAAGATAAACAGCTTCAACACCCTTATTTTATAATTAAACACTTAGGGGCTGAGAAGTTGAAGAGCTTGCCATGAGACCCCAAAACTTGAAAAGAGGTAGATAGAGCTTAATAATTGCTCCATGATGTGTTTCCATATACACTTAATTAGCCCTGGAAAAAACTAGCTGCATAATGGAATATTCTGACTCAAAGAGCCAGCCTCCGATAAGTATGAAAGGATATTATTTCCTTGGGGTTTCCATTCATTAACATAACTTCACTTTTCTCTGTGTTTGCTCCACTAGGAACTAATTAAAATCTAGATATTAAATTTTCTAATTTATGCATTTTCATTTCATATTTAACATGAAGAACAGGAAGGATATGTGGAGATACACTGGTGTGGGTGTATTTTTCAGATCAGGAAAAATATATTTGCCGTCTTTACATTTGGAGGATGGATATGGGGGGAAAAGATCTAAGGAAAAGAAAAAAATGTGTGATTTTGTTACCCAAGGACTTATCCAGTGATATTTTCATTTCACGTGTCACCGTGGGCTGGCCCATGCAAAGCAACTTAATGATGACTGACTTCTTTTTTTAAATAGGTATGACTTTTGCTCCAATAATGAAGAGTCCTTCATCCTGGATTCTGACAGCAACACAGGAAACAGAATTGAGAGCATCACTCAGCGCACAGCAGTAATAGAAGGAAAGAATAAGGTATTCTTTGTAAAAATAAGCACTGGGATATTTATTCTAAAAACACACACCGAACTCCCAATTCTGGGTTTATTAGAACCAGAAGTAATTCAAATGCTCAAACAAAAATTCTGAGAGAAGAAAGACAATGTCTGAGATACGTCCTCATGGACAGGTGCACTGAGACGACTCAAACTGCGGGATTCTCCTGCTGACACCAGTTCCATAGTAACAAGGACTTGGTCCCAACGGAAGAGACGGAACTGCCTCTTGGACACGAAATGGGTCCCCATCAGTGGTTCTCAACCCTGGCTGCATGTCAGAATACTCTCCCATTACTATTACATTTCAGCCTCTGGGTTGGGCCCAGGGTTCATAAGAGCTTCCCGGGAGGTTCTAGCATGTAGCCAGGACTGAATCAGTGCCATACATAAAGTGGGGCAGTCAGCATAGCTACCACAAGACTTAAGACTAAAATGGAATGTTTCTTTTGCATAAAATATCCTGTTCTCCCTCTGCCTCTGCACCCTGACTACCTTGGGGTATACGGACACGCAGTAGCTCATGACTCCCTGACGGAAGATATGCAAATCAAAACCACAGGGACATACTACCTCACACCTGTTGGAATGGTTATTATCAAAAAGAGGAAATAACAGGAGTAGGTGAAAAAGATGTGGAGAAAAGGGAACCAACCCTCCTGCGCTGCTGGTGGGAATGTAAAATGATGCAGCCACTATGCACAACAGTGTGGAGGGTCCTCAAAAAATTAAAAATGGAACTATATGACCCAGCAATCCCACTTCCGAGTATTTATTTGAAGAAAATGAATACACAAACTCAAAAACATATATGCACCCCTATGTTCACTGCAGCATTATTTACAATAGCCAAGATATGGTAACAACCTAATGTCCATCAGTGGATGGTGGATAAAGTAAATACAGGTGTATACACAACAGAATATTATTCAGCCATAAAAAGGAAAGAAATCTTGCCATTTTTGTCAACATGGATCAACAACCATGAGGGCATTATGCTAAATGAAGTAAGTCAGAGAAAGACAAATACCATATGATCTCACCTATATGTGGAATCTTTAAAAAACAACAACAACAAAAAACCTTAAAGTTTATAGACACAGAGAAAAGATTTGGTGGTTGCCAGAGGCAGAGGGTAGGGGTAAGCGAAATGGGCACAGATGGTCAAACTTCCAGTTACAAAGTAAGTAAATCATGGGGATGTAATGTACAGCATGGTGACTATAGTCAATAATAATACTGTACTGCAGATTTGAAAGTTGCTAAAAGAAGAGATCTTAAAAGCTGTCATCACAAGAAAAGAATCTGTAACTATATATGGTGACAGATGTTAACTAGACTTATTATGGTGATCATTTTGCAATACATACAAATATCAAATCATATTGTATACCTGAAACAAATACACTATCATATGTCAATTATACTTCAATTTAAAGAAAGAGAGAGAGACTTCTAAGCACCGCCCTGACCTGAGCAGGGTCGAGCAGGTGTCTTTGTTGCCTACCTTGCACCATCCATCCTCTCCTCCCCTAACCTCTGCTGAGCTTCAGCAAAGCTGACACTGTGTGCCAGGCAAATCTCAGTGGATCTCAGACATGGTGGCATTTTTTTCTGTTGAATTAAAGAAAAATATGCTTGAAAATATGCTATATTGGGCACGGGGTAGTGACGCTTTAAAAAAGGAAAAAAATATCAAATAATTCCTTGCTGAAATGTCTCTGCATGCATGTCTTGATTTGTAGTATTATGTTAACATGGACATGATCCGCTTGAGTGCCGTCATGCTTATGTTCTTTACGTATTCAGCTGTATTCTTGGCATTTGAAGGTGACAACATAGATGGCATCATTCTCTATGTAGGATTTAACAATAACTACAAACAACATCTGAATCCTTCATTATGCAAAACTTTCTGACATGCTAATGTCACAGTCACTCTTTGGCAAGCCAGAGTAGTTATCTCCATTTTAAAGATAAGAACTTGGGCAATAAGATGATTAACTCAAACCAAACTGCTCCTATTCCAAAACCCACCACTGTGCCAACTAAGCCAATACAGAAATGAGTTAAAATGGCAACGGCTGGCAGGATCATCTCAGCAATCACTTGTCAAGGACTTAGGAAGTGTTTTTATTAATAGTAGTAGCTGTAGGTGGTTTACAATTCTTCTTCTCTAATGCAAATGAACAGTAGTTTAAAACCTTCCATGATGTGTAGCTATTGATGAGAGAGCAGTTTAATGAAATACTTAGGAAAAGAGGAAATTCTATAAACTCGAAAGTTTGATTGACCGCTACATTTTTTTTTAAAAAGGAAATTGCCCAGAGCAGAAATCAAGTTAGTTGTCACAAAGTCATAGAAAATTTCAAGATGCCATTGATTGTGTCAATTCGTTTGCCTTTTCCTGACGATATCAGGTGAAGGTATTTTTAACTGCTGGATCTTAAAACAAGAATCTATGAGCTTAATTTCTGTGGTTGCTTCTAGTCCTATTTTGGTATAGTGTCCACAAAAATATACAATAGAAAAGAAAGTGGGAAATTGAAAAGGCTAGCAGAGGTTTCCGATTAGCTTGAACCATGAAGCAGCAACCTGACTCCATACAGAATACTTGCAAGAAACGGTAGGAGTAGAGTAATAAAACTTCCCTGGTTTTTCTTAAGTGTGGGCTTATAATTCTGTAGTTCAGTGACTTGTAATTCTGTAGTTATGCAGAAGCTTTAAATATGGATCTCCAGACATAGTAGGCACTTGTGCCATCACACATGCAGTCTGGAGCTGTGGGGTCAAGCTCTGCCACTTTCTGTCCTGTATCACCACATGCCAATCAGTTCACCTCTCTGCACCTGAGTTCTCCCCTCCAAAAACTAGAGCTCATAATATGTGCCCTATCTAGTTTGCCCGTTGTTATAAAGATACACAGTAGACGCTCAGTTAACCAGCACCATGCTGGGTAAATGTGGTATTGCTTCATTTTTTTGCCTGTTTCTTGAGTTCCGGTTAATGGAGACTACTGTATATGTACATCTATAACATATATATAATACCCTATTAGCTGTTACTGTAACATATTATTAGTAGTAAGTAAATTATTAATTTCATGTCCTAAATTTAGAATAATTTACTACTTTTACTCTGAGCATCTATTAATACATCTTTTTGTGTGTGTGAAAATTTTTATCTTTTATTGATGATGACAAATGCAAGTTTTGCTATTTCAGAATGAAATGCAAGTTTTGCTATTTCAGAATGATTTACAAATAAAACTGCTTTTATTTTCTGCACACTTTTAGAAACTTAGGCTGTAATAATCCTTTCCCTCCCAGTCATATAATTAGCATGGCCAGCCACACCACCCCTCAATCCATGGATGGAAGGCCTGCTAGAGCATCAGAGACTTGCTTTTTTTTTCTTCTTAGTTTTGTTTTATTTTTTTCATGTAATTCAAGGAAGGGTGCAGAGGACAATAAAATTCAATTTCCTTATTGGCAAGTTTTGACCTAGATTTGTGAAATATGAGTCATCAATGGAGTTGCTAATAGCAAACATGGATTTTCATATTGTTCAAATGGGATGGCCAGACCATTGGGTCTGTAGCTTTGGAACAGGAAGTAGAAGGAGCCTTGTGTTAGAAAAAAACACACAGGAAATACGTCTCACAGCATCAAGGCTGGAAAACCGTGACCACATTAACATTTTAGCAACATTTCCATTTAAATCATTTTGAGGTTACATTGGGAAAAGTACTTACTCTGTGAGACAAATCCAGGAAAGAAGCATTACAGCTTGTGTTTCATTGCCCTCCCAGACCCCGATTTTTTTCTAATTCTCACGTTCTGTTTTCCTGTCATTTGGCTCAAGTGTGCCACCCTAGGTTAATTTTGGATTCTTCCGTGACCTTTATGGATCTCTTTCTATTTCTTCCTGAGACACTTAAAAGGAATCTATATTAGACATATCCCAAGATTAAAATCACTGTCCCATATGCAGCTTTAAAAAAACAAAAACAAACAAAAGAAACACACACAACTAATGCTGGAAATTAGGCTAGATTACCCATCATCCATTCTATTCTATTCCGTGAGGTCAAACCACACTGGAGTGGGGGATTACTAATACTTAGCAAAAGGGAAGGAAGGAAGGAGGGTGAGTAACTTCAAAATTCACAGTACCCGATGGCAGTTTTCATCAGTGTTCCTGAGACACACGAATAAATCAGAGAGTGGACTTTAAGGGTCTAATATCTAAATCCTTGAGGTCCTGGCAGGGCAAGCAGAGGAACCCCAAAACGTGGGTTCAGAGCTTAAAAAAAACTGTGGCAAATGAAAAAAACTAATTATAGAAATGATACAAGCATATGTCTTTGAGAATTTCTTTTGGCATATCATAAAATAAATTATAATTTCAAACACATTATAATTCAATTCTTGGCACATTCTCTTTTAAAGTATTAAGTTGGTATTTGGTGTTCCAACTGCTGTGCTATTTTCATCCCCCACCCCTGAAACAACAGTATTTGGTTACAAGCACCAGGGACAGATTGGTCCCTTGCACTCAGCAGACTCCTGTATTGAGACTTACTGTCCTATGAGAAGTTGTCTTCTGTCCAAAGTATCCTCACCTACAATTCACACCTGAGCTCCTTTTTCTGACCCTCTAAAATTTATACTTCAATTGTCAAATAGATTTTGTTTTTCATGAAAATATGTTTTATAAAAACAGAAGTACTCTAGAGAGCAGGTAATTTTTAATAAAGTTGATCATAGGACATGTTTCAGCTAATTTTTAAATTTTCTTCTTTAATTATAACTTTTTCATTCATCAATCATATTTTTGAACCATATAACACCATATCCACTGAAAAATAGCTTGCAGCTTATGTAAAATATTAAGAAAGAAACTAGTATTTTCTGTACATAGTAGCATTTAACTCATGTGACCATCTCTGCTGATAAAGGGGTATTCTCGAGGAAAACCCCAATTCAAAGAGTAGACAGAACTCTACCCACAGGTCTTTGCTATTCAATTTAGAAGGTTTTAAGACAAGCAGCAGGTTTGCTGGGAGATTGTAAGAACCCAGGCACTGAAGTCAGACAGACCTGGGGGTAAGTTCTTGCTCAGGTCTGTTTGGGCTACTGTGGACCTTTGAGTGACCTCCTCTGTCGTGTCAGCTGCCTCTTTTGTAAAGTAGGGTAAGTGACCCACCTCCTAGAGCTATGGGGAGGATTAGATGAGATAATACCTCCCACGCTACCTGGCACACAGCAAGGGCTATGAGCTACATATAGGTACCCAGAACGAAGAGATAATGTAAACACCCATTAATGTCATTTTCTAGTTCAACTTTAATGGGAATTCTGGGGAAGGCTTGACTATAAGTAAGATGTCTGTTTTGGAAGGAGTCATTTGTGCAAAATAAGAGAGACTCAAATGCATCCCTGTCCCCATGGTTCATCCTGAGACCTGGACTCCTTTTATTTCCAGGTACCTCCGTCTCATTCTGATTATACAGAACCTCTGCGCAATCGGTGTGTTGGAGTCTTGTGAAATGGCTATTGGCCTTTCCCAGACTGCCCGCACCAGTCTTATTTATGGCTGATGTATACATCTGATGACTTTCGCTGGCCAGGAAACCCGGTTTTTGTTCTCAGCTGCTTTGAGTTCAGTGAAATCAAAATAATTTTAATAGAAACCCAAACACAACTTTCAGAGTCAGGTCTTTGCTGTCCATAATTTCAGACATTCTCAAGCCAAACAGAAATGAGTTTTTGAGCAACAATAAATCTGAGACTCTAAATAAGGTTCTGTGAGTCCCATTAGGAAAAAAACACTGGCGAGCTAACTTCTAAGAAAGGCAGTGCTCCCTGTGAGAAGCCAGCAGTGAGAGAGGGCTGGGAGGCCCACCTCTGTCCCTGCGTCTGACACCACTGCAGGCTGCTTCCAGGTTTGCTGAGACAAAGAAGTCAGAGTCTTACTTTGTCCTTCCAACTGCCACCAGCTAAAGCTTCCTTTCTCGTTGTTTCCTACAAGCTTCTCTTTTAAATACTTTATTTTCTTCCGTGACTCTTAAGTGGTGGGTGCAATAATTCAAAGGAAGTGGTTTTTTTTTATTTCCAGATTTTTTTTTATTTCTCACTTCTTATAAAGATTAATAATCACAACAGAGAGATATCTGAGCTCCCCTCTGTACTCTTCACTGCTTATTTACCTTTGTGTGAGTGTCCCTCTGCAAAAGAGAGAGTAATGTGTATTTGCTCTTCAAGTAGGGACACTCTTCTCTATCACCCTGAAGTTGTCCTTCAAGGTTAAGAATAGGGATTATCACATACTCATCACTGTGTCCCTTAAAACATCTGGGCAATGCCTTGATAAATACTCAGTAAACTGTCTGCTAAATGGAATGAAAACAATGCCATATACTGCAGATACTTTTCATTTCCAGTAATTTCAGTAATACACAGGATATATGGGTAGGCGTGATTAAACAGATCCCACAAACAGAAGAGAGAACACCTTGCAATATTCACTACGTTATTGTAAAAATTACAGAGAATTTGGAGAAATGAACTTGATGGCTAAAGTAACTAGGAGTGTACGTTTAGTCTTCCTGATCCATAGAATAAAGACAGAAATAACTTAACTTACTGCAAGGGTATGAGAACATAAGTGAAAAATGTTAAGAGCCTTTGCAGAAGTTGTGCTCACCATCCTTAGTTAAGTCCATGGTCATTTTCAGTCTATACAGTAGTTTAGCCTATAAGACACCCCATCATTATACTTCATCTAGGACACCCCATTAATCTGGAAGCATCAGCACAGCTTCTACAATTTTGAAGCCTGTGACCAGTTATTAGTGTCCTAAGAGATAGGCTGCAACAATTTATAAGTAACTAGATCAACATTTTTTTTTACCATTTTAAATATAAAAAACACTACCTTTTTCAGTTTTTTCATATATAGTAAATATATATATATTTTTTTTTTGCAAAGTTGGGTTGAATTTTAAAACCCAACCATTTTTTAATATTACTAATTTTTGTTTTTAAAAGAAGATAGCAGTGCAAGCCTTTAAGCTGTATAGATTTGTTTCATTACTTTTTGAGACATCACAATTGGTAAAGTGCTTTCAAATTCACACAAATTTGACTTCTAGTGTTCCTCGAGGGTCAAATAGCAACACTAAAATGCACTGAAATGACACTATTAGTTCATAGCTTACATCTTCATTTTATTGATTAAGAATGGACAGACTGAGAAATGAAGTAATTTCTAAGTAACTAAGTAAAAAAACTAAAAAATTAAGTAACACATAATAATCTTAGTGAGCTTTCCTGCCTGCCCTTCAGCACCATCAGAGCTGCAGTCCCACATTTTTTGAGCACATAAAAGAAATGGTTCGGCCAGCCTTTTTCCTCTATCCTTGCCCACTTAACACACTCGTTACAGGACCAAACAGCCAAAGCTCCTGTTCTCCAATGGCATCCAGGACCTCAGGTCATCCTAACAAAAGATGGCCTCGGCCTCACCTGTCCCTCTCATTCACATGGGGCTGACCACCTCATAGAGTAGGACGTGCAGTACTGCATCTCAGCTTCACGTCTGCAATTGTTATGCCAGCAGCCTGAGATAAATAAGTTTGAAACCCTCATACGAGTCGGATGTCAAAGCCCCCGGTCTCCTGAGGATCTGCTTTCCTGTTATTTTCCCATTCTTGCTGGGGCTCGGCAAGGGGACAGCCTTCTGGTAATCACCACCCCGTGCTCTACTATCTTTGCTGAATGAACAGGAGAGCTGAATTGTTTCAATACACAGAAGTATCTTAGGGATGTTCAGATGCTTCTTCGTCCTATCACTAGCTAAAGTTTCCCTTTCTTTTGCAGACTGCTAGCACCTTGGTTGTGGCTGATGCTAGAATTTCTGGAATCTACAGTTGCATGGCTTCCAATAAAGTAGGGACTGTGAAAAGAAACATAAACTTTTATATCACAGGTAAGCCACACACCCTGTACTCACAGAGACCGCAGTCTCTTCCAATCTTGTTTGCTTTTAGTCACTTACAGATTGAGTGATTTTTATTAAAAAACAAAACAAAACAAAAAAAGAACATTCCATAGAATTGTTAAACTCTGAGTACCTTCATCCTTTGCTTTCAGGAATGGTATTCTACAACATCCTTAGCTCTCCTAAAGAGTAATTTCCCTGAATTCTCCTCTAGGCCTATTTGAATGTGTCTCACTTTCAGACTGGACTGTGAATTTGGGATCTGGTCATGGTCATTTTTTAACTCCCTTTGGTACCTAGCACAGGGTATAGTACCCTGTGGTTGTCAATAATAATCAAGGAAACCAATTATAATACATGTGATGACTCTTTTTTTAAACCAAGAAGCTTATTATTCTACTTAACTTTTGGGGATATGAGGCTCTCCTCTAGAAATCTGAAATCCGACAATAATTAATGTGCAATTTGCTGGTAGCATTTAAGAATTTTTAGCCTTAAATATGACGGTCTCTGCAAGTCTTAAAACTTTCAAGGTACATAAATGGCACTCCCTTATCCCTGCATGGGTACAGGAAGGAAATAAGTAGCTCAAAGTATAAAACAATTGCCTGGCTCCACACTACCCCAATTTTCTGAGGAAACTTGGGCAGTTTGCCAACTCTCTGGAAGCTTCACACTGCACGGATAGGCTGCAGTGTTGCCTAGAACACTCCTCCAGAAAGAAGTAAGTAGGTCCCATGTCATAAGATGCATGGGCTGTCAGGTCACAGGAAGCCTTCTGGCAAGTAAGCTAATCCTCTGAGAAGCCATGCCATGGGAGACATCCCAGGTAGGCTCTCAGTGTCAGAGCTGGGAGAGACGTTGGAGGCAGCAGCCCCACGTTCTCTAGATGCGACAGCGGGGTTTGGAGAGGTGAAGAGGCACACAGCATGGCTGCTCCAGACCAGATCAGTCCCTGCTCTCTTGCGTCCGAGAAGTGGAAGGGAGATCATCTTGGCCGCCTTGATGTAGAGAAGGCTTCCGATGGCAGTTTTGCATGGGTTGGTTGTCAGATGATTTGAAATGATTACGTACGAAGGTTTGATTAGTCTGTATGTTTGGTCAAAAACAAGTTACCGTCCAAATCCATATAGCCACTATGTGTATGATTTGGAATACAAAATACTGGGCAATTCCTGCTCTGTTCTAACATCAACAAGTCTGTACAGCTTGAGGAGCCCAGCGATTAGACAGCACAGTTCAGCTGTGCACCAAGCACGTAAAGAGGTATCCACAGAGCCCTGTCTTTTAAGAAGACGGTGTCAACACCAAGGAAACAAAGAAGAAATGTTCGATTATGTAGGTCCTAGTATCAAAAGCTATGTGCAGAATTAATGTGACAAGATGAATTTACCAAAGGTGAGCCCGTGCTGTCCAAGAGAAACAGAATGTAAGCCACATATGTAATTTAAACATTTATAGGATCCAGATTTGTAAAAAGGAAAAACGGACATTAATTTTATTTAACCCAGTGTATCCAAAATATTACCATTTCAACATGTCATCAGTATTTTTAAAAATATAAAACTGCTTCAGTTTTTAGAATTTGAATGGAAATAAAAAATGAAATGAAACTTGGTTCTTCAGGCACACTTGCCACATTCCGCATGCCCAATGGGCCGCAGAGTGTGCTCGAAGCCTCCGGGAAGGAAGCAGGACTTGAGAGGGCCTGGGGGTGGGGGGGGTGGTCAGAACTGGAACAGGCAGAATGACGATGACAGTCCTGCTCTGGCTTTTTCGGAGCCAAGGCCAGAGTATCAGTGGAGGCCCACACACTACATATATAACCGCCTACAAGCTCTGCATCAAGTGAACAAGCTGTCAGCCCCTGGGGACACATGTACCTTTATGGTGAATGGAAAGATCAGGTCTAAATGTAGAATTCTGGGACTTCCCAGAGTTCCAGAGGATGTGTGGGCCGGGGAGACGTATACAGCGAGAGGCCACAGACTCAGGTGTATGGTCTCCCCAGTCCACACATCCAAACTCTGTCCACACCCTCACGAACAGTCTTCCTGGGACCTGGAAGTATGCTCAGGGACAAGAGGTTCGACCTTGGGAGCACAGACCTAGCGAAGAGGAAAGTGACCTGAGACTGGAAACTGACTTGGGATCGCAGGGACCCCCAGGAAAGATCTAAAACGGGGGTAGCATAGGCTCTGGGTGGGCAGGCCCGCCTGGCCCCACAGACTTTACGTTTTGGGGAAGGGCTCGGCCAGACAGCCACCTCCAGGCCCAGGCGGTGCTGGGAGAGGATGTGCGGAGGGGAGGGGAACAGCAAGCTCGTTTCCCTGTTGTTCAGAGTTCCCAGGAAAGGCTCGCCAGTTCCCAGTGGTAATGGCAGCACCAACGCCTAGCCTGTCTGTCCCACTGAGTCCATCTTGCTGCATCACATGTGGTAGGCACTGCTGCTGAAAGGGCTGGTACAGCTGATCATCTGCTGAATTCAGGCAGACACCCCTTCCCACCACTTTGTACAATCAACCACCATGGAGTGCTTGGAACCTTTTCTAGATCCCAAGGCTTGTCCACAGAAAGGAGCAATGAGAGACCAGTCAATTCAAACACTGTCTTAAAGCTCACACCATTTTTCCTCTAGAAATTCAAGACCTTTAATCTTTTTTTTTTCACACGCAAAAAAATGTTTATTTCCAAAGAAGATCAAACCATGCAAAGGCGGCCCATCAATAGTGTTGTCTCTTCATATAAACTCCCTAGAAGAGCTTTAATCTTAAAACCAAACACAAACTCCACCAATGAAGAGCCATTTCCTGGAATATAATTTCTCTGACTTCTTTCCACCAGTCCTGAAAAGTTCCCATTTTGATTCATGATAATAGATTCATTTGCTTACATTACTTTTAAACTAATTATCTTTTTCTTACTCAAATCCTTTTCACGAGATTTATTCAGGAGAGTGAGACTATATACTCTTAGGAATATTGCACCCTACATGTTTATTTCCTGAAAAATGAAGGTATTATTTGTTCCATGTTTATACTTGACCTAGTATAGGTAATGCTATAAAAGATCTGTCTAAAATTTAACTGCTTTAAGTCTAGATCTAGATTTGGATCTTTTCTGATCCTCATTTCAATCATGTTGCCCCTTCTTTAAAAATACAGCAATAACTTAGAGGTGCCTTCCAAACCCATGAAAACTGGTAAGCTGTGGCCAGTAGAACCCTCCTCTGTTTTGACTCAACTTTGCCATTAGGTGTACATAGGATCTCCTTGAAAAAAGCAAAACTTTCTAGTGACCACTCACTCTCTTTTTAGATAACGTTCCTTCTGTTCTTCAGTGAAAGAGAAGTCTTCTTTATTTCCATCTGACAAATGAGATACCTTTGATCCTTTTAATGTCCAGTCCACACTTGTCTCTTTCATGAACTCAATTCACGTTTGGCCAATCAAGTCAAAGCGCTACCCACTTTGTGAACATGACTCTCTCACCTAACCCTAGGCTGAACGTGTCTCCTGAGCAAGGGTGCTTCTTCTCCATGACACCTCATAAGCTGCCATGGGTGTGACAGGTGTTCAACGAATGCATGCTCGCTGGTGCTGATGGTGGTTGTGCCGAATCTGCAAGATGCTCAAGTGTGGGAAGGTTTCTTGTTTTCACTTTGAGAGTTACAAGGCAATTCCTTCTTGGGTCTGTTTTTGTACTCAGGCTAAAAAAAAAACAAAACCCAACATGAATTAAGGGGAGAAAAAAAATCCCTCTGGATTCATTAGCTTGTTTCGGACATTTTATTTATCATCTTCCATGGATCAAAAGAGAATACCGAAGGGGTGATGCTGAGAGAGAATCATTTCTAAGAGGCTATCTGATAACATGCACCGACTCACTTCACACTGGGTCCCCCATGTGAGAAACAGGCCTCCAAACCTACTCGGGTCTTTTCTTTTGCTATGTGTGTGCTTTTGCTGTTTTGCTGGCACTCAGTGTGACTATGGGTGTGTTAGCAATTACTGAGGGCGAAACAGGAACAGCACAGCCTTATCTCCCCAGTTTCCCAATGTCACTAAATGCATTTTATTTTGAGATTCCTGGTGGTGCTTGGCAAAGATAAACAAAATCTTCCATCAGGAAACCTGTGAGCTATTTCCACAGGAAGTTTCAAATCACTAAAGTAAATAGAAACTCTCGACATAATCTCAGTGGTGTTACTTGGGCTCCCTTGGGCTCTAATACCAGGATGAGACCTCATAAATGGAGTCTGTGGTCTTTACAGAAATGATTTGATGGCAACCAGTGCACAATACTTCAGTTCCAGTATCTGTGTAAAAGGTGATGGCTGTGGTTTGAATCCTTACGCTTGGAAGATGTCCCAAATATAAAAAGGTGCTGAATTAGAGGGGCTATTTCTGACACCTTATTGTTATATTAAAAATGACTGTCAGCTGCTTCTGCATCTTCTGGCACATTCTTAGATTTTCATTTAAAAGCAGGAAAACCTCCACGGGTCTCCTCCCTCTCCAACCAGGGACAGGCTCGAAAGCCACTGTCACCCCCGCTCCCAGGTTTCAAATGAATACTTTGGCATTTCTTCAGACGTGACACTTTATAATAAAGCCAAAGCCCAGAAAAATCAGAAAAACAAGCAAAGTGAGATTTAGGAAAGAGTTGATATGATATCTAATTTTGGACTATTGTCCCCTTAAGGTTTAAAGGTTTCTTTATAGCTTTGTGCGCAAAGGATAATAATAATAATAATAATAATAGCATAACAGTGCTTTTCATCTTCAAAGTACTTTGTAAAATGTTGGCCCAAATTCTTTGCTCAAATACAGATATGCCACTAGCAACAGGCAGTGCAGGGGTTTTGAGAGCAGGTCAGTCCAGGGCCAGTAGCCGGTGGTTTTTAAAAACCCTCTGGTGAAATGGTCCAAAATGAGACTGGGGAACTGTGTAGAAGCCAAGTGGTGGCCAAGGAGGAGCACTCACGAGGTGCTTGCAGAGGCAGGGGACGACGGAGATGAAGGCTGGCTGGAAAGGACACTAGGGAAAATGGCTGTTCATGACAGGCCACTTTCTGAAAGTGTTTAACAAGCGTTAGAGGGCAGATTTGATTTTACAAAGCATTCTCCCCCTGCCATTGCCCCCACATTGGAAACCCGGCAAGTCCTCCAGATTAGTTGTCTGCATTTTCAAGAAACCTTTGCTCTTGTAGGTCTGAGTGGAACAGTCACCATAAAAGAGGACCTGAGCAAGCAGGCAAGCTCTTCCCTGCTGGCTGTGCCCATTGGGCAGAGCAGGAGGAGAAGGCTATCGACCCAGTTGTAGAAAACCTGGGAAATCAGCTGTTTTTTTCCCAGAGAAGCTGAGGATGAAAGTGGTGTTGACTGGCATGACTGAAGTCCCCTGACATGTACTTGGGACTTCCTACCTCCTGTGCCTCACGTGTTCTCAGCTTATTTCGGATAGGTTTGATTACAGAAGTATCTTGAGTTTTTAGTACAAATTACTCTTATTCCTTTACTCTTTTGCCCATTTACCAGTAGCAGTTCTGTACATGATGAATGGGAAACATGGTTATCATCCCAAGTTATAAAAAAAAAAAAAATCCACTTTGAAAATCAGTTTGGGGCAAATAAGGAAAACGTGCCATCGTAGTCACTGCCCTGTGTGGCCTATCTTGCTTCTGATAGAATGGACTTAGATGGTTCCTGCCTGCTATGTTTGGTCAGTTCCCCTAAAATAAAAAGGTAACTGGTCATTTTAATGCTGCTGCTGAGAGAATGTGCATAGGAACCATTCTGCAGGTCTTTGAAGATCTCGTGATGAGAGACTGCCTTTGTGTGACACGTTGGTTTTCCCATGAACCAAAGCTCTTTATTTTGCAGATGTGCCGAACGGATTCCATATTAACTTGGAAACAACGCCGACGGAAGGAGAGGACCTGAGGCTGTCCTGCACAGTGAACAAGTTCTTGTACAGGGACATCGCCTGGCTCCTGCTGCAGACCGTCAATAACCGGACCATCCGCCACAGTGCCAGCAAGCAAAAAACGGCCGTCACCACGGAACACTCCATTACTCTGGAACTTGTCATCAAGAATGTTTCCCTGGAAGCTTCAGGCACCTACGCCTGCAGAGCCAGGAACATACACACAGGGGAAGAAATCCTCCAGAAGAAAGAAGTTACAATCAGAGGTGAGCACTGCAACAAAAAGGCTGTTTTCTCTCGGATCTCCAAATTTAAAAGCACACGGAGTGATTGTACCACACAAAGTAATGTAAAACATTAAAGGACTCCTTCAAAAGTAACAGTTGTCTTATATCATCTTGATTTACTGTCACTGTTGCTAACTTTCCGGCTCAGAGGAGAAGCTCCTCCCAAAAATGAGTTTGGAGATGAGAGGAGTAATAATGAGTCCAGGGCCCGCGCAGGGCGCCCCACCAGGCTGAGGGGCCCTCAGAGCCGCCCTGGTGGCCTGGTGCGCCTTTGGATTTGGAGGATCCCTGCAGGCACGCTCTGTGCTTTTTGCTCTTTGCTTCTTCTCCTGCCTGATAAACAGCAACCAGGAACTGATCCTTCCCTTCCACTTTGATGCCAACCTCTTTTTACTTTTAAGTTTCAAAGCTGCACAAACTGAATAATTTAAACAGATTCTGGTTTCTGCCAAAGATGGACACGGATAAGTTAATTTTCCACCTCAGAATGAGTACAGTTGAATCTGAGACTCTGTCGGACCTCTGCCTGGTTTTATTTTGTACTATTTCATCTGCTCTTGATTTGTAAATAGCACCTGGATAACAGTTATAATGCTTATTTATTTGAAAATGTCTTTTTTTTTTTTTTACATTAAGCACATTAATCTTAAGCTGGAGCTTCTACAATGGGCCCCAGGGGTGCAAGACGGTATAATTCAGAGGTCTTAAGGGTTTATCACAGTATGAATCATGGAAATCCATCCAAATCAAGGCCACCTTCCTGCAATTCAGGTGTCTGGTGAACCAGCCCGGTGGACAGTTCCCCCTCACTGCTTCTGAAGGGACAGTTATTGACAGCACCTGAAAGAGCGTGGACCTCACTTTTGTTTTAATATTTTTGTCCACTGGTTGTTATTTTAAAGGACTTTATCCATTTAATTGATGGCATTCAAAGGTGTATCACAATCAATTATCAAGGAAATAAAGGCTATTATGATCAGAGGTTCAATGCATTTTTCTAAACGTAAATTTAAATTTGTCCACTAAGAAAAGTCCACATTCCCCATATACCTGTGTTATAGGACTTCTTTATGGGGATTAAGAAACGGCAAAGCTACAGAAGCAGAATTCAGATGCAGTGAGAAGTACACACCATTTTTAATTATAACCTCTTGTTTGAAGCTGGCATTGGAGGGGAAAGTGACTTTTTTCATCAATTTATTATGTATTATTCTGTTGTTTTTATTTGTGATTGATCATTACATGTGACTTGCATGACCAAAATAGCCATGGCTGAGAACAAAGTAGCTGGGCAGTTGAACAGGAGGTGACAATATGACAACTCAGGCTTGGGAACTCTCTAGGCTGTTTCCTACTTTAGGTAACAGACTCTGTCCCACGCTAAACTTGTCTTTCACGTGGGAATTGCTTTTGTCAAGTGTGAAAGAGTAAACAATACCACTTCCCCAGAATGCCAGTTTTATGGAGCCCCGAATGCTCTGAAAACAATTAGGAACCTGGAAGTTGTCAGCCCGAAGGAAAGAATAATCAATTGTATCCTGAAATTTTACCTATGGCTCTTGGGCCTGGTGTCTTTGTTCAGTCCAAGTCAGTGGGTTCCTTTAGGAAACAATGTCTCAGGAGCACAGAACTTCAGGGCTTCAGTTTTTAGGAAAGTGAAAAAGCAAAAGGAATGGCTTGGGGACTACTTCTGAAAACACGGTGAACTGGGCACGCAGAATCTGTCACTTCCTTCCCCTTAAAACTGTGGTTTTCATGGGGAAGGGGAAGGGGATTCGCATTTACAGGAGATGATTTTTAAGTACTTCCAAGAGATGATTTTAAGATATCTGTAGAGTAATTAATTATTCACTATGTAATTAATCCTTCCAGAGAATTTCAGAAAGAAATTTTTTTTTTTACTAGTTACCCTTTCGGGTGTGGCGTAAGGGAGGATAAGTGGGAAAGGAGAAGGAAGCAAAGAGCCTGGTATGGAGAACGGGTGAGAGGGAGTAGAGGGTGTGAGGCTGGTTCCTCAGCCCCCATTCCACAGGCCCAATGGCGACTGCGTATTGATGCAGCACGGGGCCCACCACGGGGCCTTACCCCGAAAAGTAAAAGAACCTGGGAGGAGCTATCTTTAGCTGTTGATAACCAGCAAAAATGTTCTGTTATTTCTGATTTTTCTCAGTTTGAAGGGATCAGCTCCACTCTGTTACCTTTTGGAAAGCAGCTACCTATTGCCAGCAAATAACTTAGGTTTAAAAATATGGGTTCAGTGTACCTATGTTATTTGAAACGTCAAAAAAGATTATTATAAAGTGGGAATTGATGAAATGATTCCATGGTTGACTGGTCATTAAGAAACTAGCCAAAAATAAGACTTTTCTCATAGGAGAATGTTTTTGTTTTTGTTTTTTTCAGAAATGAGTACCAAGAAAAAAATCATAATACCATGTTTCAGACATGTTTATATGAACTTTGTATTCAACTGAGAGTCCTATGTTTATTCTGCAGCCTTCTGCTGCTCTTGTCTGAAGTCTGTGTAGGACAGATAGGGCCTGTGGGAGCTCTTCGTAACATTCATGTTAAAAAAAAATGTTCTCATTTATATAAGCATTGCTTTCCAATACACCTGCCAGGAAAGCTAAATCCTGCCTGTATTGATGATATTAAAGCTTGTAGCTATGAAAATAATCTGGGTGCTGTGGGGCCTAATTCAGACTTTTTAATAATAAGCCCTGTGGGCAGTAATAGATTGTTTTATCACTTTTACTGCATGGGAAATAGTAAATATGCTCTGAGAAGCTATTAAGAGTATCTCTGCACCAGGTCTGAGTTTTAAATGAGCTATGTCAAAGTTGGCATGCCACTGTGAGAGCTATCAAATTGAAAGTTTTGATAGACAGCTACATTTTCAATTAGGACAAGCTATTTGGCAGATTGCACAGAATGCAAACACAGAAATGTTAACATGGTTCTGCCTGGGGGCAAGACAGACCAGGAAAGACACAATGACATAGGCAAAAGGATCAATGCTTTTATTCATTCTACACAATGTCTGAGAAGTTTCTAAATCAGAGCACTTCCTTCAAAATTCTATTTTGCCTTCAGGTTTAATTTTGTATAAAATGGGAAAAAGACTAATGATAAGTTAACAGAAATCAAAGTAAATGAGCAATCGGTTTGTTCCATCAGATAGTAACCCTGCCACGTCATACTATGTCAAGTTATAAGTTCTATGGTAATACACTTCTTAACCTGAGATTTCTAAATTGCTTCAATGAATGCTAATCCTGAGAGTTTTCCTGCAGGAATAAAAAGAGAGAGGTTTGGGGACCCGGCGGAATTCTGCAGGAAGCACAGCCATGGCAATGTGTCATCTCTTAGAGCATTGTAATCACTCCTAAGCTGCTTTCACAGTTTTTAGTACAATAAGATGAGGAAATCAGAAATGGTCAGAGAAAGCTCATACTGTGTAATTGAAACCAGTGACGCAGAATGTGTAAGTTATGCCAAAACTCTTGATTTCTGTTCTAGGATTTACTACAAGGTGGGAAACGAATGATTTGAGAGGGTGGGAAAGACATTAGTTGTCTATTGTTTTCCCTTGGAAGCCTGAGCTCCCAATCCTTCACCCACCTAACCAGAATGTATAAAAATCAGCAGGACTGACTGTCTACTTCAGTACATAGACACTGTACTCACTGGGGCCTTGGGGGTACTGCTGTTCCTGTGTGGGATTTTAATGTTGTAATGTATTGCATCCTAATGTATTAAATTCATTTTGTTGTACTATATTGGTTGGCATTTTATTAAAATAAATTGTATTGTATCATATTTGTATGTTTTAAGAGAAAATAATATAAAATACAATATTTGTACTATTATATAGTGCAAAACCCACAAATCTGACTCTGCCTCTTGAATTAATCCTTTGGTGGCTTGCATCTGGGAAGGGAATAGAGGAAGGAAAAAATCAATAAAGCTTTCAAAGTTTAAGAAATTCCCCTTTTTGGTCTGCTACCTTACAATTTAGGTTACTGACAGCTGAGTAACACACATGCCATCACAAACACATCAATACATATACATACGAAATTACATTGGCTCATCACTATGCTATATATTTATGTAAAAGAGTCATTATAAACCTCTATCCAAAATTAAGTTTTCCCCTTCTAGTTCCTAAAATACTATGCAAAATCCTCAGGTTTTAGAAAAGCTCTCAAAAAAAGAAAGGAAAGAAAGGAAGGAAGAAAGAAAACTAATTGGTCAAGCAAAACCTTGATACTGAAATCTAAAAATACCAAATTTAATTCTTCATTTTACTCTGTGTTTGAATGAATTTCAATTTATTATACCAACTTAATAAAGAGGAAGCCACAGGTTAACCAAAGAAGAGAAATTTAGGGAAGAAATTAAGAATGCAACCTTGCAGTTGAGTTTGCTGTTTCTATATATAATTCAAATGTACGCAATAAAAGAATACAACAGATGAGTAACAACTGTCTTTCTTTATTCACTAGATCAGGAAGCACCATCCCTCCTGCGGAACCTCAGTGATCACACAGTGGCTATCAGCAGTTCCACCACACTAGACTGTCACGCTAACGGTGTCCCCGAACCTCAGATCACCTGGTTTAAAAACAACCATAAAATCCAACAAGAACCTGGTAAGAGATGTTTTCCCTTCCTCATCCTTCCCTTCTTCCCTTAACATCCCTACTGCCTCCTCCAGTATATTCGGAAACACTTGCTGATAGAGCTGCAGAAAATGGGGCTCTGGTTCATGCTTACGTCAACTTCAAGTGAGGAATATTTCAGCCAGGTCTTATAGGTATGTAGACCATAATCCTAACTCTACAGAAAGGTCCTTGTGGAATCTGCTGTAAATGGTGCATTCAGACAGAAATGGTAAGAGCCGCTTAGGACAGGTCTCAGGTTACGATGGCAACAGGGATAGTGAGGATTGGTACTTTGGCTTGAGGTGTAGCAGAGCACTGAACATATGGCAAAAATGAAGTTCAGAGTAGATTTATAATCTTCTAAATTCACCTATACTGATTTTAATGGTTTGGTAAAAGAATATTTTAAATGATGTTTTATAATACTGTTTTAAAAAATCTCTAATGGTCCTGTGTTCATTTTCCTTCAACAAAAAATATTTTTTAAAATGAGTAGACTTAAATCAGAAAGTATAAACACTATCTATTGCCTGCCTCATAATTCTGTGATTAAATAAGTTTAAAATGAACTTACTGATTTTGATTAATAATTACATTTATATTAAAAATAAAGTGGCCCTTTACTTGCAATATCCCAACAACCTAAATCAGTAACTGGCAATGTGAAGTGGTCCCTAAATGTGAGTCCTCTACTCAAAATTAATTCTTCATTTGAATATGATGCACAGAATGGGTTGTGGTATAGCATCTCCAATTTTAAGATATCTCCAAATAGCTTAGAAAAGCCTTACACTACGCAGATCATATCCCATTATTTTTCTCTAAGAAGTAGCAGCTCCTCTTGTGCTCAAGTCTTCTACTTCTTCCTCCAGACTAGAAGGTCACGCCCTCTCCTTCACCACACTGAGCAGGTTATACCTATGAAACACTAACTAGTTCTCAAACCCATCCTTTCCTCGACTTTCCTACTGTCATTCTCCTGGTTCAGATGCCCACTACCTATCCCATGAACATCTCAGTAGTGTCCTAATTGGGCTCTCTAGCCCTCTTCTCTCCTTGTATCTATTTTCCAACAGCTGTATAAAATGCAGCAGAGAACATGTCACTTCCCAATTTCAGGAGTTCCACTGGCTCTTTATCACAGGACCAAGTTCAAGGCTCTGATGGAGAAGGCCCTCAACAACTAGTCCTGCCTACAACTCCACACACACAAACACACACACACGCCTTAAATTTTACAGTCGAGCAATTGGCAAGCTCTTGGAGATTGCTGCTTCCAACCGCTATGCTTTTCCTGGGGCCCTGCCCGGCATTCCTGCCCTTCACCTAAAGCCTGCCCATCCCTTAACAACCACATTGGTGTTTACCTCCAGGCTTACTCAACTCCTACAAAGAGAAGCCAGGTCCTTCATGAATCTTTATTTTTTATAAACGTTTCAATTCTCTCTTACTGAGCTTTATAATCAGTTCACATGCGTCTGTTATCTCTTATATGTCTGCTCTTCTCTTACTACACTGTATCATCATTCATGTCTATGCTCTTACTATATATGTATCATCGTATCATGTCTTTGTCCTCTTTATCTTATTTGCATCTTATTTGTCTTTTTATCCTTAGAACCTGGCATAGTACTTGGCAATCAAAAAATGTTTCATGAATGGATGAATGAATGGTTTTCAGAAAATCTTATTCTATCCTCAGTAAGTTTACTTGGTAGCACAAACGTCTAGCCGTGGTGGTGCGAGGGGAGCTACATCATAGAATTTTAAAAGCTAAAGGGACCTGGAATATCTTTAATCCCATCTGTAAAACAGAAAATTTAGGCCCAAAGAGGTAAAGAAATTTGCCCAAGATGACACACTATTAAGATGAGTAGTCTTGTGGAAAGCAAATCCTTTCAGGTATTCTACCCAAATAAAAGGGTGAATGAATACATGCATACATAAATGGCTTGTAAAGACATACCTGTAATATCTTCCCCTTAGAGATGCAGAGTTCACAGCAGTACACTGAACACCCAAGACGTCCTGTACTTAAGAAATCAGGTAAACTATGGTTTCAAGGTCTCCCATTTCCACAACCTTCTTGGTTACAAAATACTTTTTATGAAATGTTAATGTAAGATGTTGTGTGGTTCTTTGAAAGAAGCAAATTTGATAAGTTCAGTTTTCCTCAATTTGATATAGGTTAAAGAATTCATGTTGAATCAATTTTGAAAGCCCATGACCATCCTGGGACTAGAGGATAACCAAGGCAAGAGACTGTCCATGGCAGTTACTCCAATAAAGTTGGAGTTTTTCCCAGCTTATGAGGTGTTAGGGAGGGTTGAGTCCAAGCATTGTCCCCATGGGTCAGAGGATTTGGGTAACTCACTTATCCTTACTCTCTGAGCCTTTATTTCCTTATTTATAAAATTGAAATAAGACTGACTACATGTGGTGAGGTTTCAGTGAGTTAATATAACTAAGCTGGCATGTAGTCATGACTTAGTAAATGCTACCTTCTGACCCACTTTATACAGATATTGGCCAATGAGGTGTCAGAATTCTTGGAAGGTGTCAGAAGGTTTCATTAGTAAGTCCGTCTGAATGTCAAACAACTCTAAATCCAATAAAGAGATCTTCTTCCCAATTTTCTTTGATCTTCTGAGGGCCAAAAGAAGCTTAGATAATCTTCTTACATAAGAATCTTATGTAAATTCTTAGAAAACCTTTCTAAATATCATTCTAATGTGCTACTATCAGCACTTACTGAAGTCAACTATCTTAAGTTGTCAATTTTATCTCTCCCTTCCTTTATTCACTCTTTAAAACTACTGCAGCCTTTTAGAAAAAAATTTCTTAATTTTCTGGAGATAATCTGTTACATGTATAGGTAGTATTTACAGAGTTTCATATGTAAGATTCCCATTTGAGGCAGCAAATTCAGCAGCCAATGTCATACGCTCTATGACTATGACTCTTATGTTCATGCATGTAGATATTTCAAACATACCCAATTTTTATGGGGTTTTTTTGTTTGTTTGTTTTTTACAAACCTATGAGTGAAGATTACAGGTAAGCAAAGTGATACTCCTTGATTCACTGGTTGTTCCAAAGGTGAAATGGAAAAATAGCAAGATCACACCTGAAAAAGACTGAAAACTAGTTTGTGAGTATACGAAGCCTTTGAAAAGCCAGACTGAGTTTTAAAGCCCTGAGAATAAGCTGTACACCCTTTTAGAGGCTTGAGATGCATCTTTTATATGAAGCCTGCAACTCAGGAAGAATTTACATGCTGACAGTATTTTAGTGACCTTGGATCACTGATAGGGTCTGACCCATTATCATTGTTATTTGTTAAATGACACTCTCATCCAAAGAAAATATGAGAGAGGAAGCAGGGCACACATAAGAGCTCACACTCTAGACAAGGGGCCATAAAATGCCTGCCGAAAGGGCTGAGGGGAGTAGGACATTTTCCCTCCCTTCTCATTTCCTTTCAGGAAAACCGTTCCGTGGGGCACAGTCCTTCTGTTGAAGAAGTGCCATGTCAAGAAAGTGTTATGAAAGCTGAGTAGTGAAGTCCTGGGCCAAAGGGCAGCAGGCAGGAAACACAGGGACCCTCAGCAAGCAGGCAGAGGAAAGCGTGTCCACAGGGGACATGAGGCAGTCACCACCAGGGCAGCCCACCAAGCAGGAAATGGGCACCCTGGATGCCACACTGCCGACCCCACACAGACAGGGCGCCCTGCCCGCCACACAAGTCCAGGTTCCCACTGCGTGGCGCACCCCTACTAATCCTCACTCACCCCCACCATTCCAACAGTCTCTCCTCCTCCCGCCACCTCTGGGCCAGAGGCTGCCCTCATCAGGGGCCCTTCTGTTACACTTCTCTCTGATGCCTAGGTGTAGTTACATTTCCTGTCACAGAGTGCATCACTCAGTTGTTTTCTTGTTTTATGTGTGCTTTTAAAAAAACAAAAACAAAAACCTTTGAAGATAGATAAAATATTATCATGTGTTTTTTATTAAAAAAAATAATGATTGAATGAGCATTCATCAGGTATCAAGGTGCTGTATTAGGCATTTTACAAATATCTCATTTACTTTTCACAAGTATCATCTGAGGTAGGCACTATTAATAGATGCATTTCACAGATCTGTTTTAACTTAACAAGCACTTGTTAGGTACCCAGTACTGTTCTGAGCACTTTATTAATTTGTTTACTCCTCAAAACAATTCTGAGAGGTCTGCTAAATGAGTATGCCTGGTTTACAGACTAAAGGATGAGGAAGTGGAGACAGACAGGAGTGTGGCTCCAAGTCATATAGTTAGTGGCAGCTGACCAAGGCTCAAGCCAGAAGTGACTGTGGGGCACGAGCTCAGCACACTGAGCATGTGTGGCTGAACATTAGTTAACGTCACTCACAACAGAACAAACAGGCACTAGCTCTAAATGACCTCATGGGCATTAACAAGCATGTAGTTAAAACAATAAATATTTCTCATTCCCAACCCTTAACCATTAAGCTCCCTATAGACAATGATTGTTTTTTAATTAATTTATTTAACAATTTTAAAGCATAATAAAAATAAAGCATTTTTTAAAGTGGACATGCCATTTATAAAGTTAAAATTATTTCAGACCCAAAGCCAGTTACTTTTCAATTTTAAAAGGTCCAGAATCCCACATCCCTAAGTTCAGCAAACATTTATAAGGCACCACTTTGTGTCTGGTGCTGTGCAAGGCTGGGCGAATGAATATGGCAGGGAACAAGAAAGCCAAAAGCTGAAACCAAGTATCTCAAGTAATTATGTCTTTAAATAAATACAGCTTTTTCAAGCAGAAACCTTGTGTTCTAACGTATTCACTGTCATCATATCAACTGGGCACCAGATTTAAGGAGTCTAAAAATGGAAGAAGGTGAATTAGTAAGTGGGACAAGTGGAAAATGTTATGGCTCAATCACAGGATTAAAGTATCTTTAATATATTAGATAACTGAAAAATACATTCTCTGTACGTCAATTTTCTTACTTTAATGCTGCACATACAATGAATTCTCAGTCACTGTTAGTGGCATACAGAGAATGAAGAGAGATAAAGAGGAAACAAGCAGAAAATATGCAAGAGGCAATAAAAGTAGAACCTCCGTATTAGAACTGAGTAAAGGAGCAACTGGGAACTACAGGGTCTGGCAGAAGTAACGCCCTCTTTTAAGTAATTAAAATGTTATTATATTACAGAATTACATGCTTATGATTTTGTAATGAAAGATGTGGTATAGATGACCAGCTCATAAAAAAAGAGTGTTACTTCTACCGGACCCTGTATCAGGAGGGACTGACTGCTATGGTACAAAGAGTTGAAACAGGGAGGTAATCTGAGACATAACTTGCTTTGAAGAGACAGGTGAAGAGAATGGACCAGCTAAAGTGAGTGTAATAGAAAGGACCGGATGTGAAGAAAAAATGTAACGTGAAGGGGCCAATACCCAAAAAGCACCGTGCAAGAGCTCTAGCTGGAGATGAATTCTACTTGACAATGGCTGCTTTTGCGTATGATTCTTAGGGGTCTACAGACGGCAAAGCTCTTTTAAGAAACTTTAATTTCTGATGGGCTTCAAATGTAAATGGTTTGCACCCAGACTTGTAACAATGATATGAAGTCACCTTGGAGAATGTATGACTCCCCTGAGTGTCTTCACTATTTCTCCAGCCACCTATCCAAGGGACCGCAGTTCCTCCAAAATGAGAGTCACCTTTCTACCTCACACTTCCCCAATTCCCCAGTGAAGTCCTAAATATGTTTAAAGGACATATTGTGTGAGCAAGTGGTACAGGTGGCAACTTCATAAGGGCACTCTAAGGAGTCAAGATAAGTTTGCAAAGCTGATATGGCAAAAGGCCTATCTAGCCTCGTATTACCAACACAAGAATAACACGGATAACTGCAGAGAAAATAGGGGTTTCTGAAAAGGTCATTAAAATGCTGAAAAAGTAACACCCTCCTCTGAAAATATTCTAGAGAACAGACGGCAGTATTGCTTAACCTGAGGTGTTTTCATTAAAGCCTGCCTGAACCCGAAAAACCATCACCAGACTATTAACTTAAACTAAATTTCTGTGACAGCAAAACATTCTCAGAATACTAAAAAATTGTTGAAAGAATAAATTCTATCTTAAGTAGACTAAGGCTGGAATAGGAGAGAATCACTTGAACTCACTGATTAATATTCCTTCTTAAATGGGATATTGATCACTAGGACTATTTATCTAGTGACCTAAAAGGGACACCTTTCCTGTCACCAGTATAGTAGTGACACCAACTCTGTGCACCCGTAAGTTCATTATTCAGATCAAAGTGACCTACTGTCCGAGTATGTATTTGTGTGGGGGAGCAGAATTACATGGGAAGTGTAAAGAGCTTTTCATAGATCTAGGGAAAAACTTAAGGAAAAAGAGAGGGGAGAGATGAATGAGGAGGGTAGTGTCTAGGGGATGATAAACTGATTGTCACCCTCAGGTTATGAGAATTAGCAGCTTTGCTTGATTTCTTAGAACAAAATTCAGAAATGTCAATTATGTTTTGTAAAACTTGAGCAGTACTGCCTTTTGTTTGTCATGAAATCCACCGTTAGGATGCACGGTGAACTAAGAAATATTGCAGAAAAGACGTGTACAAGATTCCCAGGTGTCACACAGAGGGCACTGTGTAGGAAAGTGAGCTGACTGGCTGCTCTATTTGTCACCCCACTGAGCCCGTCAGTGTGCTGGTGTGATCGGCTAAGCAGCTGTTCTCACCATTCCTTTCTCTTCAACATGTGTCTCTGTGCCCAGACCAAGAAAGGCCAGGCTTCTCTAGTGGGTGTACCAGGAGCTCGTCTCCCTTGCTAGAATCTGCAAACAAGTTCTCAAGATTTAGTTGTACCTCTGCCAACAGTTAAGCATGAGGGACATCCTGAACATGCTGCAGAGCCAAAGCTTGGTTCTTTCCTAAGGATAAACTTCCATTCAAAAGGGGAGGAGGAAGAAGTAGAAGTAAGGAAGGAGTCCTAATAGCAGAGAAGACATTCAATGGGTTGGCACTGCCGGAGTTCAGAGCTGCAAACCCAAGCGCAAACAAGAGAAGCCCAGACTTCACCCACGGCCCTAACGCGGTGAGAAGATGGAGAGCGTTTCTTTATGCCTTTGCAGTTCTGCAGTGACTTATGAGTAATGCCTGTCTAGTTCAAGGAGACTGCCAGGTGCAACTGTAGAGTTCTGTGGTTATTTCTAGGACATTAAAGTATCCCATGAGGAAAGTCCCATTTCGTACTGAAAATCAATAGAGATGGAGAATCAATCTTGATCCCCAAATACCAGGGTGGCCCAAAAGTAGGTATACAGTTGAGTTAATGAAATTCATCACAACAGACCGGAATTTGTGCTGTACTGTGAGTCACAGTGTACTGGACAGGTTCTGGGAATGTTGTGACGTTGATGGAAGACACATTGAGCACTTATGAGATTAAATAGGTCTAAACAAATGTAAATATAATAAACAATGTAATAAAATGCAAATAATTATACTGTATACCTACTTTGGGGCCACCTTGTATATCGCATTATTATCAAGGTCCAAGACATTTAGGTCTTGTATATACATACACAGGATCATATCACGTCCTAATGCTTTGCCGAAAGAAAATTTCTTGGATGCGTTTTCCAGCATAGTGACCTCATCCCCATCCAGCCCAGGAACACCCCGGAAGCTGTCAGCCACGGCAAGACCCACCTGCGATATGACGCGTCAGGCAGCACAAGCCCACTCATTTCAATGGCGGGGCTGCCTGCTAGCTATTTCAGTTTGGTTATGTGCTTTTTGAAAGTCCTTGAAATTTCAAATGAAAAAATTAGAATATAAGAAACGGGAGAGAACTTGTAAATGTGGACATCACTTTAGAAAGAGCCTCTCGCCTCTCCCTTTTTTCATTGTGGCAAAAAACACATAAATTTGACCATTTTAACCACTAAAATGTACAATTCAGTGATACCTATCTCCCCAATGCTCGCAAGCACCATTATCTAGTTCCACATCTTTTTCACCACCTCAAACAGAAACCTCATACCCATTACAGCCTCTCCCTTTTGACTATGAATTAACCTGCTCTTTTGATTCTTTCTGTGACCCCTCACAACACATGAAACTGTAGTTGGACAAGGCCAAGATCAGCAGCTTCTTTTGTCTAAAGAGCAGTCTGTGCTACTGAGGGACCAGTAGCAGAGAAAAAGAAATATGAAATGAAGAAAAACAGAGGCGAGAAATCAATGTGGGGATATGATGGGGGCAAGGGAGGGCAGACTCCCAGCAGTCATCCAGAGATCTCTGTACCCTGTCCAAAGTCACTAAGCCCCAAACTCGAGTCACTGTTTGGGCTCCTGGAGAGGGAGAGGGTCTTGGTCTCCAATCTACTCTGAAGACTGGGTGACTAAGGAGGAAAACTCATACACTACATTAGATAAGTCTTCTCCTCTTCTCCTGGCAAAATAATTCGATGAGGTTTTTCTATTTCACATGTCAAGAATGTGCATGGCACAACCCCTCCCCCTAAGTACAAACTTGAAACAGTTTAACCAGGACCTAAAGTGACACACAGCAATGCAGCAGGGGTCGCCTCTATGCCCAATTCAATTAAGGGAAATATGCACACAGATATATCCTCAGATAACCTTTTTAGTGAACTCAGCACATTGCTTGCATGACTCTAAACTGCCACTGAGAAAGTCAAATTACGGAAGTTTATTCCTCCACCCCCACATCCAAGTGATAAACCTGATTTTTAAGTGATAAGATTGAATATTAGCTTACGCATTCAACTCAGTCATGATTAAACTGAACATCACTGAAAAATAAAACACAGAAAACATACTATGTATCATGCCCCCACAAACACACACACAGTTTATAGGGGCTCGTCTTCTAATGGAATGGGTTTTGATTTGTCCTTTTATTGCTGTAATCCAAACCTATAAAATTCTCATGAAGTATAAATCTACTTCTCTTGCTTCAAAAATATTTCATCATCCTATATGTATATAAAGTTTATTAAATGTTTAAGCATTTGATTTAGTATACTTTTAAACTTTAATTCAATGGCTCTTTGGTGATGGTAAAGACGACTGCAATTTCATTTTTAAAACTACCATTATTTCTTTTAATTACATAAGCAATACATGAATACATTGTCATTGTAAAAGATCACGTAGTACAGAAACAGAATAAGTTATAAAATTTTCCCTTATGGAGAATTAACACATAGTGACTGTTTAATGTGTATTTTGTTAACAATCTTTCCATTTTTTAACCTATATATGTGTATATATACAAATGCGGGGCATATGCACAAGGGCTGTCTGGACAAAATGCAGCCATAAACGCCTCTATTGTTCATACCATGCGGCTGGGTACTTCCCGGACAGTTTGTGTGCATTTGCATGCGTGTGCATGCGTGTGCATGTGTGTGTGTGTGTGTGTGTGTGTGTGTGTGTGTGTGTGTGGCATGTATGGGATAGATACTCAAAAGCTATTCAGTAAGAGCCAACTCTATGCCAGGAACATACTAGGAGCTGGAACAAGACAGGGATCTTGAATTGACATGCTAATGGAAAATTACAGGTAATAAATTTAACAAACAAATGAAACCATAAGCATACAGCATATAGCAGAACTACTAAGGTGAACAAAACAAGGTAACGGATTACATAAGTGACCAGTACTGTGGTTATACGGGAAAGCCAGCATCTCCAACATAAATCTAAGTTGAGACCAGGCTAGGTGTTTTGTTTTGTGACTGGTTTTTATCATAATATATCTTGGAGGTCTTTCTGTATCATTACGTATTATTCTGCTTCATTCTTTTTAACTACCATACACTATACTATGGTATATATTTCCATAATTTATTTAGCTATTCTTCTACTGATAGTATTGCATTGCATACAATAAGAGGCAATGCAATACTATTTCCCTGTCTTAAAATGGTCACAGAAACGGTACATAATTATGCACAGAAAGTCCACGTTAGGTGAATAGCTATATCCTAGAGTATAAACAAATCCAACTCCATGAGGGGATATGGCAAATCTGAACATACCACAGGAACCTACTAGGGCAGGAATAGTGCACATGTGTGCACATGTGTGCAGGGACACATGTGTTTACAATTTATAGATTCACACAATTGATAGCTAAGGTTTTATAGCTAAAAATCATAGAGTTAGCACCACTTGACATGTCTTTCAAGACCAAATGAAGTGCCTGAATCATCTTGAAATAATTCAGTAGAACAACAGCAAAGTTCACAGTGAATAGGCACAAAAATGCTTTTCATTTTTAAATGTTTAGAAATACATGTGTTTTGGGCACAGTTTCAAGGTGCTCACTTCAATCACAACCCCTTCAAGTCAACCAATTCACAGCTGCTTGGAAGCTTTTGGAAACTATTCTGTTATCACACCCCAATTTTGTAAGTTAACCTAGCGAAGCACTAGACATTATCCCACACGAAAGGATCTTTGTGTGTGGCTTTTCCCTTATTACATGGAGAGGAGTATTACACAGCTTTTTTTTTTTTTAACCACTGTCCTACATCTCATTTGCTTCTAAGAGCTCCTCTTCTTCCTCTGTCTCTTTCATGGCCAAAGAGCAAAGAGCCTCGTCATGGATCACACCACACGGGAGATCTTGAGACCATATGCTTTAAACATCTCATAATTCTCTTGACGCATTGTCATAGGGCTGCTTCTCACCATGTCTCAGGCTATCCCACACTTCACCAACCTTTTTCCTTATGTCTGCAAGGGGCTTAATCTTAGGGTAAAACTCTCCAAAGAGAAGGAAGACCCCACACAGTGACCACCTGAAAACACTGGAATCATTCATCTTTTAGGTTCCATTTAATGAGTCCATTATCCTTCATTTCCCAATGCTGTCAGCCTATGTAGCTTACTAAACTTGGATTTCTCTTCCCCAGACACAGTTTTCCAAACCTCCAAAGCTTGACTGGATATATGAAATTTCATTTGTTTTTGTTGTGGAAGTCAATCAGACATCCTGTCTCTAATTTTCCTGGATGACTTTTAGCCATCTTGAATCTGTATTTTGGTTCTTCTGGTCCTTAGTTCAGATACAGCTCTTAGCAAATCAATGCCTTTAAGAGCTACCAATCTGAGGGTATGATTATTTACTATGTACCGAGCTTGAACTGTATACATCATCATACCATAGCTACCATTTATTGAAAACATATCATTGTGCCAATGTCAAAGAATTTATCATTGAGTTGAAGAGCCAAGAGTATCATAACCATAACAAAATTTACTTTATATTTTATTAAAACAACAAACATATTATCTACCATCAGCCAGACATTTTGTTACATTCCAGAAAAAATGAAAATGAGCAACATTTAGTACTTACCTTTGAAAACTTAAACATAATAGGTATAATCAATTTGTAAACATGCAACACAAATGCCATGAATTCTGCTGGATATAAATTAGCACCCCTGACTGGGGTGTTTGGGGTAAGCTTCATGAAGGAGATGTCATTTGAATTGGATTTGGGGTGAAGAAAAAGACTTTTGATGGTGACAACTGATCTGGCCACATAGGATGGTCATAATGTTCTCTAAGTCAGAAGTACAGATGCTCAACAGAGCCACCAAACAGAAGTCAATGGTCAGACTGGTAGCCAGTTTAGGAAAGCAGCAAGGTGGAGTGGTGTGTAAGGAATAGAAGGTAAACACACAGTGTGTGTTTATTTCATCAAATAGATGACTCTACAGAGCTCTACAGATTGATTTACTAATGGGGTAAAGTTCTATTCCATGCCTTTACCCAGGCAAATGGTGCCTATATGTAAGCGTTGGGAAGGTTGCCATTTACCTTATGGTAAAATGGAAAGAAATAAAATTCTTTGTAAAGTCCCTTGAAAATACTAAAAATTGAAGGGGTTGGACACCTGCTTAAAAATTAGACTGTATCCCATGGATAAACATAGAGACCAATATCATCTCAAACTGTGGTCTGCAATCCCTATCAGTAACCAACACAAGAGACAATTCAAGTTCTGACACTGAGTCTCCATCAAATTCTTTGGAGCACACTGCAGGTTCCTGCGAAATAACTCGGTGTGAGAGTTTGCTTGACCCTTAAGGGAAAATGTTTTAGCAGAACTATGAAAGTACATGAGTTTTCATTTCTAAGCACTTGGAACTGGAGCTCTTTGAATCATCAGATGATGAAATTAATGGACATACAATTTTACAGACCAAGGAAGCTGGGCCTTCTGCAGGCTAAAAGTCAATACTACTGCATAGAGAAACAGCATTAACTACCACCAGAGCTTCATAACATGAAAACCATTGCAAAGCTCCATCCTTTCTTCACCCCCTAAATTCCCTTTGCCACCATCTTGGTTTATTTGGATGTTTGCTCAATTACTGAGCATCTGCTGTCTGTTCTCACAGCATTAGACACGAGGACTTGGTAAGGAATGAGGCAGACATACTGCTTTCCGAGAGCCCACCGCAGATTGGGCAATAAGACAGCCAGCAAATTTACTCCAAAATGGTAAGCGCCAGAGCAGAGGCATGCACAAAGTGAGGTGAGAGGAACAGAGAAAGGACCCAAGAGCATCAGAAGATGCTTCCCAGAGTAGGTAATTCTTGAGCTAAATATTCCTAACAAGCCAATGTTAACCAAGTGGCCCAGTCAAGAAAGTAACATATGCAAAATCACCGAGGCTTATCACGAGCTGCCAAGAGATCAGTGTGGCTCACGCCATGGATACATTTAGGGATGCCACGGGGACAGAAACTGGGAAACCAGACAGGGCCAGGTCATGGAGGCCTTTGCTTGATAAAAGTGTCAAGCACATCCCCACGTACATCCTCTAAGTCAAAGTTGTATTTAATCCACCTAGCATACATGTTTTTATTGGCCCTCACGGCAAATTTATGTATGCTGATTTGGTTGCCAACATTTAAAAATCACAAGCTTCAATGTGAGCTATCCAGATTTCTGTCTTCTCTTTAAAACTCAGAAGGCAACACTGTATTCAAATTCCCAAATTTCAACTGATGGGTACTGATACTTTCACCTTTAGATGGGAAACAGGCCCTCTATGCTCCATAGACAGGTGCGCTTCCCAGGATCTCATCCCCCATTCACTGAGGTTATGTGCCTGGCCTCTGAAGACATCTACATTTGTAAATCTTGCTATGTCCTATTGACCCAATCTGATACAGCTTCCTATAGTAAAGGCAAATAAATCATAAGTATCCATGGAAATTCTTATGTTTTTAGTGGCTGAAAATTACTTAGGCAATCCCTTTAGAAACAAGCCTACAATAATAAATTATCTCAGAAACACAAAACAGAGCATCATGTTTCCAAGTGAGTTCTACATATTACATCTAATGACTGACACCCAAAGGAGACAAATTCAGACAGTGACTCTTCCAAGAACCACCATTTTGCATAACAGAAATGACAACATATCTAGGAATAAATATAACTGAAAAGCAAGACATTTAAAGAGAAAAATCATAAAACTACCAAATGATATAAAGGATCTAAATAACACAGAGATATTAAACTATTTTTGAGCCATTTTTGTAGGTCAAAATATTGGCAATTTCATTTTGTTTCAACCTAAAAATAAATGACAATTTCTTCCTATTGTTTTATAAATTCAGTAGAATTCCCATCAACATCGCAACAGTGCTTTTTACAGACTTTAACAAGCTAAACCTGAAGTCCATATTGAACTATAAAGGGCCAAGACAATTTTGAAGAAGGGATTATGCCATACCAACCATCAAAACATTAGCAAGTAATCAATCATAACTTGTGTGGGATCGATAAATAGGTCATTGAGAACAAATAGAGCAACTAAGAACAGAACCATACAAGCACATATATAGAAACTTAGTATCTGATGCAATGGACGACACAACTCAGTGGGAAAAGAATAGATTATTGAGTAAACAACAATGCGATAACTGCCTATTTATATGATAAAAATCAGATTCTTACCTCACACCATACACATATTCTCCCAAAAATATCCAGATGGACTGAAGACCTAAATGAGAAAAGACAAAACTCTAAATAAATCTTTTTTTTATTGTTAAATTTATTGGGGTTACATTAATTAGTAAAAATTACATTATTTCCTGGTGCATAATTCTATATTACATCCTCCACACGTTGCATTCTAAATAAATCTTTTAAACAGATTTTTTTTTTTAATTTTTAAAAGAAAGTATGTAAGGGGGATGCTTTATATCAGAGCAGGAAAAGACTTATTTTAAACAAGTAAAAAAAAAGCACAAAAGATCATGGAAAACACTGATAAACTTAACTACATCATAATTTTAAAAGCTTTTGTATTAACAATTCATCATAAACAAAGTTTAAAAGACTGTTCATGGAATGGGAGAAGACTCACAACATATTTAACTAGCAAAGGATCAGTATCCAAAACATTAAAAGAAACCACCTAGAACCACTGAGAAAAAGACAAATAGGCTAACAGAAAAATGGGCAAAGGACATGAACAGACAATTCAAAGGAAAAGAAGTCTGAATGGCCAACGAAAGTGGAAAGATATTCCACCTAACTAGTAATCAGAGAAATGTAGATTAAATCCCCAGTGAGAAGCCTTTTCACACCCATCACTTTACCATCGTTAAACTTTAAAGGATCTGACAGCACCAAGTATCAGTAGGTACATGGGGAAAGGAGAGCTCTTACTTTTAGCTGGTGGAAGTGGAACTTGGTGTATGCTGAAAGAAAATTTTGTGATACTCAGAGTTGAAATTGGGTTACCCTATAACCCAGCACAAAGAGGCGCGCATAACCATGCACACACAGCCGTGTCAGGCGTGCACTGTAGCCTTTTTTTGTGATGGTAAAAAAGTAAAAACTACCTAACCATCCTACAGTAGAGGAGTGGCTTTTAAAAAAAAAATCTGGGGCTCTTTTATATATTATACATCAGTTAAAAATGAACTCCAGCTATAATGATAAATATGACAACATTGTGGAATAGAAAAAAACAAGTTGAAAAAGTGTATATACTACATAACACAATTTATTCAGAATTTCTAAACCCACAAAACAGTATTATGTATTATATATTCTATAGAAGTGCATAGCCATGTAGGAAAAGCACAAAAACTTCACAAAAATGGCACGCACCAACTTCATGATAGTCTGGGGAGTGAGGGAGAAGGAAGTGATAAAGTAGCTATAAATTTTATTCACATAAAAGAGAGAGGAGTCTAAAACAAATATGACAAAATGTTGGCATCTGCTTATCTTTAATGGTGGGTACATGGATTATATTTTTCTGTGCTTTTTTTAAATGTTTAAAATTAATCACAATGAAAAATTAAACTAAAAAAAGAAGATGAGTTCTTCAGTAGAACAGAGCGTGTATCATGGGAATCTGGTCATGGAAAGTTGTTAACAACAGGTTAAAGAAACTAAAGGAAACAACTATGCGTAAGCATGGGCAGAAGATTTAAGGAACTAGGAAAAATAGTAAGGGTAGTAACTGGGCGATTTTTGTGAGAAGGGAAATAAACAGCAATAGTAGAGAATGAGAAGGGTCCTAGTGAGATTCCGAGTGGCCTATTTGATGGTGACGCCTCAGTGTCTATGCCGTTCTCATTATGGCCAGCCAGAAGGAAGAGCTTTGCTTGTTGATTGTAGACACCCTCTCAGCCCATCCCCTCTCCTCCATGTCATGGAAAGAGGAAACTGTGCCTGATGATGTTAGCTCATCAGCAGCCTTGGCACTATCCTCTCACCTCCATGATTGCACATCTGTCTCCTTGGGCGAAATCCAAGTCCTTTGACTATTTGTTCATGATGTTAACCTTAAACTGGGTTCTGAGTGACAGAAACTTGGTTGCAGTTCAGGTCTGCTGCACTGTAGATAATTATGGGTAACAAGATAGCTGCTGTCGTAAACATTTATTGCCACTGACCAGCCACTATCCGGCCATACTTTCAATTTCGGTAATTGCCACTTACACCGTATCTTTCACTTTTCAAAGCTTCAACACTTTCACTTAAATTACCTCAACTGACTTCACAGCAATACTATGAAATAGGCAAAGTAGGTATTATTCTCAGTTTACAGATGGGGAAACAGCCTCAAAGAGATTAAATGGTTTAGCCAAGAATATAGGGGAGAGCTCTCCTTTCTTTCCTGTTACCTAGGCTTAGAACATCAGAACTTTCTTGGCCTATCTCTGTCTATTCCTGCATGCAATAAAGTACCAACTCCTGCAGCTTGTTCTACAAAGTTTCTGTGTCCATTTCTTCCTCTCCACTTCATTTCCCACTGTCCAGACGGGGACTCCTCACTGTCCATCGCCGGAATTACAACTGGTGAGCTGGACGTCCACATGCCACTTTTTCCCCATTCCCATCCATTCTGCATTCTCCTCATAGACTAAACTTCCTTAAACATTGCTTTCATTATGTGATTTCCCTGCTCAAAAATCTCTGTGACCCTCTCTTGCCTTCTACATTGAATGGAAACTGCTCAGCCAGGATGTCAAAGCTCTCCTTAATCTGAACTCACCTTTTCAACTCCTCAGAACAGGTGCTTTGAAAATTAAAACACTACAAAACATCTGAAAGAATGTCCAAAGAAATACAAATTAAAACAACAATGATTTTCATCTATCAAATAAGCAAAGTTTTGTGTTTTATATTTTTTAGTGATAGACTGCTCAATACTGGCAGGAGTAAGATAAAATAGTACCCCATCCTCTGCTGTTAGAAGAGTTAGTTGGTACAATTTTTTTGGAAGGCAATTTGGTTATACGAATTAAGAACTTTTGACCTAATAAATTTGTTTCTGGAAATCTATGCTAAGGAAATAATCTGAAATATAATAAAACCTTTATGCCTAAAGATGTTAATTGCAAGATTATAGTTATGAACAATTAGTTATAACCTAATGCCAATAAATAGGGTACATGCACATGATGAATTATTATATTAAAAGTATATAATAACATGGGGAAATACTTATGCTATCATATTAGAGGGAGGGCAGTATTTAAAGTTGTTTAATCATTAGAACTCTTACATTTTGCTACTGAATTTTTTGCTTTCTCTTCCAGCATACTATTTCACACTTTTTTCTCTCCTTTAAACCTCCAAAATCCCCTCCTCTTCCTGAATTTAAACAGATGAGCACCTCGTATTTATTGGAAAAATGTATCACCAAATTGTCCAATTTACCTGTCCCTAAACTCTACCATTCCTCCTATTAAAATGAATTAACTATCCTGCTCCTATCCAAGGCCAACATGGCAACTGAACTGCATTCTCTCTCTCTCCCTCTCTCTCTCCCCTTCCTCTCCCTCCCCACTTTCAAATTGTTTTCCTATTAGCATAAAAGAAAGCTATAAAATTGCAAATTTCAAAAGAGAATTCATTATGTTCTCCGGGTACCTCCTTCAAAGTAACTTCTTCACCATCTCTACTTCATCACCTCCTATGCTCTAAGTGACAGCAATCATGCTTTTGGTCACTGCAATGGCTCCCTGTGGTCACCCAGTGGTCAGTTATCGCCCTCACCTTAGTCTCTCAGCAGTGCTGCACACGGCTAGATCCCCGCCCCTGTCCTTTGTGCACTCTTTCCCTGGGTTCTGGGTATCCCGCCCTCCTGTTTACTTGCCACCTCAGAAGCCTACTTCCTGGTCTCTGTTGCTGCCTCCTCTTCCTTTAAGTTGCCGGTGTGCATCTTCTGACTTGCTTTCTCCTCTCTCTGGACTCACGTCCAGTGAGGTCTGTTTCCATTCCCGGGGCTTCACATGCCTCCTGCATGTTGATGCCACATGGCTGTCTCTAATCCCAACGTCCTCCCTGAGCCCCCAGCAGACCCTCCTTTAGGATGTATAAGAGGCACCTCAAACTTACTCTGCGCAAAACAGAACTCATGATTCTCTCCCTCAAATCTGCTCTCCCACAGGACAGGGACCACTGTTCTCCCAGTTGTTCAGATCATTAACTTTTATTACTCCTTTTCACGCACCACACGCTAATCCATAAGCAAGCTGATTGGTTCTGCCTTCAAAACTATCCCAAAACCACCAACTCTTACAATGTCCAGCACAGTCCCTCTAGGATGAAGCCACATGTCCTTCACTGGCAACATCAACAGCTAGCTGAGTGCTCTCCCTGCTCCCACCCTTATCCCCACACAGTCCTGTAACCCTCCAGTGGCTTTCTTCTGTGGGTAGCACAAAATCCTAAATCTTCACCACACCCTGTGGGCCTGGCCTAGCTCTCACCTCTCCTGCGCACGTATTCTAGTCTCGGGGGTCTTTCCACTATTCCTTAGGCTCATTCTTGCCCCGGGGACTTTGTGTGACTCCCGATGACTAAAATGCCCCTCTCCAGACCTTCACATGGCTTACTCTTCCATACTTCAGATCTCTGCTCAGACGACACCCCATCAGAGAGCCTTCCCAGAGCACCCCATCTCAGTTTCCTCACCCTCTTTAATCCACCATCCCCTTAACCTGCTTTTTCTTCTCAGACTTTACTGCTACTTGAAAGTACATTATGGATTTGGAATTCTCCAAAACTATCGTTTAAGCCCTTTGTAAGCAAGGATTTATTTGTCTTGATTATTGTGTTACCAGCATCTAGATAGTGTTTAGTAACAATAGGAGCTCAAAAATATTTATTATATGAAAGAAAGGCTGTGTGAAAAGGTCCACTTTTAAAACACTAAAGGAGAAACCATCTGCGAGGTAAAATTGTAGGTTTGTTTTTTTATGCTTTCCAGTATTTCTCCATTTTCTATATTGAAAATATCTTTTATGATCAAAGTATTTAAAGTAACGAAGTATGGCCTGTGACCGGGCGCTGCCCGTGACCGCGTGCTCCGCAGCGACGCTCCAGCCCCTTTCACTGCGCCCTCACTGCGGCCTGTGCTGCGCCCTTGCCGTCCATTTCCCCATCGTTGAGTAGGAACTGCTTTCGCATTCACTTTAAGACTGAGGAAACTGAAACTTCGTGTCTAAAGTGACAAAGCTTGAAGTAGGAAGGCCTAGATTACAACAGAGCTGAAGCTCCCTACCATTGTGACAAACGCCACACATGTGCTTTCTGTCTAACTGCACGCTCTTGCTCAAGTTGCTTAACTCACCGAATCTGTGTCCACATTGATAAAATGGAGACCAAGACACCTGATGGGTGGTTCTAAAGGCAGGCTAGGAAGGGTCTCACGTAGGGCCCAGCACACAGCAGGCAGAGTCGGTGGCAGCTATTAGGAGGTACGCTGCCTCCTTGCTATCTGCTCTGTAAAGCTGGGCAGGGCAGCCCCATCTCATTTCCTTCACACAGTGAATGGCCTTGGTCAGGGCACTGCTGGGGTGGGAGAGGTGCCATTAAAGAGCCTGGACCAGAGAAAAGAAATCGGCAGTCCTGCCCCAGCTCCGCCAGCACGCAACGTCCTCGTCTGCACGTGCGATGCGCAGCAGAGGGCTGTGTCACACAATGAGCTGCTTTTCTTGGTCATCCAGGCCCACTAATCTAAACATCTGTCACTCCTCAGGGATTATTTTAGGACCAGGAAGCAGCACGCTGTTCATTGAGAGAGTCACAGAAGAGGATGAAGGCATCTATCACTGCAAAGCCACCAACCAGAAGGGGTCTGTGGAAAGCTCAGCATACCTTACTGTGCAAGGTAAACGGCTGCTTCCGAAGCCACCAGAAACTGCTCAGACACCTACCTACTTCCCTGTTTAACTTTTCACCTCCCGGTCTCCTGCTGCTCCCCCAGCCTGTGCCTCTCCGTGACCTCCTGCCTGCTACCCCCGTCCGTCTGGGAAGGGCCTGTCTGGTCCTCCCACCCCCCAGAAGGTAAAGGCACTGGCTGGCCACCCTTGAGAGCTGCCAACTGTGGGGGGAGGAGCTCCCGGAGGAGAGGAAAAGCAGCTGCTGCCTGAGTAATGACACTGACCCCCAGAGAATGACCACAGTGGTTACACCTGTGAGAAAGAACTCCAAGAAGGAAGACAATAGGTGTAGATGGGGCAAATAGCCATACACTGGAAATCGTTCATTCTTTTTTTCCAGTTGCAACTCCCACGAGTTAGACGTAGCTTCCAAATGTTTTTAGAAGCTGGTTTCTAACATGAAGTAGGCTGCAAAATATTAACAGAGAAGCAGCACATAATAAACAGATCACGTTTTAGAAAAATATCCCAGTGCTTCCTCTTTACAGGCCTCAGATAGTTTGTGGAGCGGCAAAGTCCGGGGAGGCCTGACCCTGCCCTGGGCTGCGGCCACGGGGCTTCCATGTAGAAACTAGTTAAGACCTCAATTTCAATTCTCCAGTGCCAAGAATCACCCCAAACATAACATTTACAACATCGTAAAATATCAAATTGGCACCCCTCAAATGTAAATATTCATGTCACACTGAGGTTTCACATGAAAACATGGAATTTGTTCAGTAGCCTATTTCCAAACACTCTAGGGTAGACTTCAGAATATGTAAAGTAGGGAGAAGGCAATGTACATCCTTTCTGCCCTGGAAACTTATATTGCCTAAAGACTGTTAACTGTGAGAATTCAGACCATTTTCAAATAGAACACCATCCCCATTCTTTTACAAAACTTTAGAGCAGGGGTAGCCAACCCTTCAGCTTCCCTGGGCTGCATTGGAAGAACAATTGTCCTGGACCACACATAAAATACGCTCACACTAACAATAGCTTTTTCTTTAAAAAAAAGAAAAAGGTCCATGCATAATTTTCAGTAATGTTTTAAGAAAGTTTACGAACTTGTGTTCGGCCACACTCAAAGCTGTCCTGGGCCACTTGTGGCCCACAGGCCGCAGGTTGGGCAAGCTTGCTTTAGAGCAGGGGTTCTCAACCTTCCTAATGCCGCGACCCTTTAATACAGTTCCTCATGCTGTGGTGACCCCCATAACATTATTTTTGTTGCTACTTCATAACTGTCATGTTGCTGCTATTATGAATCGTCATGTAAATATCTGATATGTGTTTTCCGATGGTCTTAGGTGACCCCTGTGAAAGGGTCGTTCGACCCCAAAGGGGTCGCACCCCACAGGTTGAGAACCGCTGCTTTAGAGAGTCTCCTGAGAAATCTGAAGTACTCAAATTTATACTTTCGGAAAAAGTGCAGGGTAGCATTCCCAAATACTGTTAATGGTGGTCCTATTTGTCTCCCAAATAATCCTTATTTCAACTCTTCTGCTTACACAGGGAAAAACAAATTTATTAAGTGTGAATCTCTCTTTAACACCTCCTTCTTCAAAGGACTGTTCATTTGTCTCTTAACGAAGACCCCAGATGTGACCCCAGGGAGTAGTTGCATCAGGCCGGGGGTGGGGGGTGGGGTACCTCCCTCTGAGAGAGGGGCAGCAGCAGAGAGCAAGGAAGAGCCCTTACTCCTCCGTCCAGAAGGTACTTGCCCCATACCCTGCAGGGTACACAGAGCAATTGTGAAACTCAGCAAAGAAAGAAATGACTAACCCAAATGCTAAGCCAGGTAACGGCCACCCTGCGATGACTCACTGGGACCCCAGCATAGCTGCCTCCCCTTGCCTGTGTCTGTGCTGTGCCTCAGGAGTGTGGGCCGGCCATAGCCAGGATGTCTTTAGTCCAGGCTCCCTCCCTACTGCACCCAAACCCTCCTTACCCTCTGAGGCCAGTGTAGATGCGCTCTACCCTGTGGTGGCCTCCAGGAGAAACAGCCAAGCCAAGTCCTCACTCTCGTCTCTGCTGTCCTGCACCGTGGCACGTGGCATGGACCTCTGGCCCAATGCTTATCCTTACTTATTGCTCACTTTCCTATCCCAGAGGCACTCGATAAATGTTTGTTGGATTAATCTATTTAGAAAACCACCACTGAAGGTCTGAAAAAGGAAATACATTGATATATTGGGGCAACGGAGATAAGCCAAGTTCAATTCACTGTTAACGCAACAGCTTGTTTAGTTGCCAGGATTCTGCACGATGTGGGAGTGTAAGCCACAATCCCTCACCTGAGGGCTGTAGAGACCTGGCTGGGAGGAGACTAAGGACACAGGAAGCCATTAGACGAGGTCCATAAACATTCTGAGCTCCTCCTAAGGGTAAAGGAGAAACACCGGTTTTCAAAAACAGGCTAGGCAGTGCTGCTAATAAGGGCTAAAGAAGTTCACAGAGGCAAAGGAGAACACGAAGAGCAACTTGCTCTCTAACGGAGGCCATGTAGGGTGATGGACTGGCGAGGTGAACGAGGCAGGAAGAAGACAGCGAGTTATGAGGCAACTGCGGACCTTCTCACAGCAATATCTTCCCTGGCAATAACAAGTCTAAATAATTCTAAATATTCCCTACTGGCTAGTCCGCAGAATTTTCTGAGGAATTTGTACTTCAGATTCATGACCTTTTTCCCCATCATGTGACATTCATTAACTGTCAGTATCATTTAGTGAAATGGTACAGTTTGCAATGTGGCTAGAGACATATATGAGGGGCTGTCCGGAAAGTATCCAGCTGTGTAATATGAAAAACAGAGGTGTTTATGGCTCTTGTATATGTAATCCTTTTTTACCCATTATTGTCCCCAACTGCCATGCTTATTCAGTTCTTGTGTCTGCTTTTCACAGATTTTCTGCCTTCTCCTTTGCTCTCTTATAATTTTTTTTGCTTTCAGAGTGACGGCTGTATCCAACCTCTTGGCTTAAAAACTGTTTAGCTGAGCAAAGAGATGACCTGCTCTGCAGTCGTCAAACCACACCCGAAATGCTGTACCAATTTATGAGAGAAGCATCAATAAAGGGAGCCATAGTCCTAATAGGGTGTTGATAAAACAGTAGAAGGAAATGAGGATGTTCAGCCTAAAACAGAGACAACTTGGGTGGACATAGCCATTTTCTTCAAATACTTAATGAGCTTTCAGACTGAGGAGGCACTTAACTCATTCTAGGACACCCCAGATAGGACAGAACCAAGGAAGGAAGGTGGTGGTGAAGTTTCAAGGACATAGCTCCCTTCCAGGGTGTCGTGAGCAGGGACATTGTGTGACAGCTGGTACTGTATGGGCCTCATGAGTCAGATGCAGCCTCAGTGAGACCGCTGCGGGCTCCCTGAACACAAATGCGGTCCGTGGGTGCTGTGCCGGCCGCTGAGCGCAGTACCTGCTTGGTAATTTCATCACTGAGATTCGCTCTTGCCCTAAGGTCTAAAGAGCTCTTCTCCTCACTCTGGTGGCTGTGAATGGTCCCCTGGCTTGAGGCTGATCTCCTCACATATGCAGACAGGCCCTTCTCACTGACCCACCTTGTCAGGCGAGTTTAGGAAATGAAGCCAGGCAAGTAAGCTGTGTCTGTGGCTATGTTTAACAGATTTGAAGAGGTCCGTGGATTAGCCAGGAAGGAAACTGTCTGCTCTTTTTACTTCCTTTCAAAAAGGATTCTTATACTCATAGATAAAACAATGTGTTATTTTTGTATTTTAAAAAGGATGAGTGGACTGTGGAGTCAAAGTCGCTTCTTTAAATAATCCCAGGTCTTGTTTAGTTTGGACGGCATATGAGCACAGAGGAGCTCTCAAAGGGGAAGTTCTAATATTAAAAACAACAACAAAACTGTTACTAACCAAAATAATTTCTGAAATTAACAGAGTATTCACTCGCCTGTGGAACTCACTGGGACTGTTACAATGAAAACCTGGTGCATATTCGGACTTAAGATATAACTGTGTTTTATAATTATTATTGCAAGTAATCACTACAATATATATAAATACATTTTTATAACAGACCTAGACCTTGCTATTGGAATGCTATTTCAGTCAACTATAATTGACAAGTTAAAAATTATTTTAAAAAGAAAAAGAAATGTAACCAGAAAAGAAAGAAAACAATTTAATCAAAAGGAAATGGTATTTCAGTAGCCTTTATAATTGTACAGGAGAAGACACCATGAAGAATAACTACCATTTTCACCATTTTTGAGGATGACTGACGGATAGAGAAGTCATGGAAGGCACAGAAGGCCTGCCTTGGGGTCCTGCAGCCTCAGGTGTCATTTGTAAACTTTGTGCCACAGTAACTGCTCATCAGACTCTTAAGGAAAGAACTCACACAGCGGGAAGTACACTCTATGTTCTTTCATAAAACTCCCAGAGAAAAGAACAGCAACAGATCAAAGCAAACTCATCCGGGGGTCCAGCCGCTCCTTTTCACCACTGCTGGCCAGCTGTCAGTTTTCATTTCTCCTCCGACCCCTGACTGTCCTCCACTTCTGCGCCTCTTGTCCCAAATCCTACCTCCCCACTCCCACCATGCACTCCCATGGCTCTCCTGGCACTAGGAAGGCTATGATAAACTCAGTCACATGACAATGCTGGTGACTGATGTTGCTCCTCTTGTGGGTGCTGGCAGTTCAGAAGGATTTCCCAAGGGGAGAACGGGGCTCAAAGCAGAGATGAACCGGCTACTCACTAATTTCACACAGGACAGCCGGGGCAGGGTATACCTACCTGCCTTTGTACTGCAGATCTAAACGATGATAGGAAGCTGGTCCTCATCGAGAACAATGGTGATGGAATGCAGTTATAATACACCTCATATCTTACACTTACTGAATATGCAGCGCACATTTTAAAGCACATAACATGCATTAATTAGCCTATTAACTTCTGCAAAATCCCATGAGGACTTTTTCTGTTTACAAGTGAGAATCTGAGGCTCAGAGAAGTTTGGGACTTTGTCCAGGGTCACCAAGCTGGGAAGAGGCAGAGCTGAGAACCAGACCCATGTTTAATCACCTGCACTACTGCCGCCCAGACCTCAGGCAGCAGAGCCCAGCGGAGAGGAAGGACTCTCCTGGAGCCTTGTGCACTGGCGAATTACTGACCTTCCTGGTGCTTCCATTTGCTCATGTACAAACTGGATGTTAATAATGGCAATCCCACCTTGTAGGGTTGTTGTAAGGATTAGCACATTCAAAACAGTATCTGACATATAACAGAAACGTTAAAAGGAGTAGTTAACATCATTATCTGTTAATACGATAAACCAAACTCCACTTCCACAAAACTTTCTGCGTTACAGTTTGCCTAGACTTAACTGTAAAGTCACCCAGATGGTGCTCCAAACCACAAAGTCCTGTTTAACTTCAGGATCTAACTTGCTGTAATAAAAATGTGTTAGGGAACTGATGGCACATAAAGGCAATTTTAAATATTTTTACCTAAAATTACTCTTGAAAATGTACTTCAAATTTAATCCGAATACAGTATTTCCATACATCACTGTCCTTAAGGGGGGGTTCCAAATTGGTGTGCACAGATTTCTAAAAAGCTTCATACAGAGTATGAAGGCCAGTCTTAATATTCCAGTAAGCCGTACGAAAAGTACATCAATTTGGAACCACACATCACATGGGAGTGATATCCCCAAGACCCCCCTGTGCTAGCCCTCGTCACTGTCAGACCCCACCCACGTTTCTGCTGGTCTCCTTTCCCCAGCCATGTGCAGCTCATCAGTTGTCACCAGTGAGCTGAAGCTGGGTCTAGTCAGGCTAGTGTGTGGATGTCTGACCTCTGAGAAAACAGCCAAGGGCTGGATAGGAAGAGATGCTGCTGACTAAAATCAGTCCACCCACACGAAGGCCATCCCAATGGTTGCTTTCCAAATAAAGATAGAGCTTGAGCTATCAAATGAGACAGAGATAGAGCAGACACACCACATTATATCCTGTAAAATTCTTGTTTTAGTTTTCAGGAAGCAGTAACAGAATATTAAGTAGATCTCTCTCGACTAATAAATGTTCATTTTGAAGATGTTTTTAATGAGTTGATTCTTTAAATGTGTAAGTGCACACAAACACATTAGGTCCCACTGAAAGGAATTTTGCCTGAGTAAGGACTGTGGAATTACTTTGGGGGTCAACTTCCTGCCCTGTGAAATGCAGTGAGAATGTTCCCACAACAGGAGGGGGGCTTCCCCCGGGGCTCTCCACGCAGGAGGCATTAGCAGAAGTTTCACGCAGACAGTGCCTGTCTTGAGATGCCATCAGCACCTCCAACAGCCAACGGCCACTGTGCCCTCAGCAGGTCCCAATCAGATTCCACAAAACTTACTTGCAGGATAAGCAAAGATGTGCGTGTGTGCTGTGTGCGCACGTGCAGCAAGGCAGCATCAGACTTCTCACTGTGCAGGAGGGAACTGTTACTAACTTGAGCTTACAGTATTCCCATGGAGAGGATGCATACTGAGAAAAAAGTGATCATACTCTGAAACTTCTTCAAAGTTTTCTCAATCAATCTCATGAGGTTCAGGGAAACTTAACTGTAAGCTGACCAGCGGCAAATAGAGTCAAATTCATTCATTCACTCAACCTGTATTTTTAGGATGCCTGCTCTGCGCCAGGTCCTCTTTTAAACACCAAGAAAGGTATCAGTGAACCAGAAAACCACAGTCCCATACTCTATGGTTTCACTCAGAATGCTGAACATACTCATCAGTTCAGAAGTGAACACCAGATTGTGAGCTCCCAGCCATGCCCTTTCATTCATCACTATGGACTGGCACCTAGAACAGAGCCTGGGACAGAGGTGGTGTTTCATATATTTACTGGATTAATACACATGGATACAAATTTGGCCCTGAATGCCTTGAAGACTTTATGAAACTCTTTGGAGACAGAGCAAAACAACTTATCCACTAACGCAAAGAATCTGATGAGAGGGGACATAAAGGTGAATAAAAGGTGGTAGAGAAACAGCAAAGGTCAAAGCAGAGGTGCAGAAGGGCTGGCATATTTAAGAGGTGTTGTGATGTTACTGAAGCAAGTGGGAGGGCAGCCGGAGATGAAGCTGCAGAGACAAGCAAGGTTGGGCTCACAGGACTAAGGATTTGGATTTCTATCCTGACAGTGATGCTCGCCATGCTGGAATTTAGGCAGAGGAGTGGTAGGATTACATCTGGGATTTGGGGAGCTCGGTCTGGTTACAGAATGGAGGAAAGACTGGAAGGAGTCGCAGCTGGTTAAGAAGCGAATGCAGTTGTACAGGTGAGATGTGGTGACGCCTTGATTCAGGCAATGAGTGTGGGGTAGGACAGGAGGTGATAATTTCCTGAGCCATGGCAGCAGAGTGGGCAGGACCTTGTGATGGACTGTTTCCTCTCTAAACTAAAAGATCCACTGCAGGACTATGGTCTACAGGAAGTACATGTTCTTGAAGGCTGAAATGACCAGAGAACAAGGAAGAGGCTCAGGTTTCCAGCCCAACCCTTAGGCAGACAGCCTTCACACAGATGCTCGGCATTCTCGATGGTCTGGTCCTTTTCTAAATCTCGTATTATACTGCCATCAGTTCCCTACCATTTCCCGATTCTGGTCTTCATTTCTGCCTTTCCCTCTGCCTATAATGCTCCCCTGCCTCCATCACCATGAGTCAAAATCCATCTTAAATGCCACCTCTTCTAAAAAGCATTTGATTCCCTCAACCTCCAAAACTCTCCTTATCTAATTTCTTGGTATTTGCTTGAGTCTCTTGATTAGGTTGTGAGTGAGCTCCTGGTGAATGACAATTTTCCCTTCATCATTTTCCTATCTCCTTCACTTTAGACCTTGCCTGTAATAGGATTCAATGCATCCTTGTTGAGTTGAAACAAAAGGCCAACAAGATGACATATCATCTGTGAATTGGGGACATCACTGCCACCTACTTCATAGGGTGGTTGTGAGGGCTTGGCACATCAAAGTATCATCCACATCATCATTTCTAAAAAGAGTAAGTTTCATTTGTTCTGGGCCTAAATGTACACCCAGCCTCTGTTGCCTGCTGATGAAGTTAAAGGATAAAGGCCTTCCTTCGGAACTCCTGGGAAGCTGTCCATGAATGCAGTAAGGAGGGAAGGCGGTGCTGCCCCATGGGGCGTGGCTTTACAGACCCCACGCGTTTTCTCTCGGGAGGCTTCTCTTGAACACTCTGGTCCTTTCCTTTTGGTCATGGGGAACAGTGCTCAGCTTTTGATCTCTGTGATTCTGGGAAGTGAGGTGACTAGGGAGAATCCCACTCCAGCAATTACCTCTTCTCCCCTTGGCCTTACAGGCTGGCTGCTGTAAAGGTCAGAAGCACAGCCCCGGACTTGAGGAGCGGGATGTGGGTGATTTGGCCTGGCTATTCCAAAAGCAGTGAGCAGGCAACTGTGACAGGCCTTGAGTTTTATTTTTATTTTTAAAATCTACTTTGAGGAACTTTGTGAGTCCCAAAGGAGCCCTTATTTGTATTTTTTCTTTTCTTTTTCTTTAGAATTTCCTCTAAAACCCATTAGGGAAATTTAACATATTCCAGATTTAGCACTTTAATGGGCTTTTGTTCCTGCTTTAATTTTTTCCCATTTTTAATTTCTCCTCTGATTTTTAATTAGCTATTTCTGGGATTACAAAGTTTGCAAACTCAACAGCAAAATTTCTGGAAAGTGAGTTTATTACAGTAATACTATGGACCCTGGTTGAATCAGAAGGTAAAAGAGGATCCGTGCCAGATACAGGTTCTTGCGCCAGCAGACTGCATCTGCCATGATGAACCACGTAGGGGCACTGGACCTCGTTCACAAAACCACAAAGACCCTGAGTTGGAGAGTGGCTGCTTAGCACCGTCTTGGTGTTTTGTCCCCTACAGGAACCTCTGACAAGTCCAATCTGGAGCTCATCACACTGACGTGTACCTGTGTGGCTGCAACCCTCTTCTGGCTCCTATTAACACTCTTTATCCGAAAACTGAAAAGGGTAAGAAATTTCAGATAAGTTCTCTGCTTCTTTTGACGTAAGATTTTAAAATGCCAGTCTGATGTCTAGAGTAGGAGCCAAACAAATCTGAGATGTTCCTCTTCCCCATCTCTTGTGTCCTATCTCTGACCTGGTGAACACTAAAAAGAGAATCACTAAAATGTCTCTCAACCACAAAGTGAGGTGTTCAAAAGAAAAGCTAAACCAATGGGCAGATGAGTATTTCCCAGGGAAAGAAAGGGCATTTTTTATCTAAAAATATGTAATAACATCTTCAAATTAAATTCAACATGAGACCTGTAAAGACTTCATTTTCTTAACTTTGCTCTCTAAGAAAAAGAAAAAAGCAAAATGCGACCCACTGCTGCCTTAGCCCTCATAACATGGAAACACAAACGTGTGCACTGCTATTTCATATCACTGAGCCCCGTGATAAAATTTAGTTCTTTAGAGTGTGAAGTTCAAGGTGGAATTCAGGACATGAGATCCCGTAATTAGTCCTGGAGCATGACTCGCGTCTCTGAAAGAGCCAACACTCATTCATTCATTCATTCATCTATTCATGCCTCATGTATTCACTGTGTGTCTGCTCAAGGCAGAGTGTGAAGTCCTGTGTAAAGCTCACTGGTGACAGTGGAGAGCAAATGCTAGAGTGTGAGGTCTGAGGCGGAGACCGACTAATCAATCACATAGACAAATGTAAAAGTGTACAGCGAGTCAATTGACTAGAAGATGCATAAAGGAAGTGGTCAGGCAAAGGAGGGGAAAGTGTCACAGGCACAGAGAGGAGCACATATGAGGCTGGGCAGGGCAGGGGACCCCATGAGAATGAGAAGCTAACAGGAGGCCAGTGTGGCTGTGGTATGAAGTGAGACAGGAGAGGAGGGTAGCAGCAGCAGTGCCTATAGAGACTATAGGAAGGAATTTAGTCTGTATTCTAGAAGCAACAGGAAGCCTTGGAGTGGGAGGGACATTGTTAAGCAAAGACAGGTAGTTGTGAAGTGTGAGAGATTTGTGTCTGCAAAGATTATTTTGGTTGCTGTGAAGAGAATGGACCAGAGCGGGCAAAAATGACTACAGAGGTGCCCAGTAGAAGACTTTGCAGTAGTCCAAATAAGAAATGATGGTAGCTAGTCTAAATGATTAGAGTCAAGAGATATTTAGGAGGTAAAGCAAGAAAACTTGAAGTGTCGAAGAGGCCTCCTCAATGTCTACAGATTTGTTAGCCCTTATTAATGTGCCAAGCCTTGTGGGAAGCTCTCTATGTAGTTATCTGTTAACCCTTCAAAAAACACAGAGGTACACATATATTTATTATTGTTACCCTTTTATGGAGAGGGAGACCAAGGCTCAGAGGTAGAATAACTTGTCCTAAGTCACACCACTAATTAGAGTTGGAGCTGTGTTTTGAACCCAGGTTGTTTGACCTTAGACTTGATATTCAAAACCAACAGTGTACCTGGTAGTGTCAGCATGAGAGACAGGCTAGCAGTCATCACCTATGATCAGGTTTTTGCTTTGTGCGGTGATTAGTTTGGGGACATGACCAATTCAGGTCACTGCTTCAGAAAGAAACAAAGGTCAAACAACAGCATTTGAAAGGAGAGCGACATCACAAAGGGAAATAGATCTAACAAAAGCAAAACTTGACATATCGTATCGCTAATGGAGGTACAAAGGCAACAGGAGTTCTAAGAAGAGGCCAAAAAAAAAAAAAAACTGCAGAGAAAGCAAAGTTTAGACACAGACTTTGAAGGCTGGAAGGAAAGAAACAGTAAACCTCAGCCCAGCCTTCCCCTTCCTACTCCTCAGACTGGGGAAGGAGTCTGGTTACTTCGCCTGCAGGAACATAGCAAAAATAAGACTGGAAAGGCAAATGGAACTAAACTGAATAGGTGTCTCGTATTTCTAAAACTGGTGATGCCATTAAGGAAGGATGACAGGAAGTGATTATTGTCTCAATAACAGAATGCCCACAAAATTTGACAAGTGATTGGCTGTGGAAGGCAAAGAGAGACAAGGCATCCCAAACTATTTCCACGTGATTCCCGTGATTCCCTCCAACCACAATGTAAACTCCTCACTGATAAGGACTACTTTATCTTTTATCCCCACCCTGCATAGGCCAGCGCAATAATGATAGCTGACACTTATGGACACTTACAATGTCCTGGGCCCTGTTCTAACAGCTTTACATGGATTATTTCATTTGATATTCACAACAGCCCTGTGAGATAAGGACCATCATTATTACTATTTTACAGACAAGGAAACTAGGCTTGGAAAGGTTAAGCACTTTACCCACCATTGTAAGATGGCCAGGAGCTGAGCTACAGTTCCCAGCCAGCCAGCCTCAATGCCTGGGCTCTGAAGTGCCTGGCTGTGCAGCACCCTCGGCCAAGCACCCAGTAGCTGCTCAATGTTAACATCAATTGAAAGAATAAATATTTGTCAACTACAATTCTACTATCGTGCTCTCCTCAAAGCCCTTATTTAAGGTTTTCTTGGTGTTTTCTTTCATCTGCCTTGAGATAAACTATGAGCTTCTGTAGGTGCCACATGGAGAGATGGTTTTCTATTGCGCCCCGCCCGCCTATGTCAACACCACTGCCCACCTCGCCTAGTGCCCTGCAGATCCCAGGATGCCCTCTGCTAGGCGTCAGCAATCCTATGCTCTCTGAACATTGGAGATTGCTACTTCTGGCCTTGGCTGTTCTGGACACTGAAAAGTTTAGTCGAAAAACCTACTCCAGAAGCTTCTCTAATGAACACACAGCACCCTGGCACAGGAATTTAGATTCTTCTGCAGTCTCACAGACTCCCACGAGTGTCTGACAGGCTGGGCCCTTACAGTCTAACACCAGGGGCAGATACAGTTCGTGACAAACGTGCTCCATACCTTCCTCTGTTTTCCACTCTCTGTGGAGACCAGGCAAATCTTTCTGCCTTGAGTTATCTGTCACATTTTAGCGATAATTTTTGTGAGAAAGAGACTGATTGTAAGTGATGGATGAGGTGAGCAGTGACAGCCCAGGACAGGGTGAGTAAGGGCCGAAGAATGTGGGTGGGTGTGAAATGGTGTGCATGAAGACGTTGTCTTCTCTACTGAATTCTGGTCCTGTTGCGGGAAGGGCACTGAAAGGGAAGGACCTAAAACTCACTTAAATGACGTTTACGTGACTTTTAGGCAAGAGTTCTCAAACCCACCTTATATGGCAAACATACTTCCTTTCTGCTCTGCCACAGAAATGTAGCCAATTCTACGATTAACAGAAAATACACCCACGGCTACAGCTCTAAGACACTAAATGGAAATCCAGTTCTTGATGATCTGAAGTGAAGGGTATTCTCTGGGGTTGAGTTGTATTGCCAAGATAAAACAGGCACTTGAAGGCAGATGCCCACTTTACTTGACATCCTACCAGTGGCCAGACAAATCTGGAATATGGCTGTATATAAGTTCTTACTCCTTGGCCTTTGAAATAATCAACTTCTTTTTCTTACTGAAGGTAAATCTTATTCTAATCTCACTAATGGACCTACAGCCTTTTCAGGCAATGGCAGCAACAAAGAGACCAGGCCCCCTCTGAGTATATTTAAACATTTGATATGAAATGTACCTCTCGACTGTTGACAAAGGACCCTGGGCTTCCTTTGCCACCTGTGGCCTTTCTTGCAAATGTAGAAAAGCCACATGCATGGACCCCATTGTCAACTGATCTGTAATATATACTCCTGCTTACACACAATGACCATGGACAGTTATTTTTAGTAATTGTTTGAATGATTTTATAAACATGCTTTGCATTTTTTTAGAGAAGGACTATCATATTCTGTTTAAGAATGAGCAATAACATCCCTGGAGAATCTGAGTGCATTTTATCTGAGATAGGGTAGTGGGGCCAGTACCACGGAAATGTGGCATGGGAACAGTACAGGAGGCATTTAATGGACATCACACACTCAGGTGTGATGGACACATGTGTACGCAGAGGGGTACTTTCTGTACCCAAGCACACAGTTTCAACCAGATAAACCCAAATAGCAGCAGATGTCACCACATCTTATTTTAAATCAGATATCAAGGGTCATCAAATTGTTTCCTGGTTGATGACTCTGAGATCTCTTTATTTCTCAGCCTTCTCCTGCAATAAAGACTGACTACCTATCAATTATAATGGACCCAGATGAAGTTCCCCTGGATGAGCAGTGTGAGCGTCTCCCTTATGATGCCAGCAAGTGGGAGTTTGCCCGGGAGAGACTTAAGCTGGGTAATGTATTGGTCCAACAGATTCCTTAATCCGTACTGAACACCTGCTACATGTCCAACAGGGCTGTGACAGATGCAGCTGACAAAACGCTGGATTCTACCTGTTAGCTATTGATAACCTAGTAACGGGGATGGGCACAGGGGAGAATGGTTCTATTAGAATGCTGAGACAACAGTTCAGGGGACAGAGATCACCTATTTATTCTTTCAGCAGTTCCCAAGCACCTTCTCTGAGCAACAGACACAAGGCGCTTCGGATTCTTCCCTCTAAGAGTGAAGGAGCTTGTGGTAAAAGTTGAGAAGCTTAAGAGGAGCTAGGTTGGTTCCACTGGGAGCCTCCCAAGTACAGGCACTCTTGAATAGAGACAATTTTGAGGAGTTAGAAATATATAACCTAGAACACAATTCAGGATGGCATTGAACAGTAAAACCAAACATCTGGTGAAAGAGTCAGTGTTCTTCATGGCTGTGGATCAAAACACACTCTGAGTATGTCCACCGGTTCCATCCCTTGAATTTCCCTGGGTGTTCGAAATGCCCAGACAGAGAAGAAAGTCCTCGGGGACCATTTAAGTCTCATTTTTGAAAAGCAAGGCAACACAGAGGCTGTAAACACCAGGCAGATGTGCCTTCCCTCAGCATACCCTCAAGTTCCTCCAGCTCAGCTATCACAATGTGAACTCATCTCCCACCCAGTTGCTACAAAACAATGGGAGCCCCAATTACTCCCACCCAAAATATTTGGACTGTAGCTTCTGAAAGTTGTTCACTCCCCCTGAGGTATGCCAGAGTCATTAGCTGCTGGAACTAGGAAGAGCTCATGCTTCCAGTGTTCCTGGAGCTTGTTTCTCAGGGTAAAGAACCTGTTGTTCCAAGTTCAGTGGCACTGCCTCCCCTTCTCCCCACCCAACACAGACTATACTGAGGTGGGGTATGAGGCAATAGAGAGAGAGAAATGGCTTTCCCTGTTCTCTTGGGCCTTGAAATGATTCTACGCACATTTCTTCCTACATGAGAAAGAATACTTGGCCCAAGAGTATGTTCTCTTTGGCTTTGGGAAGAAAATTGGAAATTAGTAAAGAGCTGGAGAGACAGGCAAAAGCCAGGAATGGTTGCTGACAGGGGGAAAACAAAAATCTACTAAATTTAGAGCAGTTAAGGGCAGGTGGCACAGCAGATGAGTTCCTTCTGCAAGTCTAAGTTACATGGAAGCTAGCCCAGCCCCTTCAGTGACCTTGGCAGGGAACACAAGATAATTTTCTCACAGTCATAAGCCATTCTCAGGCCATGCTGCTTTCCAGAGTGATTAGTCACAACCAAACACGCTTCTTCCAGTACAGGACACTGAGCTTTCCGTCCCATTCCTCATTCCTTGGCTGAGTGTCACTGTGATCTGTAACACATCGGGGGAGATTGCTAATCCTCCTACCAGAACTCCCCTGGGGCTCTGTGGGCTCAGATAATGCCATTTCAGGAGAGTCTCCTTGTTAACATCTTTCTTATGGTTCCTTCCCTTCCTGGAGCTGCCAGATGCTATGATTTGGCTCATGAACCTGTGAACATCTCTGATGCGTGAACGTGTGGCAAGTCAGCTAACCACCTCTCAATGCAGAGTATGGCTTACTGGGGGGCGAACAGGCCCAAGATTTGTTTGTTTGTTTTTAAGCCACATAAATGACAGAAAGTAATCTGAAAGCAATATCTGGCAAGTGAAGGCAACCAAGATTATGTCTGGATGGACACCATGGGCAGAAATGCACAGACTGAGCTGCTTCTGCTCTCGGCTGTCTGCGCTCCACTGGTTACTATTAGTAGCTCTGGTGAGAGGAGTCAGAATTTACAGTACCTAATAGATAGATGGAGGAGGGGAAGCTTGGGTCAAAGGTGCTGCGACCATCAAAATTCCTGGAATCCAATAACTAAAGAAACCTGTTTTGTTAGTGAGTTCTCACTAAACCTCAGAGAAAATGCAGCTCCTATGAATTTATTACAGAAGGCGGGCTCATGTCTGGCATGGCATCTTTCTATTGGAAAATAAAGTCAGTATTTGCTAACAGAGGAAACAAGGAGTCTGGAATTTGGAGAGTGTTCGGTGCCTGAGCTGATGCTGTCTCCTGTGAGACTGGCCCCGGGCCAGAGGGGTTCAGCCTCATGCTGCCACACCCTCTCCCCAAGTGTCCCAGGGACCCTGACAAGTCACTCTTGGAGGAAATTCCAGTATCCTTTCATTGTATGCCAGTGACCTAGCACTTTCCCAAGCTAGTTGGTGGCAATTTAGGCAACACCAAGGAGGATTTAAAGGAAAAGGAGGATCAGGCAAGGTCAAATCCAGGGTGGCTTGTTCCCCACCGAAACTGGAAGTGCAGGTCTACGGCAGGATTCCTACACGGCAGGTGATTAAAGAGCCTGTAATCACTTCATGCTGTTGTGTGAGGCAGAAGTCAGCTTCCAAGAGAATAAAGGATTTGTTCTCACTGATCGAAGTGAAGTCCCCAAACAATGGTTAAAATAAAATGTGTTGTGACAGCTGAGAAGGGAGTGCAGGGCGGCTGAAGGGTGGAAAGGAAGGAGCCTGCCCACCCCCAACGAGCAAGCGTCTCCGCAGTACGTGGGGAGCTGTCCCGAGACACGGATTATCTCACCATTTCTCAGAACACTTTTCATGTTAGACGGTAGAAGGCACTTCACAAGGAAAACATTGTACTTTTACCCTAAAAAAAAGCAAGGAATGAGCCCTCTAACCAAAGACACTGATTTTTCCAAGTCTGGCAAAGGTGCCTGCCTTCCGTACATGGTCCCTAAGTCCACACCTCCAGGGTCCACCTGAGGCTCTTCTGCTTAAACCCAGAGCCCCCCTTGCTGCCCTCCTCCTTGGACAACTTTATCTGAAGAAGGGAGCACTGACTACATCCCTGCCCGTGGTACATGCTCTGGGAAGAACAGGCTCTGTACAGGTATCGATGTGACCAGAGGAAAAGCTTGTGGTCTCACCAGGGTTCCCCTCTCTTGTAATCATCTTGTGAAGACATGTTAGAAATACTGGGAATGTTCTGCCTGGCAAGGAGGTCAGAGGACTGACTTAGTGGTTATTTTTCAGCTATGCAGCATTATTATAACCAACAGCAATAACCACCAGTCTCAAGTCCTCCCTTTCTGCTGAAAACAGATCAGAAGAAATGACCGAAGTGCCAAGAAAAGGGACTTAGGTTAAACACAGGGCACAGTCTTGCTAATAAGTTATTAAGCAACAGACGAGACCAGTGAGGACTTGGCAGCCTCTCCCCTCTGGGCAGGTTCTGTGAAGAAGACACAGGCATCCACCAATACCACATCTCCTAAGGGCCCAGCCTCACTGTGAAGGCTGGGAGGAAGACATCCCCAAAATGCGTCCCTCACTCTGACTCTTTCAGGGTCAGTTCATTGGAAATTCCATTCAAAGCTACACGCCTCACATATACACAGAGGAAACATGGCACTTCCTTCCTAGAAAAGACTTAAGCTCACCATGCTGACTCGACAAACCAACCACTGTCTTCTTTTCATTGTAGGCAAATCACTTGGAAGAGGAGCTTTCGGAAAAGTGGTTCAGGCCTCTGCATTTGGCATTAAGAAATCACCCACGTGCCGGACTGTGGCTGTGAAAATGCTGAAAGGTATGGACACTGTGCTTTGGCTTTCACTGACCCACTACATTCCCTAAAGGTTGATACAAGTTGAATATAGCCTGGGAACAGATACAATCTATTTCGGATCTGGCCATGTAACTTGCTTCTACTGCTAGAAGCCCCTTTTATTCAGGCATTTTAGATTAGGCCAGCAAGAGGCCCACGTAAACCTTGTAAATGAAACAATCCACCATCGTCCATGGGAAAACTATTTCTGTCACCTCAGAGATCTTTCTCCCACTATGTATCAGACTCTAGATGCTCAGGGACTTAAGCCCTTGGTAACTACAGGTTCAAAATTTTGGAATGACTGACTGTGCCGTTCTAATGGGAACTTAGCTATAAATGATAAATCCCAAAGGCTTAGCTGGGGCCCGACCTAACTTTAGAGTAAAAGTATGACACTAGAACAAATGAGTTGATTAGAACCATAAACTATATTGTCAAGTCCCAACCATATAACATTTTATCTTTAGAAATTAACAAGAACAAAAACAGGAGTTCCCTGGTGGTATAGTGTTAGGCTTCAGCACTCTGAACACTGCGGCCTGGGTTTGATTCCCAGCCAGGGAACTACCCCACCACCACCACCACCACCAAAAAAGAACAAAAACAAATTATCTTTCTAGTGCTGAAAGATACCACCCCTCTCTGACACAATGGGAGACAGAACCAATCAGAGTATGACCACCCTCGTAAGACAAACTGCAAATGCGAATCAGTGAAAACTGTGTAAACCAAACATCTCAAAGACTCGGAGGTCCCTTACAGTGTACAAAATACTTCATCTCCTCATTCATTATGTAATTTTCATGCTACTTCAACACATTTTGACATCCCCAAACCAAAAGAAACAGGACTGAAAACCCAAAGGGCAGTTTTCAGCTTTCCAGCATCTCCGAGACATTGCCAGGAGACTCTGAGGCCCAGGGAGCTCTGCACCCAACTCCGCAGACACCCAGCAGAGCGTCCAGGGGGAAAAGGGCCATTTGCTGAGGGGGCTTCAAAGCTCTTCTTCTTCTTCCGGCACTGACAGGGTCACTGCAAAAGCTTCATGTAACAATATTTTCCACCTGAAAAGGCTGTCTTTGTCAAGGGAAGGCTCTGATAAAACTTTACAGAGAACCTGACAGTTCTACTCTGAAAGTAGCCAGGAAATGAGCAGAACTTTTGTTCAAGGCTGACTACCCAGATGATGGAGGCATTTCTGTGAGAACACTTACATTCCAGTGCCCCACCTGGCACCCCCATCCCAGATTCTGGAGAAGAGCACTACCGTGGCTTCTATGTGACAAAGTACCAGACTAGGTGCTTTACTGTATTACACTGAATGACTTAAAATGGCCATTTTTCTGATTTTTCTGTCTACAGCCTTGTGAGGTGGATATTATCACCCCACTGCATAAATGAAGAAACACGGCCCAGAAAGGTTAAGTAGCTCTGCAAAGCCACACAGCTCCCCAGTGTGGAGGGAAGGGTCTGAGTGCAAGCTTTGCAGCTTGGAGGGCAATGCTCTTTCTCCCCCACAGCACAGCACCACCAACAAGGTGCTGCAGAGACTGCCCCACGCTCCAACACCCTGAACACCATCCTCGCCTGCATTCTGGAGGCGAGCTGGTAGCCAACTTTGACATACATCAAAATTAAATTGGAAGCGTCTGCTCCCTCAGCTAGTCCCAGTTCCCTGCTTAGTACTCACACTATCTCTAGGAGAGGCAAATCTGCCATCCATGCTTGTCCATTATGGGTGCAAGATAACACCTGTGGCCCTGCCTATACAGGGAACGATTCGAGCCACAGAGCCTGACTTTTCTCTGTGGTAAGAGGACATAAATGAATGGAGGGACTGATAGGGGCAGGGTGTGGGGGAGGGATTCTGACTTGGGATTTTTTTAAAGGCCCAGAGAATCTACTCTATGTAATACAGAAACAGTGTGTGTGGTATCTTTGTAAATGCTTATCTTTTTTCTTCCACTGGTCATGATTGAAAAAGATTGCCAAATCATCCACTATATAAAATTCCTAAAAATCATTTCCATTCAGCTTTCTCATTTTTAAATTGGTTGGCCATCTGTTTCCAGGAGAAATTGAAAAGGCAGAATGTCAAGCAAAGGCCATGAGTCAGAAGCTCTTTCAAAGTACCCTTGAGCAAAACCTTTAACCTTTTTGGGCCTTATGCCCACATCTGAAATGAGAAGAGTAATCATGTTGTTTATTTATCTACCAAATATTTGTTGAGCATCTACTGTGAGCCAATCCCAACCTTACTGGAAGGCTTCCAGAGTTTATCTGTTATTATTAAAAAATGACTTGTGCTTATGAAATACCGTGTCTGTATCTACCACAATGTTAAATGCACATCCTTGACCTATTCGAAGACTATCCTACAGATATACTTCAATATGTGTACAAAGATTACACACAGGCTATTATAGCATTATTTGTAATGGCAAAAAAAAAAAAGAAAAAAGCAAAAACTATAGACAGTCTAAATGTTAGGAATGCCATTGATCAACTAAAAAGAATGGGGAAAGCATCCAACATATTTAAAAAGGAGTAAAAGCAAATTACAAATACACACACACACACACACACACACACACACACACAGCGCTGTCCAGAAAGTATCCAGCCATGTAAAAATAGAGGCATTTATGGCTGGATTTTTTTTTCTGGATAGCCCTTGTATATATAAAAATCTCATCTATGCAAACAAAAAAAGACCTTTATCGGGTATATGTTTATAAATACGTCGAAAAAGGTCTGAAACTCCAAACAATTTAAACAGTGATTACTTCTAAAATATAAGTGGGTTGGAGTGGCTTTCGCTTGCAAAATTATATGAGTGTTTTATTTCTAAAGATAACTTAAAATGTTCAAATGTCTCAGACATTAACAAATAAGAACAGACAGAATGGACTTAATTTAGCTTTGGACTACGCTAATTCTTAGACTGGGGTTGTTTATCTCTGAGAATCAAACTGGAGTCAGATGCTTATGGAGCCTCACAACTGGAGATAACCCTGTGGACTCCAGGGAGGAAAAGGTTATAGAAAGAAAATAACACATTGCAAAGATGTTTACAGGAGTGGCCATCCTGCTCTTGCAGGCCCCTGTGCTCCTTCTCTGTAATGCCTCAGAGGGGAAAAGTGAGAAAGAGGTGAGCTGTGGGCACATCCCCTGCCCCTGCCTGGAAGGTTCTTGCTGTGCCTGGTTCTGAGAGAAGGGAAGCCTTTGGAAGTCCCTGTCACAAGGTGCCCTGCTCTGAGTCAGCGCATTACTGAACAGGCCTAGGTCCACCAAGAGGAAATGTGCAGTGACTAACCCCACACCAGTTTGGGCCTTACTGTAATCAAAAGGATGTTGGCTCGGGAGGGTGAGAGTAATGAAAACAGTCTGGAGACTTGGCCTTTCTACAGAATGTGGGGAAGTGAGTGAAGCAACCGGCTGAACACTGACACACATGGAGGGCAGGGATGCCGCCTCCAGCGGAAAGAGCCCCATTGTCCTGTCGCCTTGACTCTTCCTTGCTTCTCACACAGAGGGGGCCACGGCCAGCGAGTACAAAGCTCTGATGACTGAACTCAAGATCTTGACCCACATTGGCCACCACCTGAATGTAGTCAACCTGCTGGGAGCCTGCACCAAGCAAGGAGGTAAATGCAAGGCAGGGCCCACTCCATCTCCCCTCCCACGCGAAGGGCAGAGTTCCCCCACTTCCGCCCCGTCTCCCCACACCTGTTCCTCCGCACCTCCCGGAAAAGGGGGCTTCCATCCGAGAAATGCTTTCCCTGTGCAGTCAATCTAAAGGTTCTGAAGAGAAGGACTCCCTTTTGGATCTCCTTCCACAGGCCCTAGGTCAAGTGCAGGGCATTTTTCTTGCATAAAGACTTGGAAGTCGTAGGACCGGTGCTAAGGTAAATGCACAGAAGGGTGAGCATTCCTTGAAGCTTCGCCCCAAGGAATGAATGTTCTTGAAAACCCTTCTGTCCTCCCCTGTGGCAAAGTTAGTACTTGACTGTAGGTGTGTGATCGTTGCTGGAGTCAGAAAGAAAGGTGTCAAGGACCTGTGCGTAGAGATGTTTTCCAGGCTCAACAAAGGCAGCAGAGATGAAAGAGAGTCGGGGAAGACCTCCCTGCTAGGAGTGGCAGAGGGTAGGACAAAGCTAAGGGCTGGGGAGGCCACAACCAGAGCCCTCGGGACCGAGACACAGCCCACCTGCTTCCCTACCATCCTTGGGTACTGACAAGTTAGTTCCAAGCTCGGCTGGCCTCAGCTTTGCATCTGTAAAACTGGCAGGGCTCCTCAGAGAACTCACCTCCGTCTGCGCATCTGGGCTCCTGCAGCCGGCTTTAAGATGGAAGCCGCTCCGGAGGTGATGCCTGCTGCACCCGAGGCAGGCCCCCGAGCCTCAGTGGTGAGGAGACACACAAACTCTGGAAGCGACTGTTTTGTAACCCGGAAGGAAGAGGAGGTGCTGTCAGGAGTTTTAAACCAGCAAAGTCCTGACAGGGACAGAACGGCCCTCTTCTGAGCAGGGCTGGGCCTCCGCGAGCCTGGAAGAACTAGGCCACCTGGGCCCTTGGCCTCAAGGAATCCGCGCAGCTGCCCGCTCCCAGCATGCCCGCTCCCAGCATGCCCCAGGGCAGCAACTCACTGAAGTAGCTCCGAGGTCACTCCCAGTCTGACCCGGAACCGGAAGTTGTCCTCCTGCTGCAGGCCTAGTGCGGAGTTCTGATACGTAGTGGGAGCACTAAGCGAGCAGATGGGCGAGGTGAGGCTGCCGCGGCATACAGAGCATCACCAGGGACTCAGTGCAGCTAGGTTCTTCCTTCCCAGCCCTCTCGCTTCCTCTCGACCAGGAGTTGGCAAGCCTGTCAGCTTAATTTGGCCATTTTAATTAGTTGGGGAAAAAAAACTGAAAAGAAAGATTTTGTGAGGTGTGAAAATTATATGAAATGCAAATTCATGTGTTCAGAAAACGTTATGGAGCGTAGTCACTCATTTGGTTGTACTGTTGGCTATGGCTGCTTTCACACTTTTTTCAGAGGCAGAATTGAGGAATTAGATGGCCTACAAGGCCTGTAATATTTACTGTTCGGTCCTTTACAAATAAGTGTGACCCCTGCGTTAGCCCTTCTTACAAGCCCCAAGGCTAACTCTATGCAGGCACCCCGCAGGTGGCCCTGCAGAGCAGACAGAACCAGCTTATTCTCTGCACAGGAGGGAGGAGCTGCTTAACCTGTGTTGACGTCAAGTTTTCTTTTCAAAATGTGTCAAAATGCCACTAAAAAGTAAAAAGTTGTTATTTTGACGATTTTATGCATTTAATAATAACATTTTGAACTGCTTTGTATATAAATGACATTTTTATTTTAAATTTTTGTTCTATGGTAATAAATTTGCCACTATATTGAATTTTAGCAAAAAATATTCAAAACATGGAGTGGCATCAATTAGGTTTAAGTATAGATAAATTAGAATCTAATGTCATTGATGACATAAAAAATATATTACAAAATGTTACACAACATGACATACAAAACATCATTATTGTTGATAGTGCAAGCCACAGGAAAACATTTTAAAAATCTTGAAAAATTTTTTTAAATCTTAGAGAAAAGTCCTTGAAACAGTTTCACACTGCATAACAATTTTACAATAATTACAATATTTATATTTTTACGTAAACACGGTTATGAAAATAAATGATTACATTAAAGTATAAAAATATTCTATTATTATTGAAAAACACAAAAGTATAGAAAAAATGTACAGCTGTTCTTTGGAGCTCATGAGGTAAACTGGAATGCCGCAGTCAGCAGAAGGAAATATTCATTCGGATCTATCCACATGAATGGCACAGCAAAAGGGTTAACAATCCTGGGATTGTTATAATGTCCTGAGGCCCCTCTCCTCACTAGGGTCTGGCTGGGAAGCAGAGAGGGTAGCTGGCAATTACAGGCAGCGCCCTGGCTTTGGCTCCCTCCCCTCCTTGGAGTTCTTTCTCTCTTTTTCCTGCTATGCTTTTCTTGTTTTCTGCTTCTCCCCCACCCCCCAATTGTCTCCTATTCCATTTGTATTTTTAAAACCCCTTCTCAGGGTAAAATGAAAAAAATCTCTCCCCCTAAGTTGCGTCCTTAGGTCCTCCCCGCTAATACAAAGACAAGTTGGTTTGAGGTTTCTAAGGCTCACGTAGGGCTGGGTACTGGCTGACTCGGTTGGTGTGGCTGAGCGTGTGTTGTTTTGGCTGCAGGGCCTCTGATGGTGATCGTTGAATATTGCAAATACGGAAATCTATCCAACTACCTCAAGAGCAAACGAGACTTATTCTTTCTCAACAAGGTAAGAAATTTAGGGGTTGGAGGTTTTTAAAGATAGCAGCAAATTTCCATTTAGGCTAATGGCAGCATAAAGCAAGAGAAACCTGTATCTTTCCATTAATGATGGAGCTTAAAACTCAATCTCTGTTTTTTCCTCCTTTTTTATTTTTCCCTTCCATGCTAATATATCACACTCTGTTTGTTTTGTTTTATTGGTTTTTTTTTCTTTATGTATCCCACTCTTTTGTGGGCTACACAGAGGATATTTGATCCTCGTATATACAGCAATAATTAAGGTTTAAAATTTACAAGCCATCTAAATACCTATTGTATCACCTTGATAATCTTATTTCTCTCTCTCCAGATATACACAGACACACACAAATCACTTAGTTACCTGTTTTCTTTGTTTTTTTCTTTCTTTTTTTTTTTTTCCGAAGGGAGAAGGCAGGGGTGAGAAGAAGGAGGGCAGGCACTGGGAGCCTGGGGCTCAGGGGAGGCACCACCTGTTTCTTAAAAGAAGATGATAGCAAGTATAATTGTCTCCATTTATCAGATTAGAGAAATTAAGGACTCCATCAATTGAGTGGCTTTACAGTCACAAACAGACCAATGACGGGGCCCAAGAAATTATTTTCTTCCCTCCTTACTGCTCTTTCTCCCACTTCCCCACACACTCATCACTTATGTCACTCCTACACACACTGAACCAGTCTTATCCACTAAAATAAAGCTATGGAGTAAAAGGTAACATATGGATCTAAGCCCCAAAGACAAACCAAGTTTAAAAGAGATAATTGAATGGAGGAGAAAAGAATTTAATAAACCAATGCTCTGTCCTTCTCTGGGCGAGAGAAACTTGGTTTCAGTGTTATTAACTGATAATTGGCAGTGTTGGTGATGACTTCATGTAATGTGGTGGTTAAGCACTCAGACTCCTGAATCAGACCTCCTAGGTTGAAATCCTGTCTCTACCACTGATGAAATCTGGGACCTTGGGCATATTACTCAGTCCCTCTAAGTTGCAGTTCCTCATTGATCAAATGGAAGTAATAATAGAACCCAATTCATGGGATGGCTTGAGAAAATTAAATTCAGTTAAGCACTCAGTAAGTGTTAACAATCATCATCATCATTATTGACCCACAGAAATAGATTGGATGAGTCCAACCAACTTAATGCCACTGGTCTGTGTGATCTCTCTAATGGATTAAGTGTCCAACTTCCAAGAATGGTGTCCATCTCTATCACGTGACACACAAATAAGAACAAGTAGACAGCTGACCTTTTCTCTCATCTCTCAAACTTTAATCCAACCAAACGCATGGGTATTCTAGACTGATAACATGTATGCAAGAACATACTTTCCCCAGGTTTATTTATTTATTTATTTATTTTTTTTTTTGTATGTAGATAGTTCCCTGGCTGGGAATCTAACCCAGGCTGCAGCGCTGACAGAGCCAGCGATGAAGCCTTAAGCCACTACACCACCAGGGAACTCCTTTCCTCCCCTCCCCCCCCCAGTTTTAAAACATGTCCTATCATGCCTAGAACCTTAAAGCTGAAAGAGATCTTTGTGATCAGCTACTTCACACTCTCACATTATAGATGTGCCCAGAAAAATCAAGTGACTGGATTACAGACCCAAACTTAGCAAGAGAGGAAGCCAGGGAGGAAGAACCCAGCTCTCACGTCTCCCCTTCCAGTGCTTTTTCTGTGCACTACCTTGGATAAGGAGGAAAAAAAGAAAACGTGGAAAGTGGTGCCCTGAGCCCAGAGCAGTGGGAACTCGCTTTGGTCCTGAAATCCTGGACTGGCTTCAGGAAGAGCTAAGCCAACTGAATACCCCAGAGACGAGGACAGGATGGAACGTTTGGGTTCACGCGTCCTTTGTTTTGAAAAGTTTGCTTCCTTCTTGGGCTATATTTAATGATTCGCCTCCCTGTTGGTGGAGCCTAGTGTTTTCGTGGAAAACACATGGCTGCATTTCATATTTGGAGTCTGAAGGTATAAAGAGAAGGTGAAGGAAAAACCCAAAGGCTAGGCAGAAGTGGGATATCCCGTTTTCCAAACAAATTCACCAGCATCTTTAAGTATTATATGTAATAAATTCACTGTATTCTGCTAGAGTCCCAAAAGTTCAGTAAATCAACCTGTATTTAACAAAAGTCATTACCAATGAACACAGCTGAATACACCGCTGATTGGAAGCCAGGAAGAGGGTGAGGGAGCTTAAGTTAGGTCCCTGGAGACATGACCCAGGCTATGATTTCTCAGAGAGTGAGGAAGAATGCTGCCGGGACAAGTGTCACAGATGTGAGGACCTGAGCCCTGATGAGCCTGTCAGACCCTTTTGTCCCCCACACCCTAGCCAGCACTCTTCCCCTCCTGCCTCTGTCTTGGGGAGGAGGGCCTTGTGAGAACTAAAATTCCAGTCCCCAGCCTTGCAGAATCAAACCTAAGTGCCTTAGGGGGACACAGGGACAAAGGGTTATATTCTTTACCTGCTCTCAGGTAGGTCACCCAGGGTGGCAGTGGGGATTCGCTCAGAGGCCTGCCTCCCCTCCCACGGCAGGGGAAGGTCTCTTTTCAGGGAGAGGAGCCTGGTACCCTGCACACTGAGTTTATCAGGCTGTCCCTCCCACTGCTCCCTCCTCTGTCCTCGGCTTGCTCCCGCTGCGCCCTCTAGTGGAGGGATCACCCTCCTTTGTGGCATTTCTAGGAAAAGCCGAGGGGCGGGAGGGCCTGGTTAATCCTAGCACTGCCACACAGTGCTGGAGGGTCGCCGGACCCTACTGAACCCCAGTCTCTCAGTGCCTCTTTCAGCATTGCCATCTAGAAGAACTGCTGCTGTCATGAAGCCGCTGGGAGTGCCAGGTTTCTATTGTCACAGTTTTTAGATGGTTAACTGATGTGATAAAAATCCTTTCTGGTTCCACATGAACATCCAACACCAACTCCTTTTCTATGTGTCAAAATATAACAGGATGAGACAGCTTTTCAGGTGAGGGAAAGGAAACCCAGAAAAGTAAGGCGATTGCCTGAGACTCCATGGTTAAGGGAAGAGCCAGATGACACACCAGGGCTTGGATGCCAGTCCAGGATGAGAGGCCTTCTCTACCCATTAGGATCAAACAGTATTTTCACTGGAGGGAAGAAAAAGAAATGTTCGTGTCCCCTCTGTCCCCAAGGAAAGCAGAGAAATTGGTAGCTACAGGTATCTCTTACATTCCTCACAGAGTTCCACAAGGTTCCCTGGGGAGCTTTGTCTGCCATCTGTACCATCGTTCACAAGATGGCATGCAGTATAGGAAAGTGGCTGAGGGCACAGTCTAGAGTTGGCCAGACCTGGTTCAAGCGTTACAGTTTACTAGCTGCACCTGACTTTGATTACTTGACTTCTCTGAACCTATTTCTTGGTATATAAGCAAGAACTACTTCCTAAAATTGTTGAAAAAATTAAATAAGAAGATGAACATAAGATTCTTAATGCCCCGGCCCACACAGCGTAAGCTCTCAGTCAGCACCAGCTGCGAGTGATGCTCCGTCCTGCCCGAAGTGCCGTCCAGAAGCCCAGTGAAGAACAGAGCAGACCCCCTGGCCACTGTAGGGCCCTTGCCGCTCAGTTATTGTCCATTTTGAGGAATGACCCTCTCCCAAGTCAGGTGATTGCCAACTTGGGGGTCTTTCTTCCCCGCTGGGGCTCCCTTTCATCTGTGCCCTTCTATTCAAAGGACGCAGCATTACACATGGAGCCTCAGAAGGAAAAAATGGATCCAGACATGGAGCAAGGCAAGAAACAAAGACTGGATAGTGTCACCAGCAGCGAGAGCTTTGCAAGCTCTGGGTTTCAGGAAGATAAAAGTCTGAGTGATGTGGAGGAAGAGGAGGGTAGGTATTAATTCCTTCCTGTCCTACAGTCGGAGATATTTTTACAACATACTGTGCATCTCTGAAATTTTTTTCTTATTTATCACCCTAATAAACATCCGTGGGAGACTCAGAGGGCAATGTCCCAAGGAGATAAGATTTGAATTAAGATTATTTACAGAGTTACTAATTTTGACGGGGAACTCTGTACAATTGTCTCCCCTCAGGCCTTTTGTCTGAACACATCATCCCCCCTCCCCCCACGCTTGGGTAAATGGGCCGGAGGCCTGGAAAAATCTCTCACATTCATACTGAAAACCCAGTGCTCTTAGGAGTGAACTCTGATCCCCTTGTTGGGTGGTTTCATGTTTTGCTAACGTTGTTCCAGTCAGCTGGGATCAGGCACACTAACAAGCACTGTTACAAACAGCTCCGGGTTTAATGCTTTCCAGATTCCGACGATTTCTACAAGCAGCCCATCACGATGGAAGATCTCATTTCTTACAGTTTTCAAGTGGCCAGAGGCATGGAGTTTTTGTCTTCCCGAAAGGTCAGCCTTGCTCCTTATAGTTAGTTGTTGTTCTCTGCCAGACCTGGACGTGTGGACACTTGTGTGGGCAAACGCATGCATTTGCTATAAACCCACTTTCCCCAGTATTTGCTTATTCTTATGTCCTTACATGTAGAGGAAACAGCATGGGGAATGCCTTCATTTATCCTGATGGGATTGGGGGGCAGGGGGGTCTGACAGGACAAGCCTTAGCAGGCAGGGGCTAGAAAGTGACTTGAGGGGCAAACCTCACCGGGGGTGAGACTGGAGGAAACTGGGCCCTGTTCCCCACCTCACCCTCCAGCCTCCTTTCCACACTGGCCCGAGTGTCAGTCAGCATCCACATACCCCCTTCTGTTCGTCCTTCCGCCTGGAGCCCTCCCACTGAACTGCAGCCAGAGTCCCACAGCTTAGGGCCAAAGGTCGCGGGGAGTTCTGCTCACTGCGACAACTCCACTGCCCCCTTCGCCGACCAGCACGCTGTCCTGCAGACAGCAGCAGAGCGGAGTCAGGCCGAGCCGGGACTGCGGGGCCTCACGGGCCTGTGTTTGCAAAGACACGCTCCGTGTTAATGGTAACGCCGCGCGCGCTGGGGGCGGCTTCCGTCAGGTAATGGGTCCTCAACGAAGAAGAATGATGACACTGAGAGCCGCAGGAAATTAGTCAGTGGGGTTAAGGAAACGCATTGATTATGCTACTGTTTTATTATAGTGCATTCACCGGGACCTGGCAGCGCGCAATATTCTTTTATCTGAGAACAATGTGGTGAAGATTTGTGATTTTGGCCTCGCCCGGGATATTTATAAGAACCCCGATTACGTGAGAAAAGGAGATGTAAGTCGGTGTAATGTTTATTGGACTCGTTTATACCCGATTATTTTTGAAGCACAGGCCAAAGCCCTTGGTGACTATTTCCGCGTCCTCGGCAGTGGTGCCCCAACACCGTTGTGAGCGTTGTGCAGACGGGCGGCCCAGATGGGCTGTGTTCCCTACAGCCTTTGCTCGGGGCCCCGAGAAGCCGCCAGGGCCTGGCTCTGGCCTCCCTTCACTCCTGGCACTGGCCTTTGGGCAGCGCTGCTCACCAGAGGACTATTTAGCAGGGCCCTGGTGAGACCCCATCGTCACCTCCTTCTGACTCCCGTGGCAGTTTCTGAGCAGCAGGAAAGAACGGCCTGGCCTCGCTTCCTCAGATACGCCCACGTGATTGACCCAGCAGGTGTCTGCACCAGGGAAGGGCAGGGGCGGCAGTCCTCCTGTCTCACTGGGGGGAAACTACCCTCCCCCCACGCTGCCGCCCATGCCTGGCACCCCCCTGCTGCTCTTCCCTGCTTGCGTTTGGACGCAGCACTGCGTCTAGCTTTTGTGGGTGACCTCCTGTGTCCTCTGGTCGGGGCGGCACTGGGGCTTACACCTGTGCCTGGGCTCTGCCGGTCCCCCTGCAGCAGTGCTGCTCAGACTTCAGTGAGTGTGCACAGCACCCGACAGGCTTGTGAAATGGCACTGTGCCAGGCCCACTCCCCCAAGTTCTGATCCATGAGGGCTTTACGGGCCCTGAGAATTTCTTTCTAGCAAATGTTCGGGTGCTGGTGACACAGCGGAAGCCAGGACTGGAGTCTGAGAAGCACTGTCCCACCGCCTCTTTTTATAAATGAAAAAAAAAAAAAACAGCAGACTTTCCTGATTTTCCTGTGTGTCCCTCTGGCCTCTTCCTCAGTCCCTCCATGTCTCCTTCAGCCCGTCCGCCCCCCCCCACTTGTGTCCTCTTTGTTTCTCCATTGTCCCACACTTCCTGTCCATGCCCATCCATCTAATGTGGCCAGGCCTATCTCAGTGGGATTCCTGCCACTAGAAGAGAACAAAAACTTGTCTGGGCCCTGGAAAACCAGCCCTATGGTCTTTTAAATGCTGCCTGTTACTTCTTTCCAGTGCCTTTGCCCACTCCCCGGGTGCAATGACTTCTAAAATCCTGCCTTTTTAACATAAGAATATCTTTCAAAAATCCTCCTTCTTAAGTAAAGTCCTGGAGATCATTGATTTTCAGGGTGCCCTCTAATTCAGATCACTCTTTTTCAGGTTCCCTGTGGAGTGCGAGTATTGGGAAAGGCAGGGATTTCTTACAGTCCTGGCATTAGGACACGCTGGACCTAACAGGGACTTGCTAACCATTTATTACCTTCATAGGAGTCAGCGTAGCATACAGCTCTCATGCCTGTTGTATGAGTCTTCTCCGTGTTAGGAAACCATAACTGCTCTAGGAAATGATTTCTGGGCCAAGTGTTATCTGGAAGGTGACCCCTCAGGCCCTTGGGTTGAGAGTGCTTTGTTTCCATGTCCTTCTGCTCAAGGCCCCCTTGCCCTTTTCTAGACTCGACTTCCTCTGAAATGGATGGCTCCTGAGTCTATCTTCGACAAAATTTATAGCACCAAGAGCGACGTGTGGTCTTACGGAGTGCTGCTATGGGAAATCTTCTCCTTAGGTAAATGTGGGGGAATGAAGAGATTGCACAGCCCAGAACCCAATGTCTGCTCAGTGTCCTCTGGATAGATACACCCCTCAGGTCAGCATCTGAGAGAAGTGTGTAGTAAAACGCCCTCACAGAGCCACACGTCCACGTTGAATCTCAGACCAGGAAGGGTGCAGGCGTGTGTGCCCTATGCCATAAAGATACTTTGTACGAACACCAACAGAGTCAGACCTGTGTAAAATCTGAAGGCAGGTCTACTTTCAGCCAATGGCTGCTCCTTTCTCTGTCCTTTGCCCACTTCTCCTAATCCCTCCAATGCCTGGACTTCTCCTGCCCTTCCCTCCTCCCTCCCTGCACCAGCCCGCCCCTCAGAATGTCTTGGGAAAGGCCCTAGCAAGACAGGCCAGCCAGTGTTAGAGAGGAGACCTTTCTAGTGCCACTCCTACTAGCACAGCTGATGTGACACCGGTTTATGAGGCATGGACAATGGGGACACTGGTTGTATTTATTAACCACAGGTGGCGAGAAACCTTGTTGGAGGCTCCGAGTGCACAGACACACGCAGAGCCTACATCAGCTCGCAGACTTGCACTGGTGCTCGAAGTCTCCCAAATGTAGGGTCTAGCCAACAGTCCCTTGGACTTTGCCAAAAACTTGCCTTTCAGAGCAAATAAAAGTCACCCAGTAACATCCCTGGTTTCCTGTAATGTGTGGAAATCATTCCCCTGCTTTCGATGACAGGCACCTGTTGCTTCCAGTCTTTGAAAGCAGCTTGGCGGCCCCAGTGGCCCCACAGTGACATAGCGCCAGCACTGTGCGCCTCCAGCTGCTTCCGACCAGCAGTCATCACTAGAAAGTCAGACAAACAAATGCTGAGATAGATGAGGTTCAAGGTCTGGGACAGAGCGGACAGGAGGCCTGGCTCACCCTACCCACCAAGGAGCCCCCTAAAAGGAAAGGTTATGTGGGCACTGGGCAGTAAGACCACAGAAGGCAAAGTCTGGGCCCCCTCTGGCACCCCCACAGGCAGCCCCCACCCCATGCCATTCAGTCTACTCCTGGAGCTCAAGGTCCATGCCAGCAATACTCCCCTGGTCTGTGAGAAGTTTACAAGAAAGTAGTGGATTAAAATCATTCTTCCGGAGGTGTGAATGATCCACAAGTGACATCTTCCAAGTCCTCTGCTTTTCAAAAAGAAGCTCATTAACCCAAGGAATGTGTCTCTAATGATGGGGATTCTTTGGGGTTCTGTGTGGGGAGAGGAAAGGGACCCTTCCAATGACACACTCTCTCCTGACCTGACAGGAGTAGCCATAGCAGTGGCATGGGGACATCAGACACCCAGCACCATGGGGCCAGCTCACCAAGCATGTGCGCCCATGTGGGTTGTGCTGTGTCAGGGGATCCATTCCACTATCTGAGAGTTTACTGCCAAACGCTCACTTTAGAGGGACGGAGTGAACACTGAGCTGTCCCCTCCCGTCTTCGGTGTCCGGGAGCCTTAAGGGGTCTGTGTACCCCCCTCCCCCCATGTCTCCGCAGGTGGGTCTCCGTACCCAGGAGTGCAAATGGACGAGGACTTTTGCGGGCGCCTGAAGGAAGGCGTGAGGATGAAGGCTCCTGACTACGCAACTCCTGAAATGTGAGCCCCTAGTCCCCTCCACCCCTCCTGGCAGCGCGCGCCCCACCGGGACACCTCAGAAAGGGGTACTTCGTTGACTTTTAGAGTCCCAGTCCCTGCTCAGCTCCCGCCAGGCCCAGCTGTGCTGGGAGTACTTTGCAGAAGTGTGGCACGTTGTCCAGGTTCCGCCCTCACCTACCTGCTCTCTAGACCACTGACACGACTTTTTGAGGCCTGGCTGTGAACTGAAGTTAGAGATTCAATTTCAAGGTATGAATCCAGGCAGAGCAAACTAACCACCCAGGTCCTTGTCCTCACTAACAAAGTGACAGCCACATGGGCCAAGCAGCTGCAGGGACCAAGGGCTGGAAGCTGTGCTTGACCCACCCTCCATCCACAGTCCAGATGCGTGAGGGGTCTGGTTTGGAATGCAGGGGAAGGTGCAGGCGAGCGAAGGGGTTTCCCGGCGGGATCAGTAGTTATGCTGCACTGTAGGCTACGTGTGCAGCAAGACTCCTCCAGACTCAGTTTAGGAACCAGCACGGAAGTGATCTGGAGCTACTTCTGAAGTGGCTTCCTGAGCTGCAGTCCCATGACTATGGAAGGTGACAGGCCCCGAGTGAAGGCTGTCTCTGTTGCTCCGCACTTGCTTGCCTGGCTTGAGGTTTTCTGGACATTTTGCACTTTGAGTCCGGAGCAGAAATGTGATGACACTGGCAGTTTTGTGGAGCTGCTGACAAGGACTTGGGCCTCTGCAGGGCGGCACCACCTTTCCTGGACTGGCGGGCAGCTCTCCCATCCCCCACACACAATGGGGTCCTGTCAGAAGCCCTGGGATGGCCTCTGGGGAGGAGTCAGAGGGAATGAAGGAAGTGTGGGCTTGGCCAAAGTGCAAGGTCACAGCGTCTCTTCCTTCATGTGTGGAAACAAGGCTAGGTCAGACCCAGGACAAGGACAAGGAGGACGGGGGGACGCGGGCCTGGGAAGGCAGAGTTCAGCAGCAGCCTGAGTGCAAGGAAGAATAGGGGACCTGTTGTCGTCAGTCTTCCATGGTGTCCTCATCAGGGCCTTGCATGGAGCCTGAGGCAAGGCCCGTGTCTCAGAGCTGGGGACAGACGAATGCACCCAGGGCTGCACAGAGCTGGGGCTGGGGCATCCAAGGCACTGAGAAGTGTTCATTGTTTGCTTGCTTTTACGCGGAGGAGAGGAGCAAATGCCAGACCTGGTTTAAATGAGGCTGCTGTGCACTTGAGCTTTTCTAAGTGTTTGCCCACCAATGGTCTCATTTGAATTTCCCAGCAACCCTGCAGAGCAGGCAGGCAGATACTAGAACCTCTTCTGAAAAGAGTCTTGACCCACAGGTTTGGACAAACATAGGAGAATTTGTGATTCAGACACGAGATCTTTATGAGCTCCTGAACCTTACTTAGGACAGCTGCTGACAGGATCCTAGTCAGAAAGCAGACCTTCAGTGCCAGCTCCCCACTGTCAGGAAAGCTTGTGCCCCTGGAGGATGCCAGAAGCGCATGCAGTGCCACCATTCCCCTCGGCACCTCCAGTTTAATCCCTGGGTTAAAGCAGAACCTTGGGGCACGTACAACTGGGCTGGGTGGGGGTGTGGACATGAGGTCCCCGCCCACACAGAGCTAACAGCTGGGTTCTGAGCCAGGGCCAAGTTCTGAGCCCATTCAGATTTCGATCCAACTTGGTCAGAGGCCTCTGGTCCTGATGACCCTCTAAGAGAAGAGACCACTTAGAATAGACGTCTCTTGAGAGCAAGACCCAAAGGCAGTACATCCTCATGCCGGTGTGTACGGGCCCCTGGCGTGTGTTCGGCACAGGGGCAGGGAGAGACCTGCACCCCTGCGGCGGCCAAGGGAGCCCCCTACCTTCACATTGGAGATGTTGGAGGGGAAGTCACACAGGGACCCTGCTGACGTTGAAATCCCAGGACAAGAGTTAGCTTCTGTGACATTAAGATGGATGCTGTTGTGTCCAGAAGGTCAGCCTGTGTTTTCTGCTTTGAATGGTAGGGAGCCAGTTTGTAATGACAGCTGTGAAGCGTCGGGGGCAGGGTGAGGGGACAAGCCACATGAAAGGAACTTCCACACAGCCTGAGGAAAGATACTTGCTGTGGACAGCCACATTTTGGAAGTGACATGCGTCCTATACAAAGGGCCTGCTCCGCCAGCCTTGCTGCTGAGCTCAATAATGCTACTGGGGGGACGTGCAGATGCCAATGCCCCATCAGGAAGCCCTAGCCAACCGCTGGTGCAGCCTAAGGATGTATTACGTAGCGCAGTACGGTATTTGTGACCACATTAACTTTGTACCTTTAAGGACACTGTCCTGCCTTTAACAGTGAGGGGAGGAGTGCTACACTTCTGTCCATCTGCAGGCGAACAGTGGTGTCTCCTTTCCAAGTAGCTCTGCTTCCTTCAGAGCAGAACACCTTCCCCTCTCTGGGACCAAGGCTCCTCCACTGAACCCGAGTTGCAATGGGCTGTGAAGGGTGCTCAGTGTGCCTTTACAGATACGTTTCCACAACCAGCAGGACCCGGCCCAAACAGCCTCTTACATGTTGGTGCTGCAGCCCCGAGCCCACAAATGAAGGCAGACATTAAGGTCTCTGTGTCTGACAACACCCACCACTTGGCTGCTATGACGTGTAGGACAAGCCATACAGTTGCCACTGCTCTGCAGCTCCTTCCATTGTGCTTTTACCCAACAGCTATCAGATCATGTTGGACTGCTGGCACAAAGACCCCAAAGAACGGCCGCGGTTCGCAGAGCTTGTGGAGAAACTGGGCGACTTGCTTCAAGCAAATGTACAGCAGGTAAACCCAAATTTACCTAGAATGTCAGAAAATGCCTTGGACTGTAAGTCAAGGGGGTGTTTTATCTGTGGTTTTTAATGCCTATTAATAGCTGAGGTTAGCAGGAAAAGTGTGTGTGTGTGTGTGTGTGAGTGTGTGTGTGTGTGTGTACAGAACTAAGATTGCAAAACACAACTAAGATTGTGGAAATGACATAGTTGAAGCTGACATCATGTTTCACGGAAGTAGGCTGAAATAGAAACTTGTGCAATTAGAGCTCTCTCTCTGGCATTTTAGGACGGTAAAGACTACATCCCACTAAACGCCATACTGAAAGGGAACGGCGGGCTTACGTACGCAGCGCCTGCCTTCTCTGAGGACTTCTTCCAGGAAGAGGTTTCCACTCCCAGGTTTAATTCGGGAAGTTCTGATAATGTCAGGTGAGATTTTTGTCTTCTCCCAAATTTATATTATACAATTTTCAAACATACAAAAATACGAAGCCTACCTCCTAAATTTAACTATAGCTAACATGAAGCCTACCTCCTAAATTTAACTGTATCTATGCCTGTATCTGTATCTATACACTCTCTTCACATGTGTATGTATTTTTCTTTGTGTTGAACCATTTAAAAGAGGGCTTAAGGCATTGTGACACTTTATCCCTATTTTGGTATACATCTTGTAAGAAGGACATTTCTCCTGTGTAACCATACCAAAATTTATCACAAAGAAATGGATAATCCTTTAATACTATTGAATATTCAAATTTCCCCAAATGTCTTTTATACCTTTTTTAAAAGCTAGATCGAATCAAGAATAAGACATTGCATACACAAAGAAACAAACAATAACATTGCATTTCCTTTCATTTAGTTTCTTTAATCTATCTTATTCTAGGAGAATTCTTCCATCTTTTTCCCTACCGTGACAATGACTTTTTTCCATGAGACCTTGGGTAAAACTAAACCAAGTGGACTTTTGCTTCTTACCTGATAAACGAATACCTCTCACTTCTCTACAGGAAACTGGAGAAATATTTAGAGCGCTGGGGGAGAGCAGCACTTTAGTACTGATGGTGACATAGGTATCACACATGTCCCCACTAAGCTGTACGTGTAACACACACGTGGTCCTAATGGTTGCACGTGTGGTACACAGTCAGTACCAGTGGTCACAGAGAATGCTGTGTGTGGTTGGGTACTATTCTAGGCTCTCTGCCTACAGTGCTCAGGACCATCCTGTGAAGCACATGCTGTTCCTGTTGTACAGATGGGAACATTAAGGCTCCAGGGAGGACAGCTTGCCAAAACTGTGGCTGGAGAGGGGCAAGACAGCGTTTGTAAGCCAGGTTTTCTGACACTCCCTCCCTGTCCCCACGCAGTGAGGACTCCCATTAGGACTGTGACTGTCCTGTCTCTGCAATGGGCACAGCCCTAGGGCTCTGCCTTCAGTTCAGCCAGACTTGGCAGGTGACCAGGAGAGGCACGTCAGTCTGTGACAGGCCTAGAAGGCCAGGTGCAAGCCCAGGTCTGTGGCAGTGGGTGACAGTAAGTCAGGGGCACTGTTCACACTTCACAAGCAGCCCAGGAGGCTGAAACAGCTGAGTCATCCCTTTTTTTAAGGATGAGAAGAGGAGCTTGGATTAAGCAAATGGGCAGCAGGGTCTGATAGGCTCAGAGAAGTGGGGGAGAAGGTGGCAGTTACTCGGGCCCTTCCAGTTCTGTGCTCAGCCTTAGGCCCTGAGAAAGTGGGTCTTACAGACAGTGACAGGGTGTCAGACTGACAAAGTCAATCAGTAAGTGAACTTCTGTGTCTGACACATCAGCAACAACAGGTCAGAGGTAATGTGGACAAATCACAAGTATGCCTCATTCCTATAATTGCAGCACAGATCCTACCAGACGAGCCCTAGGACCCATTGATGCCACTAAGTCAGCTGTGTGACGTCGACATGTTATTTAGTCTGTCCCCTCACAGCCCTGTAGAAGTAGGCAGCTACGTGATCACATCCTATCACTTCTCAGGGCATCACTTCTCTCCTCTGTAAGGCAGGGTGTTTAGACCTCTGCGAGGCCTGACGTTTTCTGATTCCACAGGGGACCAGAGGCCTGACCAGCACTGAGGCTCTCAGGCACCCCTCTGGGGTTTGGCTCAGAACCATGCAGTGTGGACTAAACACCATGGTGGGCAGGGGTGTCACTGCTGGGACCCCTCGGGGAACACAGTGGGGGAACCTCAGCCTGAAGAGGAAGGTGACTCCTTCCGGTCTTTGGGTTCATCTTAGCTGGGGTATCGCCCCCACAGCCCCCTGCCGACTAATGAAAGCTAGATGTGCTTTCTTGTCCTGACTTTTCTGTCTGCTTCTTCATTAGATATGTGAATGCATTCAATTTCATGAGCCTGGAAAGAATCAAAACCTTTGAAGAACTTTCACCGAATGCCACCATGATGCTTGAGGTCAGTGACTAACCCACCCCGAGTGCCCCAGCAGGGTGCTCTGACAGGCCCCATCCAGACACGACCTCTGATCTTCCGGTGACTCTCAGTCCAGGGGGCCAGGAATGAGTGATGGCTGAGATGACAGTTTCGAGGGGGTGATGACTAGACTTGGCTAGACAGAGCTCATGTGACAGCAGGTAATTAATTTTGCGGTTTGAAGATGACGCCGAATTCACACAAGGGCCCAAGTCCCTTAGGAAACCTCACTGTGTGTTTCTGAGCTTCTTGGCTATCCGCGATGGACGCTTGCTTTCAAAAGCAGCGGGGAGCTCAGCACTGGGTGGGTGGCCGGGCCTTCGCGATGTCACAGAGGGCTCTCTGAAGAGCAGCCTGAGATCCTGAAGGAAGTCTGTTGAGTCTTTAGGCCCGAGCTCCTTCGCACGCAGCTTCTGGAAGCCGAATGGCCATGTTCCTACCCAGCCACCTGGGCAGAGCAACTCACACAGCCTGGCTCACCCAGTGAGTCTCTTCACAAAGCTGGGACATGGTGCTGCGAGAATACGGGAGGGCGTGGGGGGCTGGCCAGGAGCACCCCTGTGGCGCCACATACCCTCCCGCTCAGCGTGGCCCTCAGGCCCCACTGCTGCCACAGGGTGGGTGAGAAGCGCTGGCCCGCAGGACCCGCCACACTCACTGCCACGGGTTCCCCAGGGATTCATGTGCCTGTGAGAAGTGCTGTGACGTCCGTGTCCCACAAAGGCCTGGAAGACCAACTACAGCATAAAGGTGATGACCGCAAACAGTGTGGCCCTGTGACCCAGCCCCACCACTGCTCACACACACCAGAACCTTCACACACAGCCGGGAAAAAGGAACAGGTGACTTACACATTCCAAAACCTGAGAACTGAGCTGCAGAAAACAAAGGTGAAGTAGCCAGAGAGTTTGTTTTGCTGCTGAGCACAGGGGCTGTAAGTCCGAGGAAACCCTGAGCGAACGTGGAGGATTTCTGTTGGCCTGCCCCCTGCCCCCACAGCGGCCGCTGCTTGGCTTGGGCGCATTGACGGGTCATTAAGGGCACAGACACAGCCCAGTAGCAGACTCCAAGTGTGGCAAGAACCAAATGCGGAACCCCCACTGGAAATGGGGTAGTGGCAGAGTACATAGGCGTCCGCCTGAAGCTGAACGCTCAAGGTGAACCAAGAAAATGGAAACCATGATGAGGAGGCCCTGAAAGTGCCATGGAATCGTCAGGAAAAACCTAGAGCACGTCTTTAGAATTTCTCAGAATTGATGTATATTGTGGCTGTCACATAACAGCATTCTTAGAGCCTATAGTCACCTGCCAAAACTAGTTTTAAAATACATTTAGGCAGTACCTTGCCTAACAGTTTACTATGAAAACCTGCAGGTCTCCCTTCTGTTTAAATTGATTTTCTTCACCCCAGGAAGAAGGGCCTCAGAGTCACTGGCAATAGACATTTCTTGCAACTGACCAGGTTTAGCCAATAGAGAGAAAATGCCCTAAAGGACAGGACTGTGGAATGCGGGGACAGATGTGCCTGGAGTGACTTCAGATGTGCATCCCCTCACTGGGCCTGGAGCCCCCGCCCCCGAGGTCAGGCATGCAGTGTAACCTTTTCCTCCTTCCCGCCAGGATGTCGGGGTGCACGGGGAGACCCTGCCAGCCTCCCCCTTGCTGAAGCGCTTCACCTGGACTGACAGCAAGCCCAAGGCCTCCCTAAAGATCAAGTAAGGATGCGGGGTGTCTTTTCTGGGGTTGACTGATGCCGGGTGTGAGGGAGACGCTGGGAGGATGCTTCAGTGGGGATATTAGAGAGCGGGTCACCCTCCTGAGCCTCAGGGTCCAGGCGCGCCGGAAAGTACTGTTTTCTCTCCAGAAGGGCAGACACGTGAGCACCAAGCTCTGGGAAGGAAGACAGGGGTCTGAGGAGAGCAGATACATGGGAAATCCCAGCAAAGACAGGCAGTTTAGACCCATGAAGCTCAGTGGCACACACAGCCTCGCCCCCCGGCTGTGAACCCTGCACGCGGCCGGACTTGGGCTTGTGGGTGAGGGACGCACGCTGTGATTAGACCCCGGGGCCGGTTCTGGGACCCAGCCCTTCGTATGAGGGCTTCCTGTCTGATCCGGCACCCCTCCCCCACACAGCGGCCCACCACCAGTCAGTGACTGGGCCCCTGCTTTGTAGCACCTGGCCCTGCGCATCGCACCAGCATCTCTGTGCTGGGCAGGGACGGGCTGGGCCCGCCAGGCACACCTTCCTTACCCGGTTCAAGCGCATCTCACACACAGAAGAACCCGCACGTCCTGCATCTAAAGCAGGAGCCAGCAGACTTTTCCCTGAGAGGCCACCAAGGACACAGGCCCTCAGCTCTGCACCACAGTGCAAACGCAGCCTGCACAGTGTGTAAGCAGGGTGGTGGCGGTGTGGCGGTGGGCACGGGGACAGGCACTCAGCATCCTTAGCCACCAGAAAGTGCAAACCACAGCCACAGAGCGGTACACCTCACCTCACCTGGATGGCTGGGGTCAACACGGCAGTGTCCCTGGGGGTGGGGGAAGTCAGAACCACTGGGACTGCTGGTGGGAATGCAAAGCCATGCAGCCCTGAGGAAGTATGGCCGTTCCTCCAGGTGTTACTAGAGTTCCTCCGTAACCCAGTGACTTCGCTCCTTTCTGTGTACTCGGAGTAGAAGCAAGCCAGATATCCATCAGTTGATGATGGATATGAAATATGCAGCATATCCATACAATAGAAAATTATTTGTCAATAAAAAAGTATGAAATGCTGATACAGGCTACAAAGTGGATGAACCTTGGAAACACTAAGTAAAAGCAACCAGCCATAAACCACCACATCTGTGTGACTCTATTCACATTAAATGCTCAGGAGAGGCAAATGCAGAGGGACAGCACGTGGACTGGTGGGGGGCAGGGAGGAGCAACGACCGGCTGTACTAATGAACATGATGAAAATTCCTAAAATTCTGTGTGGTGATGGTGGCACCATCTGTGAAAGGACTAAAAACCACTGACCTGTACCCATTAACTAGGTGAATTGTAGTGTGTGAACCATATCTCAGTAAAGCTGTCGTTTACAAAAACAAAGAGGTGGCCAGCCCCCAGCTGTATTTGCTGACGCTGATCCAAATTGAAGGAGGGCAGCAGATACCTCCTTGTGATACCGTCCTAAGTCAGAGGAAGCAACATTTCCAGACACACACCTGTCTGTGTCTCCTTTGACCAGGAGCACAGTGGTGGCACCAGAGCCCAGCACCCTCCGAATAAGGGCCCAGCGGAGTGGGCGCGGTGAGGGAGGAGAGGGTGGGAGGGGCAGCGCCCCGTGCCCCACTGCTTCCTGGTTTGGAGCACTTCAGAAAATGGCTGGCCACATGTGTCTCCGTCTTTGTGAAGAAAGGAAAACCACACATTCCATCCTCCAAGACCGAAAATACAGAGCAGGGAGCAAACGCTGGCCATGCTATTACAGAACCCACACAGGTCCTCTCTGCCCCATCCAGCTGTTAGACCAAAGTCAGACACGAGAGGACAGGGAAGCTTCTCCTGTGTGTCTTCCTTAGGCTGGATATAACACACAGAACCCCAAAGCCAGCATCTCCACCTTTGAGCCTTGTTGCTGACATCCAGTCCCCAAACTTGGTTTTCTCTAGAACACAAACATCAGAGATAATTGCACTAACCTTCTCATGTGATGCTCTATTCATTTCTTGAGGCCACTGTAACAAGTGACCATACTTGATGGCTTCAAACAAGAGAAATTTATTCTCCTGACGTTCTAGAGGCCGGAAATCCAAACTAAAGCTGTTGGTAGGGCTGTGCTCCCTGTTGAGGCTCTGGGGGAGACTCCAATCCTGGCCTCCTCCAGCTTGGCCACCTTCACGTTCCCTCCTCTGATGTCCGTTAGTCCCCCTCTGCCTCTTCTAAGCATGCACATGAGTCTGTTCGGGGTCCACCTGGGTAATCACGTAAGTTCCTCTGAAGATAATCAGTGTGAGCACGTCTCTTACCATACAAGGTACTACTGACAGGTGCCAGGAGTGAGGAGCATTTCTCAACCTCCCACAGCAGCTGACTGACTCAGGAGTGAAGGAGGGCTATACCCAAGTCCTGGAGCCCTTTCCCACCTGGAATTCGGGAATTGCATCGTGTAACCACACAGCCCACCCCCAGCCAGTGGCACGCATCTTTCTGTCCAGTGATGCCCAGCAGGCAGGGAAGGGCAGTGTGTAGCTCTCGAGTCTGCCCAGACAGACAGCTGTGAAGAAATCATGCTTTAAAAAGGAGTGGACTTGAGTGTTTGATTTCAAGAAACCAATTTTGTACGTGTGATTGTTTTCTCTGTAGCTTGAGAGCGACCAGTAAGAGTAAGGAGTCGGGGCTTTCTGACCTCCCCAGGCCTTTCTGCCACTCCAGCTGCGGCCACATCGACACAGGCATGTGCAGGTTCCCCTACGAGCATCCGGAGCTGGAGACGAAGATCTCGTGCTGCTCTCCGCCCCCTGACTACAACTCAGTGGTCCTGTATGCCACCCCGCCTGTGTAAGGCTGGACACAGCCTTACTTCTAGAACATGTGTATTCATACCCCCAGAAAACCAGCTTTTGCCAGTATTATCCATATGTAAATGTACACCTCTACCTTTCCACAGGAGCCGGCTGCTTTATGTGATTTTCAGTAAGTGCTTTTTCCTCTTGACTAACAAGAATGTCACCGGAGATAAACAGTAATAGTGACAAGGGGACCACTACTAAGCCTTCCCATGACTCGGCGTTAGAGACCCTTTCAAGCCCAAGGACTTGCCCAGCCATGATCCTCAGGCCGCAGGGCACAGGGCCTGGGATGGTTCAGAAACACATTGACCACACCACAAGGCCCTGGAATCAGGGGACCCAGAGCCCTAAGCTGGCCCAAACGATGTCTCTAGGTCCCCCAGCAGACACGACATATAGGAGAGAAGGGAGGGAGAGAGGAAGGAAAAGCAGGATGGGCACGGGAAAGAGGGACTGAGCTGGACCTCATGGGAGGGGGTAGGAGCGCACTCCCAACAGGTCCCTGCAGTAGCTTCTGAAACCCTGACCTGACCTGCTCAGGACAGAGAGGTGAAGGCACATTGTCTGGATTCTGGGAGATAAGAACAGGACACACCCTTTTTGGAACTAAAAGCAAATTGTAAAACGCGAGCTACAGGGCAGGCTCTCTGCCCATTCCCACATGTGGCACGTTTTTATTTCCAGCACCGAGGACGGTGCTCGACTTGGTGGCCAGACTGCCAGCCCCTGTACCAGGGACACCGGGGACTCCCCGAGCTGAGCCGGCGCCGGCCTGACGGCTGTGCACGTAGCACTAGGCTCAGAGTAAGCGCGTCGGAACGAGTGCTGTCTGCTGGGGTTATGTTGGGTTTGAAGCCACATTTTAAAGAAATAACGTCAGATTCTCTTTTGAGTGTTAATGAATAATCAAGACACTTAACTCAGTGTTTTGTATTAACCTGTTTTGTGGTTGGTTATAAATGGAAGCTGAGACTGAAAGAGCAGTTCTCGTGGAGGGTTTTCTCTACGCCAAAAGGAGGACAGATGGCATTTAAAAAGATAAGGCAGAGTGAAAACCCCATATCGTTACACCAAGAGAACCACTCACTGAAACAGGTGGGACCCAAATGACAGAAATCAGTCGTGTGTGTTATTTAATGGGAATTCTACCATCTCATGTTTGTCTCCTGGGAAGATGTGTTAGAGCATTAACCAATGTTTATTAAGCACTTTATGCTCCTTGAGAAAAAAAGGTGTTGTGTAATTTATGCAAGATACTCCTAGAATTGGGACTCAGGAACTTAATCAGCCATCAATAGGAGAAAAGCCTCTTTTCATTTGCTTTGGACCTTGCCTTGGGCCTGACGATGGTGGAAATAGGGAGACAGAGTACAAAAGGGTGCTTCCCGTTCAGGCTCTAAGAACCCCGAGCCTCCCAACGGGCTGGGTGATGCTGCGCGTTTAGGATGCATGCACTCTGAAGCCGCTCAGAGCCGGACAGGCAACAGCAGATGGCTGCTTCCGGCTGAGAAGAGTATGCCTCCCCTTTTGCATGTAACTTAACTCCAG